>JANAVB010021798.1:26643058-26655033 GCA_029216955.1 Iris pallida
AATTACATTAGAATTTGGAGATAAAAACATCCTATGGGGCATTTCGTCGAACACTTAAGACCCGTATCCGATACCATTCCGATATGCACCTCAAATGGACCCAAACTAGACTCAAATCATTTCTACAGCTAGGGGGACCCTAAATGGATGCATCTATGGAAAGAAAATAGAATTTAAAAAGGTTTAGACGCTCTTACCAATTGGGAGTTGGAATCCCAATGAAAATCCCTAGAATAGATCTCCCACCAAGCTCCAATAGCCAAATTGCTCCAAATCCTTTCTAGCTAGCCAATAGAGGCTTCCTCTCTTCAAGAGGAAGAGATTATAATTGGTTTGGGTGAATTTGCAGTTAATTTGCGAGATGGAGGCAAATTGGGGAAGAATACCAAAACTAGGGTTAAGGTTTCAATGAAAGAGGAAGGAAGGGGGCTAATAATGACTATATATAGCAAGAGGGGGATGCTCTAGGCTGCTATGACCGACCACCTTTGTTGGGCTAGGATTTGGTTGGCTACAATGGCTAAAGGTCTCTTCTAATGTGTCATTTCAAGCCTTTTAAGGAAAGGCCAAAAGGTGGCTTATTAATTCAAGTCACAACTAGCCTCTACTAGCCATTCTAACATAATTAAGTCCAACTAACAAATCTAAGTCCACTAGCTAGGTCTCAATGGTCAGGGTTAGTCTCTAGTCAAAATGGTTCTAAAGTTCACTAGTTAAAGGCACAAACACAATGCATCAAATTAAATAATATTAAAATAATCAAAATTAACCAATTGATATCACTAACATGATTTAATCCATTAAGTAATAACTAAAAATAATTAATTTTACAAAAGTTTAAAATTACCCTCATTTTATAAAAGTGGTAGTTACAAAATACGCACTACCGGAGCCCGCATAGGAGCCACAAAGTGTGCCTGGGTGCAACCAGCATTGTAGTATTGCCAAGCCCCGACACCATTGAGGAAACTGCCCTTATACCCTAAACAGTTGTTGGCATTAATTTACAAGAGCTGGCTGTAACCGAACTGGCGTGCAAAGCGACTTGGCAAGTAGGGCTCCAGGTACACATCATTCTGACACCGGTAGACAAAGTGGGAAGGTCGGATAGATTGCACCCAGTAGAATGATTCTTCAGACAGGTTGGTGGAATACATCCCCGAGTCCACCAACTCACTTTTCTTCCTGAAATCTTTATAAGTCGGGAGCACCTTGAAAGGCTCATACCCCTTCAGATACGCCAAGGCCTTTCTGCATCGGGGGACCACTTTGTGCATCCAGGACTGCTGCCTGTAACGTCGAAGAAAGTAATCCTCTGGCTGGACAATAGATGCCATGCCCGAGCCCATCAAAGCTGGGTAGTGCAATACCAGCCAACCCATCAAATTGTGATAAGGCAGTTCTGAGCGATGGAATTCCCCCTTACCTCCCTCGTAGACCAGGATTTTGTCTACAAATTGCCTAAGACCCCGTTGGAGGCTACAAATCATTGCAGGGAGAAGAGCCAGCTTCACACCGAATACTAGCCGTACTGTAGGAAATACCAGTATCCGACTCAGTCTTTCAAGAGAACCAGAGCAGCCTGGAACCACGCAATCCTGGAGCCATAACATGATATATGCCGCTAGCCGGGCTTTTGACGATAGCGGGAATATGTCGTGATAGACGTAGTGGAAGATGGCGTCACTCCGATCTCCGACGTCACTCTCATGAGGATTTTTCTTCCCTATTACTGTCACAGCTTTGGTAATCACTTCGACCGTAAAAAATGGACGAAGACCAAAAGTGGTCTTTCCCTTCGGCATCTTCCCTTACATAAAGACATGACGTCTCCAGTCGTGTGTATGAGGAGTCGACTTGGAACGGTCATTAAGCTGGACTATCATATGATGGCACATCAACTCTTTGTAGACCTCCATCATCACAAAATCTTTGACCTCCAGACCCCCGATCTCTTCAGAAGTAGGGGTGTATTCCTCATAGGGTTCGCAACCCCAGGGCAGTTTTAAAACCCAATGCATCTCATGCAAAGCAAGCCCCATCTCCCCGCCAGGTGTGAAGAAGGTGCCCGTTTTAGGGTTGTACATCTCGACCAGCACTAAGAACATCAGTTTGTTTACCTCTATCCCATACTGGGTAGCCCTGATTGCGTAAAACAAACCTAGCCACTTTAATAAATCCTCGTATTCCGTGGGGACCCATTCAGTGATAATCTTCCAATCCTTCGAGTGGTGTACCCACCCAGCAACGTAATAGATGCACGAGGGATAAAAGACGCCCGTCTCCAGCATCTGGTTGGCGAATGTGGGGAATCGGAATGGCATCGACTCCTGTTTTGCTTCATCTATCAGTTTACCCGGATGTAAATCATGGCTGAAAAGGAAGGTCCATCTCTTCCAGCCTCGAAAACATCCAGGGCCGTAGAACCAGACTTCAATTTGAAATGGCTCGTCAGAGCCCCTGCTTGATTGGAGGTCAAATTCCAGTCCATCTTCCTCTTCGAGGCTAGGCACATGAAAGCTGAGAGAGGAAAATGTCGGTCCATGGGGGGGAGATACATATTTACTTCGTTGTATATGAAATACCAGTCGTCCTTCAACTTCAGGATCTCATCAGCATAAGATGCCACACGATTGTTGAACATGAAGGACGGCCTCAAATATGAATTCTATGCGCAACAGATGGACCCGTCTTAATAGTGGCCTTGGAAAGCTCTACCACATCCTCCATAAAGTTTAGGCCAAACGGACAGAAGGAAGGACCGACAAGAACTTCACCCAAAGGAGGCACTGCCATAAATACTACAAAATAAAGATAGAACGAGTTAGAAAATGCAGCGTAAAAACATGAAAAAACATAGCACATGTATCTATCGTTTTGCATGAAGCTTAAAAGAGTCGACATGCGCCTATTGGAGAAAAGCACATAACTCATCAGGCACGTGGCCGAAGTGAGGGTATATGAAGTGACCTCCATAAGCCTATGATTCGACAGGCACATGGAGTGATTACACGCATGTGGAGTAACAGGCGCGTGGTCCTCACACGCTCGCTAGAAAGACAGGCGCACAGTTCTCACGCGTTCGCTGGAAAAACAGGTGCGTAGTTTTCACGCGCCTGCTAAAAAGACCGGCACGTGGGTTTCATGCACCTGCCAAAAAAGACAGGCGCACAATGCTCATACGCCCACCCAGAAGATAGGCGCATGAGCTGTGAGTGCGTGGCCGCTTGAAAGCGAGCGCAGAAGTGGCAGCCAAACTCGAACGCACGGCCGGCCAAAAGACTCAAACGAGGGCGTCGTACCCTCGACTTCATCGTAGACGTCAGGGTGAGAGCAGTTGTCGGGATGAGCAGAAGTGGCGGCCTTGGCCTTCCCCTTTCCTTCCATAGTAGTGCTCTTCGAGGCAATAATGAAACGGTCGATGAGAAGTAGTCGGCAATGAAGACGACGAAGAGAGGGTCATCGAAAGGAGGTCGACGAGATGAAGTCGGCAAAAAAGACGATGGAGAAAGTCGAAGAGTAATAGAGAATAAAAAAGTCTCTCTCCTTTCACCCCTAATGCCTATTTATAGTTTTTTTAAAGCGCACATTTTGAGATGAAGGCAAAATGCCTACCGTCGTTTCAAAGATTGTACCAAATCAATCGAGTGCTTATCCTAAAGAAAATCTTGCTGACGACATTATAGTACAGGTGCCATGCCTCTGTTCAAAGTATTTATAACTCTATCCAAAAGTTAGAAAATTTTGAAAGGGGTCTTGTAGAGACATGCACCCTACTGCCTACGCCTTACCAAGGCGATTGGATTACTCGCGCCAAAGATTAAAACAGATGAGTAGCGTATGAGCCATGCCCACACCTAGGCATGGTGTTGCTTATGCCACTACTCTTGAAACATGAGTGCATGCTTTGTTCTCTGTGCCAAAGATGACCAAAACACAGAAATCCAGGAGCCATAATAAGCGACGTCATCCACGCCTCGTTTGTACAGGCACCGCTCCTTTTATCCATGCCTCGCTCGGGCAGGTGCGTCCTGCACCCATGCTTAACAATCACCACATTCGAAGCTGCATTTAATGATGAGAGTTTCTCTCTTAAAAATGTCGAATCAGACGTTTCGATCCCTGTGCTACAATAGACGACTACGACATAAAAGTTGAGGAGCCATGATTATTGAATCCTACTAGCACTTCGACGAAGGCATGCCCCCACAACAGGTTTGGCTTTACAGATGCGCCCCCACTCGTGCCTCAACTCTACAGGCATGCCCAATTCTGTGCCCCACAGTCACTTCCCCCTAGACTGTATTTAATGGGACGAGTCTTTGTTCTCAAGACGTCAAATCGAATGCTTCGACTCCCGAGCCAGAGATGAACCGAGCTTATTATGCTTCAAGAACAGATTAGGCGTGTGTTGCTTAGATTGATCAGGCGTGTATCCAAGGTGTGTGTAATTCGCTCATTTAAGCGTATGCCACTCCAAATCCTCTGAGCACGTATGCCTCAGCCCCCATTACGAACTCACGCCACCTAGGACAATGATTCCTAGGTTTAGGTGCTATTGGCCGTAATAGAACCAAGTACGTGCCACGTATTGGAGAATAAGTCACGATGAGGAAAGGGTCCCAAGCAGCTAAAAAATCCTCTCCTTTAAAATCTTAACAACATCACACGTGGCGATCAGTAGTAGCCCCACATCAGTAAAATGTGCACGCCATTGCAACCAAAATGCCATGTGGCAGCCCGAGGCACACGTGCCTGTCTCCCCCAGGCACGTGCAATGGTGTCTCCCCTCAGCTATAAATAGGAGGGCCCCCTCCATTCATTCCCCTCGATTCCTAAATTCCTCAAGATATTCCCGAGCATACCAGAGAGAGTTGTTTGCCGTTTCCCCTTAGTCAGTGAAACTAAGCCCGATAATCCTCCCTCACAGTCAGATCATCAACGAAGTAAAAGAAGTAATCCTCTTCTGTCACAACCCAGATCAAAAACAAAGTGTGATCAGGGATTCCTGTTTAAGAGTTCCTCCTTGCATTCTCATTTGCAGTCTTTCCAGAAGCTCTCTTTCAAGCTCACAAAGCGATGTCGAACAACGTCAGAACTAAGGCTTTTTGAGTTGCTGCAATTTTTTTTTCAAGTTACGTTCAATAAAGACGCACAAAGTATTGCGGAGTTTTCAAGATTGCTGCTTGGATTTTCAAATATAATAAAGGGCATAATGTATGGAACGAGAAGTTATTTTATGACAACTTATCAGTTGTTTTCTTTTCATGAATAAATGTAAGCCGGAATGGCATCTCAAAGAGTACCAAAAAAAGTTGTATCTTGCTATAGTTATCAATAAAATCAATTGTTTTTTCCTATTCTGCATACTCAATGTTACTGCAATGTGGATATGTTTTCAAATGTTTCAAAATGACACAAATGTGCACATTCTTGCTTTGTACAAGTGCAACACCAGACTTGTATGACATCATGCCCTAGTGACGACGAACGATTCTACGTGAATCAAAGCGAGGACGAACGATTCTCCGAATCGGGGCATGACAAGTTGGTATTAGAGCCAAGTTTAAATTCTTCAGATTTCGAAAATGTTTTTAAATAGAAGTATTGATGCAAATTTTCTCGGTTGATGGTGTCGATACTGCTGGTGTGAAATAATATTCCATACAATAAGCCCATAAATATTTTATGAATACTAATAGAACTATTTTTGTTGCAGAATGACTAAAGGTGATAGCTCAAAGATGACCTCATCGTCTGACCCAATGGAAAAGTTAATAAAGCTAATGGAGGCTCAGAGGAAGCAGAGTGAAGCTCAACATCACTAGCTTCAAGAGCATCTCTAATACCAGTTTCGGGAGTAATTGGATGCTCAAAAGAAGCAAGTGGATAATGTGACCCAGATTGTCACTGTGTTGTCGGCCGATCACAATGTTTTTGTAGCAGCCGCAGTGACCGGGACAGTAACAGTGCCAGCGGAGAAGCCTGAAATGCCGACATGAAAGAGGTCAAGCTTCAAGTTTTCGGATTTTAAGAGTCATAACCCACCTAAGTTCAACAGAAGGGCAAAATCGGATGAGGTAATGGATTTTCTGAATATACTGGAGGGCTATTTCAGAATGTTGTACATACAGGCAGTAAGAGGGTGGAGTTTACCGCTATACAACTTCGTTTTAAGGCCCAGGAATGGTAGAATTCGCAGAGACATGCACTTTGCGATAATAGTCCGAATATGAAGATATCATGGAAGACCTTTAAGCAGGCCTTTATTGCACAGTTCATTCCGCGTTCTATCCGTTGAATGAATTAGAAAATAAATTTGTAGCACTCCAATAAGGTACTATGTCGGTAGATGATTATGAGACAGAGTTCCTGAAAAGAGTTGCCTTTGCTGGGTACATGGTACCGAATGACGACGCCAAGCAAAAAATATTCGTGCAAGGCTTGAATGAGGGCATATAATTGGATGTTCTAAGTCGAAAGTATACGTCTTACAGGGAGGCATACGAGATGACTCTTGAGATGGAAAAGTTACATCTGCCAGTTAGTCATAAGATAATACAGAATTACCAAGGTAACAACCACAAACGACCTTGGTCTGCTAGAAGGAATGACACATCTAAGCGTCCGAATATAGGTAACAATAGAGGGCCTCAACAACAGTTGCCATGTTGTAATAAATATAACCGATGGGGACACAAGGCGGAAGACTATCATTCTGGATGTTTCGAATGTGGAGGCATAGGCCACAGAGCAGTTGACTGCAGTGGTAGGGGTGGGAATCAGTATCCTCCACGTGGAGAACTAAACAATCAAAATTGTGGCCAGCATAATAATCAGATTTGTGGCCAAGCGCCACTAGCCTTACCAGCTCCAACTGGAAATGCACCAAATCAACAACCAGTGCACAAGGAAGGATTTATGCTTTGACTCAAGCATAAGCACTTGCCTTGGAGAATGTTATAATAGGTATGCTACTATACAAAGGTATACCTGCCCAGGTGTTATTTGATTCTGGCGCTACTCATTATTTCATATCGTCTGACTTTGCCATGGAAAATAAATTATGCATGACCCTATTAAAGACAGCTCTTTGTGTTAGCACTCCTTCAGAAGTAGATATTCCTGCAAGTTTGATTTGCATGGACGACTACATCAATATTGGAGGCATGACCCTATCGTTGGATGTTATAGTACTCGACATCAAAGAGTACGACATTTTCTTGGGAACGGACTGGCTCAGTGCTTTCATGCGACAATCGACTGTGCGGAAAAGAGAGTTGTGTTTTGCCTATCCGTAGAGACAGAGTTTTCTTACTCATGTGGCTCGACGTCCAAAGCAGCGATAGTGATATCGGCAGTTACGACAAGGCACATGTTATATTCGGGGTGTGAAGAAAACCTCGCTTCTGTTCGGGACACTAGAACGAAGGGTGCAGACTCGGGTCAAACCGAAGTTGTGACAGAATTCCCCAATGTGTTCCCAGGCGAGATACCTAGAATATCGCCGGATAGGGAGATTGAGTTTATAATTGACATATTTTTGGATGCTCACCCGATATTGAAGGCGCCATACAGGATGGCTCCGGTAGAGCTAAAGGAATTAAAAGTACAACTACAAGAGTTACTGGACCCTGGATACATTCGCCCAAGTTGTTTACAAAAACAAAAAAGTTGTTCTATTATAAACTTTTGAAAATAGTACAAGAGTACAATTTGAATTCTGGGGAAGTACAACTGTAGGAATCTGATCAGAAGACGATCACTTTATCCTTGGACTATGTGAACTTGAAGACTAGAGCCTCTGGAGAATGCAGCAGTAATTTTGCAGGAGTTCTTGATCTCTGTGTGATGCTTTAACAATGATTGGAAACTCTATGTATAGAGTTCTGGAAATAATTATTTTAGCAGTTATTCTGACGTGCACGAGGCTGGATTGCGCCACATTGAGTTGCGCCAACCTGATGTTGCGCCAACTTTCATTCGGTTAACAATCATGTACTAACTGTATTTAGATGCGTGGCATCATATGATTGAGATGCGCGTGGTCGTGTACAGAATAGTAGATACATCTTGAGAGATTAGTGGCATGTGAGCCACGTCATCCTTCTTTAGAAATGAAAGCTGTCTCAACTTTATTAGGTTGCGCGAGCTTCAGTCAACAAGTCAAACTGCGCCTGATGGGGTTGCGCCTAGGCGCAACTTAATGCATAGGCACGTGGCAGCTTTTGAGAAAAAGTTGTTTAGATTGTGCCTAGGCGCAACTAAGAAATTTGTTTGGATTGCGCCTAGGCACAAGTCATAAGTCATACAGGACAGCTGTCAATCTAATCTCCTCGAGCGACACAATTCGGGGGATTTCGAAGAGATTTTCTTCGTTTTCTGGGCTGTCAGTTGTCAGTATTGTCAGGTAATGATGATCATTAAATGTCAGATGCCACATAGACTTTGGGGCAACGCAATTAGGCGCAGTCTGATATATATGGCGCAACCTAATGAGGGGCACAGTTTAATCTCTGAGCTTCATATCAATGGCGCAGCTTGATTTTTGTGGCACAATTTGATTGATGAGTAGTAAATACATGGCACAACTTGATTTGTAGGCCCTACAAGACCCCCTTCAAAGTTTTCAAAACTAAAAAACATTTCAAAGTTTTGAAATACTTTGAATTTATAAAAGTTTTGACTGAGTCAAGTTACGCCAGTCAATGCCCAGTTGTCATAATTAATTTTCTTTCTCGAAAATACTCGATCTCCTCTTCGCCTTCCTGAGTTTTTATTGATGATTTTTCAGTTTCCCATAAGTAATATGAAGAGTCAATTTGGTTATATATATAGGGACTGAGCTTTTATACTCATTCTTCACTTCTATACTTCGATGGCATCTAAGAATAAGGAGATGGAGACAAATGCTGACATTGCAATCAAGTCTCCTGAAGCGGAACCTGATGTCATGCCTACAACTTATTTATTGGAGGCTGACCCGTCACTGAGGGCGATGAACTTCTTAGACTGTTTCGATTTAAACCCAACAGTCTTCAATCACTCGAGTGGTGGGCCATCCTCTGAAGAGCGCGACGATTCAGAGGGATTCCTTAATCTGATGCGTCGCTCAGGGATCCGCAACATATAAGAATTGGATGCCACCCTTCGTCAGACTAATGAAGACAAGAAAAAAGAATAATGTTTAGGCGTGCCAACTTTTATTTTCTTTCCATGTGTCTTCTCCTACTTATCTTTAGGGATCTACTCCTCTTCATTAAATAAAATTTATAATTTTCGACATCATTATTGTGTGGCTGAGATTCCAAGTAGTATATGTGGATATAATCCTTAGACAAATTCAATGTTTACTGTTTCTTTGAAAGACACTTGGCAACCATCTCACGGTTTTAGGCGCCTATTGTTTAGTTCTTTCCCAAAATAGGCTTCTAAATGATGCACCTGTTTTCATTCTTTAACACTTTAAAAAGGATAGCCAAAATGAAAGAGACATTCATGTTTTCTCAAAACAAATAACTTCTCACAACGTCCCACTATCCAGCAAGAATTCATCATCCATACGTTCACTAGCGCCATTTCATCTTGATGTTATTCTTTTGCATGCTGCACCTTCAAAAGTTGGTAAGTCTCAACAAAGAACTAATGGTATAAGCGTTTTTTAGGCACTTTTGAAGATAGGTAATGATTTGCATGTTGTAGACGCTGTTGATATGCGCTAACTATTTCTGAGAATAGGTGCATACTGTGGTCCAGTGCTTAACTTTAATCAGAGGCGCGCACTGCTGATATGCGCCTGTTTGATCGACGCATACTGTTGGCATATACGTCTGTTGATCGACGTGCAGTCTTGATATGTGCCTGTTTGATCGACGCATACTATTGGCATATGCGCCTGTTGATCGGCGCACAGTTTTGATATGCGCCTGTTTGATCGACGCATACTGTTGAGATGCGCCTGTTGATCGGCGCGTAGTTTTGATATACGCCTGTTGATCTGCGCACATTGTTGAGATGCGCCTGTTGATCGGCGTACAGTTTTGATATGCGTCTGTTGATCAGCGCACACTGTTGAGATGCACCTGTTGATCGGCGCACAGTTTTAATAGATTTTACTAACTTTTCTTTCTTTGTTCATATTTGCAGAAGTTTGGTTGACAAGCTTCTTCAAAACTGGCATCGGCGACCTGGATGCTGTAAAGAGCATTCTTCTGACACCTACATCAGACAGCTCATGTGATTCCGACACTCAAATCAGACAGCTCAGGACTCTTCATGTTCAAGAAGGGTCTTCCTCAGATGGTAGGAAGAGCTTTATACATGAAAGTTGGATGGTGGAGAGACAAAATTAGGAATCATATCACAAGGGTGATCTCATTCCTAGTTCTCCTGGCGGGTGTAGAAGCATGGAAAAGAATAAAAAAAGATCCACGCGGCCAAGGATCCCCATGCGGTTCAGAGAGCTCATGCGGCTCAGGAACCCATGCGGCTCGAATAGTCCCATGCGGCCCAGAGAGGAGCCACGTGGCCCTCAACAGCTCTTTCCTTTGTCTTTTAGTACATTCAATGCCTTGACGGATGATAGCTCTGACGAATGACAGAAAGATGCAATAATGACTCTGTCATAATGGCAGACTCCTAGGAAAACGAAGGAGATCTCTGACACAATTCCCCGAAACCCAGAAACCTTCATGCGTCTTTGACATATGGACAGTCGCATGCGGCTCAAACAGAGACCACCCCATGCGGCTTAGGCCGAAGTTATCCCATGCGGCTCACGAGAACTACCCCATGCGGCTCAAGCAGAGGCTATCTCCATGCGGCTCACGAGGACTATCTCCATGCGGCTCACGAAGAAAGCACCCATCATACGGTCGCCTACGCTCATGCGGTTCAGATCACCACCATGCGGTTCAAATGTTCAGGGACCACTCCCAAGCAGCCTTGACACGTGGCTAGCCTTATGCGGCTCAATGGGGAGAAGTCCTCATGCGGCTCAGATTTTCTAAGTGGCTCGCGGTTAAGACACGTGGCATGATAATGGGACACGTGGCATCAAATTGACCGAAATCCATCAACAAATTCCAATAAAATATTAGGATCAAATCAGATCATTTGCAATCAATCAAATTGAACACGTGGCAGGAGATCCGAGCTTAGTATAACAAATCATGAGGATTTATGACAATCATCATTAATTGCCCACAGAGATTTGATGCAATCACATTATAATTGCTCAAATCTATTATGAACGGCCCAGATTCATTGATCCTTAACCGCCGACTTTTGAGAATGGACAATCATTGCAAACCCTAATGATGTCCCCCACTCTTATAAATAGCAAGGTGCCATTCCCTTGCAACAGATACGAAGAGACGACGGAGAGAGACGACGGAGAGAGATATAGAAGAGCAGAGAGCAGAGAGAGAGAGAGAGCAAACCCCCTTCGGATCCAGAGAGAATAAAGAGAGCATTTCTTCATCGACGCCAAGTAGTTCTTCTACAGAGCCAAGGCTGCACCCGATCGTCCAAGGAGTAAGGCAGAGCTGCCGTCGCTTTCCCGAGCCTCTACCGTCACCCTCCAGAATCTAAAATAAACAATTGTACTTAGATTGCTGTACCTAGGTTTTCGTCCCTAGGCTTTCTTTGTACAAGCGAGTTTGTATTGTGAGTCTAAAGTTCAGTGCTCCGATTTATTCTATACTTTTACAATCAATGGCAAAACGATGGCGACTCTGCAGGGGACAAACTTTTCCAGACTGAGGAGTTGGTGACGCAATCGGATGCAGCCAAACTTGGCTCCACGCAACAGAAGATGGTCGTCCGCTTCGACCAACAGGCGTTTGAAGAAATGCTCTCTGAGGGAAGCGCTGGCCCGGTCCAGAAGCAAACCTGCACAAAAAAAGCTCGCAGCGAGTGGAGGCCAAAGTCATTTGCTCCTCCCCAAGCTCTGGACGGAGTACTTTATGCTGCCC
>JANAVB010021798.1:26655046-27022546 GCA_029216955.1 Iris pallida
TGACTCCGAGGAAGAAAAGGACTCTCCTTAAGACACTGCAAACGTGTGCCTAATGGCAATGTCCGACAAGGTATCAAACGAAACTCTTGATGATTTCACTTTTGATGAACTTGGCAATGCTTTCACCGATTTACTTGATGACCACAAGAAAGTCATTGGTAAATATAAACATGCCAAGGAAAATATCAAAAGTCATGAAGTCGAAATTCAAAGACTCTCATTATTGCTTGATAATATTAGAGACACTCCACCCACGGAAGCCACAAATGAGGTATTTAAGCTTAAATTAAGCCTACATGATGCCGAAGCACGTATTGAAAAACAAACACAAGAAATCACAGCACTCAACACGGAGATTGCTGATGAAAAGAGTAGACACAAGATTTCTATTACTAAAATATATGGTTTGAATGCTAAGGTTAATGAACTGCAGGCTATCTCTAAGAAATTAGAGACTAGATTGGGAAAACAGGTTGCTCAACCTCAAACCCAATCACATGAGACACACACAAAGCATGACACTACTTATACTAGTCAACCACGTCATCCACCTGTAGCACGTAATCATGCTTATATGTACACTCACTTTCATAAAGCACACAAACCACATACACGTAGAAATAATTCTCATATGACACATAATCACCATGCTACACATAGATACAATCATCACTATGTTGCACATAAACAAAATCACCATCATACTGCTAATAGATATAAACATCATCCTGCAGCCACATATAGTCATCATCATGCTCCACACCACTCTTACCATGCTACATATAGACATTATCACCATGCTACTCCACACCACTCTACATATAGATATCATCACCATGCTACTCCATACCATTCTATATATAGACATCATCAACATGCTCCTAACATAAATAGGAATGCTATTTGTACTTATTGTGGATTACATGGATATATTTCACCACAATGTAGAGTTAGAAGATTAGTAGATAGAAATATATATGCATGGTTTCCGAAAACTAACTTTTCAGGACCCTCAAGAACTTGGGTACCAAAGGTCACATCTACTCTTGATGTAGGTGGACCTTCCCTCCTCAACTAAGAGTAAGTAGATTCTCGATAGTGGATGCTCGCGGCATATGACGGGAGACGCAAATCTTTTCGCATCACTATCGATGAAGAGAGAAGGATATGTATCCTTCGGGAACAACCTAAAAGGGTATATTATAGGTAATGGTATTATTGGACATCCTCCTTCTCCCGTAATAAAGGATGTCTGCCTAGTGACCGAGTTAAAGCATAATCTGCTCAGCATTAGTCATCTTGCTGACCATGGATATGACATTAACTTTGGACAAGATAAATGCTTTATTTATGATAGGTCAACGGGAGACATCGCTTTTGAAGGGATAAGAGAGGATAATATTTATATTTTCTATCTATCAAGAGATACTAACAGTGCAGGTAGATGCCCATATGCTCACAAGGATGAAAGATTACTGTGGCACTAGCGTCTTAGTCATGCCAATATGGATACTATATCTAGGCTATCGACTAAGAAGCTAGTTAGAGGCTTGCCCGACATCACATTCAAAAAGGACACTGTATGTGCTGAATGTGAATTGAATAAGGCAACCAAGTCCTCATTTCATTCCATAAACTCCGTAAGTACTACTAGATCCTTGTAATTACTTCATATGGATTTATTTGGCCCTTGTAGAGTAGCCAGTCTTGGTGGAAAACTCTATGCCTTTGTTATTGTTGATGACTTTTCTAGATTTACTTGGGTTTTCTTTCTTACAAATAAAAGTGATGCTATTTCAGTTTTCAAGATTTTTGTTAAGAAAGTTCAAACGAAAAAGGCTACATGATTACTCGAATCCGAAGTGATCATGGAGGCGAATTCGAAAATACTGATTTTGAAAATTTTTGTGATTCCAATGGTTTTGATCATGAGTTTTCTTGTCCAAGAACTCCTCAACAAAATGGTGTTATGGAGCGAAAGAATAGGACTCTTGGCGATATGGCTAGAGTCATGTTGAATAAGTTTTCACTTCCGAAATATTTTTAGGCTGAAGCTGTCAGCACAGCGTGCCATATTTTGAATAGGGTGCTTATTCGTCCTATTACGAAGAAAACACCCTATGAGCTTTGGTTTGGAAGAACCCCAAATGTTTCTTATTTTAGAGTTTTTGGTTGTAGATGTTTTATCCTTAACACCAAAGACAACTTAGGCAAATTTGATGCCAAAGCTGACGATGGTATATTCCTTGGCTATGCTGCCAAGAGCAAGGGATATAGAGTATTTAACAAACGCTCATTAATTATGGAAGAGTCTACCAATGTGACTTTTGATGAAGATAACAGTACAGCAGCTACTCTTGATGATGATGTTGATCCATCAACTTCTACTCCAATGAATACCACTATCGAAACCAATTCTCTAGAGGGCTTGCCAAAGAAATTCTCTTTCAAGCCGTCACATCCAGAAAATCTGGTAATAGGTGAGGTTTCACGCGAAGTAACTACTAGATCATCATTAAGAGACTCCATTGCTAGTACTGCCTTTATTTCACAAATTGAGCCAAAAAATATTTTAGAAGCTTTTAATGATGAATTTTGGATTTTTGCCATGCAAGAGGAACTCAACCAATTTGAGAGGAGCCAAGTATGGGAACTCATTCCTAGACCGGCAAATCACTCGATTATTGGTACTAAATGGGTTTTTAGAAACAAAGTAAATGAAGATGGTTCAGTTACACGCAACAAAGCTCGTCTAGTAGCTCAAGGATACAACCAAGAGAAAGGTATCAACTACGATGAGACATATGCTCCTGTTGCGAGATTGGAATCCATTCGGATGCTTTGCGCATTTGCTAATTTTTAAAATTTCAAATTATTTCAAATGGATGTTAAAAGTGCTTTCTTGAATGGATTTATTAAGGAGGAAGTTTATGTAAAACAACCCCCTGGTTTTGAAAATCATAAATTTTTCGACCATGTTTTCAAGCTGAAGAAAGCGCTATATGGCCTCAAACAAGCCCCTAGAGCTTGGTATGAACGACTAAGCAATTTCTTGCTTGAAAAAGGTTTTTCAAAAGGGAAAATTGACACCACACTTTTTATAAAATCTTTCAAAGACACTATTCTCTTAGTACAAATTTACGTGGATGATATTATATTTGGTTCTACTGATGAAACCCTCTGTGAAGATTTTGCCAAGTGTATGCTGACCGAGTTTGAGATTAGCATGATGGGGAAGCTCAACTACTTTCTTGGACTGCAAGTCAAACAAACATCAAATGGAACTTTCATCTGTCAGTCAAAGTATACAAAGGACATGCTGAAGAAATTTGACCTTGACAACGTCAAACCTATCAGCACTCCAATGGCTACTACAACTAAACTAGAACCAGATGAAAGCGGCAAACCTGTGGATCAACGTAAGTATCGAGGTATGATAGGCAGTCTACTTTATTTAACTGCTAGTTGCCCTGATATTATGTTTAGCGTTTGCCTGTATGCTAGATATCAAGCTAATCCTAAGGAATCACACATGACCGCTATTAAGCGTATCTTTCGATACCTTAAGGGTACGATTACAGTGGGCCTATGGTATCCCAAATCAACATCATTTGACCTCATTGGTTACTCTGATGCCGATTTCGCCGGATGCAAGGTCGACCGTAAAAGTACAAGTGGCACGTGTCATTTATTAGGAAAGGCTCTAGTCTCTTGGTTTAGCAAGAAGCAGAATTCTGTCGCACTATCCACAACAGAAGCTGAATACATCGTAGCCGGACGTTATTGTGCACAAATTCTGTGGATAAAGCAAACCCTTGAAGACTACAACTTATCTTTTATGCACATTCCAATCTTTTGTGACAACACTAGTGCTATAAATCTCACTAAGAACCCCATATGTCACTCACACATGAAACACATTGAAATACGTCACCACTTTTTGCGTGATCATCAGCAAAATGGCACTATTAACTTAGAATTTATTGACACTGATCATCTGCTAGCAGATTTCTTTACAAAACCATTATCCGAAGAGCGTTTCAATTTTCTCTGTCGTAAACTTGGAATTTTGGATGAAGCTGTTATTTATTAAAATAACCTGCGTAAATATCGAGTATGTCTTGATTCTTTATGATGAAATTGCTATGGGTACAAGCCGAAAGGGTCTTTCTGACAACAAGGCGTAAAAGCCTAAGCGACACGGTGCACTAGTCCCCAGGACTACCGCTAGCTGGGATTCGGCCCCTGCAGCTAACCCATGGTAGCTTCAAAATATTAAATTATGGCATAATTCCTTGTTTATTACATGGTTTATTTTTATTTATCACATGCTAAAATACAGATTTTCCAACTTCACTTTCATTCAGCGTTGATTTTTTTCCTCAAATTTGTACATGTAACATATTCTTTTGGTCTCTCTCACTTAATCAATTTTTTTTCAGCCTGATTTCTGTTCTGGTTCCAGAAATCGGAATTCGGGCCGAACTCTGCCTTATCCAGAGTTCGGGCCGAATTCTAATTGGCTATTCCAGAACCGGAAGCAGCCTCAGCCGCTGATCAAAATTTGATCCAATGGTCCACATCTGTTCCGACCATCCGAACCCTTACACAAATATTTGGGTTCCCCTCTTCTCTCTCCTCCATTGCCACCTTCTAAACTTCTCCAAACTATTTTTTCTCCAAACCCTAACCCTAGTTCTTCCTTTCTAGAGCATATCTCTTCTCAAAACTCAAGGAGAAGATTTCTCTCACCATTCTCCTTCATCTTTCATCATCACTTTGAGGTATATTTCAACACTTCTCTCCATCTCAATTTCCTCAATTGTCTTTATTATTTCATGGCTCCACGACTGTTCAATAGAGGGAAGAGACTTTGAACCGAGGGTGCGTCCTCTTCGAATGCTCCTCCTCGTGTTGAACCGCCCGTTGAACTACCCAATCAACCACCTATCCACCCGTTGTTCAACCCACCTCGTCCACTCGACCCCAACACGTATAACGACCGGATATTTGTATCACTTGACACTTCCAATGCATGGTTTAGTGATTTTCGGACACGTCCGGTGTTTGCGGGTCATCCTATCAATTTTACTATTTTTTTTACAATATGATTCACTCTTTAATGATCTTTGTCTTGATGAACTTGTCACCACCAACTCGGTTATATATCGCAATGCTATACAAATGTTCTATTGCAACCTAACTCATGATGATACACATATTTTTTTATGGGTTGCGGGCATTGATATTTCTTTCGATGATTTCGACTTGGCCGAACACCTTGACCTCCCGGAGCCAAACTCATGGGAAAAACTTGTTGAAGCTCGAACGTTTCAATTTCCCGATGGGTCTTCCCTCGAAAGCTTTAAGGACGACTTGTGTACCCCTAACACACGTCCTCGTAAGTTTTTGGCCAAGTTTTTCAATCCCTATTTTTATGAACTTCATCGGATTATATTTAACACTATTCTGCCTAAAGCGGGATCCATCGATGAGGTTACCTACTTTAAAATCTCGGCTTTGTATCATCTCCACTTTCATGTTCCATTTAATCTTCCACATACCATGATGGACTGGATGATTAACGCTAGGAAGAAACCAAGATCCTTGGTTTATGCTCTTTATCTTCTTATGCTCTTTCGTGCTTTTCGTGTACCTCTTGATGAGTTCCAGTTCCTACCTGCCCCTGCCTTCCTCTCTAAGGTACGGCGGCTTCAGGCAGCAGTTGGCTTACCTGTTGTGTTTGAGCACTCTGACGATGAGCCCGATGCCCCTCCTCTTGGACAGGATCCTCCTCCTCCTCCTGCTACTCTTGAGTCACTCCAATCTATGCTCCGCGATCGATTCACTTTAGAGGAAGATCACTGGACTCAGCTTGACTACCGGACCACCCTGCAGATGAGTGCCATCAGCAACTCACTGCACGACATTCGGTACTCCATGTCCCGGCATCCTTCTATGCCTATTCCTATGGAGCGGGACCCTGCTCGCGATGGATATCGTATCGATGACCCTTGGGTTATCCGCTACTTGGATCCGGATGCGGCCTTCGTGGACCCTCGTCGTTCCTTCACTGATCCATCCGACGATGCTGGGCCTTCAGAAGCTCGATGATGGATATGGATGTCTACTTGCTGCTGCTACTGAGGATCGTAGTTTATGTTTTCTGCATTTTGAATTTTAGTTGATGTAGTTGCTTTTATGCACTTTGATTGTAGTAGACTTATTTCTTATTTGTGACTCTTGAGACATTCGATAGTTTTATCAGTTTCTATGCAATATCATCTATTAGTGTGCTTGCCAGTTATTATTTCATATAATTTTTTGATAAATGCCAAAAGGGGGAGAAATATTTGCTTTGATATATTCACATCATTATAGCATATTTTCTATCATTATGTATATGTGCTTTGGGAAAAAAATGGACAACAGGAACAGAGCATTATTTACGGGGGAGCTATTGCTAGCTCGGCACTGATTATGGGGGAGCTACGCCATTGCTCTTAAATGTGTCCAGGTATGAATATTGAATATACAAATATCATTTTGTCAATTATCAATATGGGGGAGATTGTTGACACAAAATCACAGTCAACCAAATATTGATAAAATTGACTATATGATACTTGTGATAATTCAATACGACACATGAAGACTAAAGTCAGTACAAGCCAGACGACAGCTCGCACCTGCAATGCAACATATTTTTGAGTCTGTATTTTACAATTTTATTGAGTCTAGACTTATGTAAACTGAGCTGTGCTGAGCATCTGAGACTTAACCTATACCCATACCCCAAATTAAAAGCTCCATAAAAATCCAAATAAGCCCATTTACAAATTGGACCCATTCTGTGCTCTGGAGACAGAGTTCGGGCCGAACTCTGCCTCCACACAGAGTTCGGGCCGAACTCTGCCTCCTAAAATCCAGGACCCTAATTTTTAGGGTTGGCTAGATGCAAGTTGTCCAACGGCCAAATTTTTGAATATTTGACCCAGAATTCTGGCCGAATTCTGCCTACCTGGTATCCTATAAATAGGCCATGAATTCTCTCATTTTCATTCATCCAATCTTCTCTTCTCTTCTCTCTAAAGCTCTATACAAGCCATACCCTTCTTCATGTACTAGCCACAAGCTTCCTAAGCCTCAAGTGCTCAGTACTTTTCAGTTAGGAGTTTGTGCAAGAGTTCAAGAAGTCGCTTGGAAAATTCCAAGCATCGCCACTGCGATCTTTGTAAGAAGTTGACGTGCTCTTCTGAAGAAAAGGCACGGGGTGTAACTACTATTTCACAAATAGTGGATTTAATCCTGAGCTAGAGTTCTCAGGCCTGGACTAGTCCTCCACGAGGGAAACCAGGTTAAAAATCGGCTGTGTTTGCGTATGCTTTCTTGCTCCTTATTTATTTTCGTATTTACTCTGATTACTTTCAGCTTGTGAAAGCGTTTAATTTTTAATTGGCTATTATTGTTATAAACTCTATTCACCCTCCTCTAGAGTTTCCATCTGTTCTTCACTTTGATGCAAACTCCGCCAAAAATGAGAGGTGAACCGGGTGTCTCGATTTGATACTATGCTGACGGGAACACCATGTTGCCTCACTATCTGCTTCATATACATTTTTGCCAGCTGCTCAGTAGACTGCCTTACTCTGAAAGAAAGAAAATAAGCAACCTTTGTGAGCCGATCCACAATTACCCAAACTGCTTTTCGACCGGTCGAAGATCTAGGTAAACCGGTCACAAAGTCCATTGTAATGTGCTTCCACTTCTACTCCGAAATAGGAAGCGGCTGTGACAATTCTGTTGGTCTCTGCTCCTCTGTCTTCACTTGCTGACATACCAAACATTTAGAAACAAACCTCGCTAGCTCCCTCTTCATGCCGTTCTACCAAAAGTGTTGCTTTATATCCTGGTACATCTTTGTGCCTCCGGGATGGATGGAATAAGGAGAACTATGAGCCTCTGACATAACTTCCTGTCGAAGGTCTCCACCTGGTACACAAAGACGGCTTTCGAACCTAAGCGTACCATCTTCATGGATTATTAACTCATTTCTGAGACCTGATTCACATTCTGTTAGATGCTTCTGGATCCGCAGATCCTCCCCCTGGGCTGCTCTGATCCTCTCTACTAAAGTAGACTGAATTTGCAAACTGGCCATAACTCCCGTATCATGTGGCAAGACCACTTCAATTCCCATTTCCTGAAGATCATTCAAAATATGCCTCTGCGAGGTTAAAATGAATGCACCACTCCTCATGTTCAAGGCATCTGCTACCACATTCGCCTTGCCTGCATGATACTGTAGATTCACATCGAAGTCTTTTAGTAACTTTAACCATCTTCTCTGTCTCATATTTAAGTCCCTCTGGGTGAATACATACTTCAAGCTATTATGATCAGTATAAATTTTCACTCGATACCCATATAAGTAATGCCTCCATAACTTAAGTGAAAATACCATTGCTGCTAACTCCAAATCGTGGGTTGGATAGTTCTTCTTATGATCCCAAAGCTGTCGAGATGTATACGCTATCATCTTACCATGCTGCATCAGTACACACCCAAGTCCCTTCCCGGATGCGTCACAATATACTATAAACCCTTCCGACCCTACTGGAAGCGTCAAGATCGGGGCTGAGATCAATCTCTTCTTCAACTCTTCAAATGATGTCTGACACTCTGTTGACAAAAAACTCTATCCTTATGCATTAAACGCGTCAAGGGTGCCAAAATCCTAGCGAAGTCTGCCACGAACCTCCTGTAATAACCTGCCAATCCCAAGAAACTATGCACTTCTGCTATCGTCTTCGGAACTGGCCAATTCTCTATTGCCTCAACCGTCTTCAGATCTACTGACACTCCTGCTCCAGAAATAATGTGTCCCAGGAACGAAATACGATTTAACCAAAACTCATATTTACCAAGTTTCGCATAAAGTTGATGCTCCCTTAAGGTCTACAAAATTGTCCAAAGATGTTTCTCATGCTCTTCTTCATTGCTGGAATAGATGAAGATATCGTCTATGAACACTACTACAAACTTATCCAAATATGATATAAATATGTGATTCATCAAATCCATGAATACTGCTGGGACATTTGTTAGTCCAAATGGCATTACTAGAAACTCATAATGTCCATATCACGATCTAAATGCTGTCTTGGGTATGTCCTGCTCCCGAACCCTCACTTGATAATATCCAGATCGAAGATCAACCTTAGAGAAGACACAGGCCTTACTCAATTGGTCAAACAAGTCATCAATCCTTGGTAACGGATACTTGTTCTTCACTGTTACTGCATTCAACTGCCGGTAATCAATACACATCCGCGTCGATCCATCCTTCATGGGTACTAAAATCATCGGTGCTGCCCAGGGCGATTCACTATCTCGGATAAACTTCTTTGCCTTCAGTTCTTCTTCATGCCGATATAACTTGTCCAACTCTGACTGCAACATCCTGTAAACTCTGTCAGCCTTAGGCTCTATTCCAGGATTTAACTCAATACAAAACTCCACATCTCTCACCGGTAGTAAACCTGGAAGCTTATCTGGAAATACATCAAGAAATTCTCTGACCACTCTGGGTATTTGCTCCTGCTCTGCCAATGCTTCTACAATAATGCCCTTGGGTCGATCCTCCAATGATCGAACAAAGACGAACTCCTCAATGCCAGGTACATTAAATACTACCCTACCACCTCGACAATCTATCGTCGCATGACTGTCTCTCAACCAGTCCATGCCTAGGACAACGTAAAAGTTTCCCATAAGGAACTCAATCAAAGATGCGGGCAATAATCGCCCACACACTACGATCGGACATGCTAAGCATACTCTGCTAACTCCTACTAGCCCATTACCAGTGAGTATATTCATCCTCTATGGTAATACCTCGAATTCCAATCCAATATGTGTTGTAAATCGTACAGATATGAAAGAGTGGGTAGCCCCCGAATCAAACAATGCTACTAAGGAAAGCGGTAACAGAAACATTTTCTGCAACCACATCGCCTGAAGCTAGTGCCTCCTCCAGAGATAAAGTGAAGACCTGACCATGGCCTTGCTAAGCTCCCTGCTGCTACCTTCTTTGCCCATGCTGTTGCTGCAGCCTCTGCAGGCCTTTCTAGTTTTGTGCCTGGCAAAACATCTGAGCCTAAGTCGGCAGACGCTGGGCTAGTGGTCTTACTGCCAATGCTGGTCCTTTGTTCGGTGCTGCCCCCGGAGCTGGCAACGTCGAAAACTGCTGAACTTGCCCTCCTGGCCTCTACATCATAGGACAATTAGAGAACCTATGGTCTGGACTGCCATACCTCATGCATAATCCATTAGCAGAATGACACACATCCCTAGTGTGTCCTCCCTAACTGCAGTAAGTACATCCAATGGGCGCCCCCTGGCGCTGCTGTTGGTTCCTTGGCTGTTGATGTCGAACTGGAGCTGTTATCTATGATATCGCCGTCCTCTGCGGCACTCCTGACTCATGAATACGGATGTCGGGTGCTGGTGCCGATGTTTGCTGTACTACTCCTCCGCCCTACTATGGGGATGAAACCTCTTCTGGCTCCCATGTCTTGTCATCAACCTTTGTTGGGTGAGTTCATGCCTCCGAGCTGCCGTTAAAATGATATCAAAAGTCTGATAGTCGTGCCCTTCTACCAGCTGTAGAATCTCTAGATGAAGTCCTTACTGGAACCTCATAGCATTCTCTGGCTCCGTGGCCACCATCGCCCGTACAAACCGACTCAGTCTGCAAAACTCCGCTGCATATCCGTCCACCGTCTTACCAGCCTGCTTGAGACTGATAAATCTCTGCTGTAGCTCATATTGTACTACCATGCCAAAATACTTGGCCTTGAATCTGGTACTAAAGCTATCCCAAGGAATATGACGCCCCATTCCAAGTTCTTCCGATGCCCACCAGTCGCGGGCGAGATCCTGAAGCAATAATTTGACTTGGTCAACCTTCTCTTCTGCTGGAACCTTTGCTGTTGTCAAAATGGCCTTAATATCCTAAAGCCAAGCATCTGCCGTGATGGAATCCTCCGTGCCGTCAAAGTATCTCGGGTTAAGTCAGCAAAACCTCTCCGACGCTCCTGAATCATTTCTGACACTTCTTTCAAGGGCTAACTGTAACCCCTAGTTCAGTAGCACATTCTGTTCCTACTGTTGGGTCTGCTGTTGCTGATGGGCTGCCACCTGACACTGCTGAGTGGCCAGAAATCCTCGGATGACCTCTAAGAGTACCGCAGCATCAGGTACTGTCGTCGCTGCCGGCACCGCTAGGGTGCAGGAGTTTCTAGAACCTGCAGTTCCACTGGCTCTGACATAACTTCCACCCGAATCTTACCAAAAGGAGGCATTCCTTTCTGAGGCTGCCCCGTCGAGCCATACTCTACTGGACGTTCCTCTATGTTGGCCTCACAAGCTACTGAAAAAGAAGCACCTCTATAGGGAAAGATACATGATATCAAATGACAGGACGAGGAAGATTCGAGGATACAATTCAGGTTATCAATCAAGGTGAGGAAAGAGAAATCGAGGCAAGAGATTCAAAGGAAACAAGTTTTGATTGAGACTCCTATAATAGTAACACCCCACAAGTCTGAAAATCAGACCTGCATGGGCCACCAATAAAACTTTGTCACGCACCAGTACCAGAATACTGAGACAGACTAGGCCAACTACTCCATATGAGATATATAAATGTCATACGGCGATCGTGGCTGTCATGAGACTAGGGGGTGCATGCTATAGTCAAGTCTCCTATGGTCTCACAAAGCATCTATGTCTCAATCATTCAAAGCAAGAAGCAGCAATTAATGAACATATGAGATAAAGCAGTAAGGCGTCCTCGACGCTTCATCAAAATGATCATAGGGATCTAGCTTTATAAGTTAGCTAGTCCAGAGAGTCACATGCACATAATCGTACTCAGCTGCCATCTGATTTAATTACAATTATACAAAAGACAAAATATCCAGTTTGACCGGCTAAACATGTGCCGGTAGCTAAACGCCACATAAGTAATGATACTAGAGTGGTGGAGAAGAAACCTACTCGAGTCCCCCGCCAACCATGCTCCTAGTATGTACCATTAAAGTCAGGGAAGAAGTTTGGATCCTCAGGCGCTGCTACGAGATCTGGCCAAACAAAACCAGCGGGGTCAGTCCCGAATAGCAAGTACCACAAGGGAGCACAAAAGAGTGAGATAAAACCCAAGTATAATAATAATAATAAAATAAAAGGATTTCGGTCGTAATCTCGGTCCACAGCATGTCATAGCACGATAGACCAACCCAACAACCAAACAAGGACATGGGTTGGACCACGCACCATGACAGTCCATGTCCTTCGGCTACTAACAGAAGGTACAAGGCATAGTCAGGTCATTTTTCAAGCGGCCATTCATTCCCGCTGCTTTCTATATTTGGCGAAGTTATCCCCGCAATACTGATTAAAGGGATCCTCAGATCGTGTCAACCCAGCAGGGCTAGCCAAACCATCATATAATTAAACATATAGCATATTGATTATGCACTGGTCCCCCGGAGGGCCACTGCGCTAAAACATATGTCACATAGCTCATAGAAGTCGGATATAGTCATCCACTATAGGCGAATGAAACTATATCCGTGGCGGCCAACCCGACACGTCCGGACTGGACGTGGAGTGGCTAGTATGCACGATCTCGAGATTCTTCCCACCCAATGCATCTACCAAGTTAGTTGCCTAGTTAATCCCTAGGTTATTCTTGGAGTTCACATGTCGTGGTCATATGCTCACTCCCCTAGATGTCGTACATGGTACGACTACCCCAAGAAGGGATCCGTACTGGCTCATGGAGTCATACGTATGTACCCCTTCTTAGTGTAATGCAACACACAACATATACCATGTCATTGCTACCGACCATTCACTATATAAATACTGGACTATGGGATATACTGGCAGGTGTCACGTAGGAACACTTAGCACATAGCATAGCACCTCTGTGCTCACATAGATTGTACCTTAGTACACACATAGGTTTATCCATCACACGTATAGGTAGTCAGATCAGGAATGAGGACCAAGACACAAGAGGAAAGAGAATAAGAAGGCACTACGCACTTAGGGTATGAACTGCACACAAGTCCTGAAGTGGCTCAAACGGCGTACGGGCAAAAGTGCAAGGTGAAAGGTGCACATGGTACAAAGTGCAAGGTGTACAAGATATAAAGTACAAGGACCAAAATGTGTGTGAGGTGTGCAAGTTACAAGGTGCGTGAGGTACCATAAGTCACATATGAATTTTGGTTAAAATGAGATATAAAAATTCTTGAAGCCAAGACAAAGATCTACAACTTTCACGTTTTGAGTTTTTCAAGATTTTAGCTACAAAATAGCTCACACGGGCAAAAACAGACATTTGGTGTGATTTGCGCACTGGTGTGCGAGCAAAACTGACCACGGAGCGCGTTGCGCGCAAGCACGGCGAACATTGTGCGACAGAAAATCTTGTGCAGTGCACGACGCGCAAGTTGCACGGCGTGCATGAGCAAAATTGCCCACGCTGCAGGTTGCACGCAAGCATGCGCACGTTGCGCCCCAAAAAATTGCATACGGCGCTAAAGTTGCGCTGTGCGCGCGAGCAAAACCGCCCACGACACACGTTGCTCACAAGCATGGCGCACATTGCGCGGTAGAAAATTGCGCACGGCGCCCGACACGCAAGTTGTGCTACGCGCGCGAGCAAAACCGCCCACGGCGCACGTTGCGCGCAAGCACGGCGCGCGACAGTGAATACGCTGTGCGCGGCACTGTTCATCGTCCCGACAGCACCAAAAGGTGTGAGGAAGCCATGAACACGAAAATGACATAACTTTCTCATACGAAGTCGAAATTCGACGGTTCAAAAGCCAAAATTGGGTAAAATTGAATTTCCTACAACATGGAACCAATAAATTTCGATAATAACCAAGTTTCAGAGATCAAAACCAAGGAAAACCAAAAAAGTTATATACTTAGATCTACAAGAATCCTTCCATCAAAATCGAAAATACCAAGTACTAAACTTGTAGAGGATGATGAGAAGAACAATATAGACAAATAATATCAAAGAAAAAAAAATCAAGAATGAAAAAATGCACAAATCTCCACTTTTGAGCAAGTTGTACTTGCCTAATGGTGGTGGTTGAGGAAAATGAATGAAAGGTTATGAGGAGAGAGAAAATAAAGAAAAAATATATAATAGGGTTGGGTTGGCTTAAGAAAACCCTAATCTCTAAACATGCTCCAACCTTTCCACTAATGACATACTTAAAGGCTGCATGCAATAATTAATAAATAATAAATAGAATTATGCAGATGCTAAATACATGATACCATGTACAGGATCCATGAAGAAAATACGTATATCGGGATCGGGGAGTGACAGATTCAGAAGAAGACGCTGATGATGAAGCCGAAGCTCAAACCTTCTTCGAAGGGCCTATCAGAGTACGGCTAAAAGAATACCCTATGGAACCCACGACCGAGGTTATAGCTCCTTTGGTAGTTCGATTGAAAGAAAGCCCTACGGTATCCGCGGTCAAGACTACAGCTCCTTTGGTAGTACGATTGAAAGGAAAGTCGCCAATAAAGGGAAGCCCTTCCGTCAAGCCAATTGTGGTAAAGCTGCGCAGTCCTCCTCACCCTACTCCATCTTTACCTACCTCAGGTGCTGCGGGTAATAATCCTGAAGACATTATTGTACCCAAGTTTCCCATATCTGACAATATAATCCCAGAGGACGATTTGTCCTATTTTATCAATAAAGAAATGCCTTTGAACTATTTTTCTGTTTTCCCTGCTTATTCCCTAGAACAAAATTTGAGTTTATCGCTATAGACACAAATCGCGTCTGTTTATTCTGTGAAACAAGTGCTCCCCATACGTGATGCCTGCTTTATAGTACTAGTACGGAAGGAGAAAGAAGAACCCATTATCTTTGGCCAAGTAGACGGCTCTCGGACTCATACTTTTTGTGATCTTGAGCCTGAAGTTGGTACGGTTCAGGCTCACTACTAAACTCCACAAGCCAGACACATCATTCAGAAGATGGGCTACGAATTGGGCAGTAATATGGGTCTTAATTACGGAAAGGGTCAGCACTTGCCGATCAAGATTAATGTACATAAGGGTAAATCTGACCAATATTACCAGAAAACCCGCTGCGGTCTAGGGTATGTTTGGCCTAAAATAGTTGAAGTTCCACGACATAAAGAAGAAATATAATCATACTCTTCCTATGATTCTGACATCAGTATTGGGGAGGTATTCCGTAAAACGTTATCGGTGAATATGATGTCAGCGGCTCAAGTCAATGAAGGCGCCGAGCAATTCTTTTGGACCTCTTAAAGTCGAACCCTGGGCTCAGCAACTTGATGCCCAATAGAAGAAATGCTTTGAATTGCGCAAACCTTCCACTGAAGATGAAGTGGTACAAGTCGACCTAGGAGACGACTCTTCTCTTAAACCGATCTTCATCAGCAAAAGTTTAAAATGAGAAGATCATGAGTCTCTTATCGAACTTGTAAGAGAATATATAGACGTCTTTGCCTAGAGCTATAAAGATATGCCAGGTCTAGACCCGAATGTCGCTGTGCATAAGTTGAATATCTTACCCAAGGCTAAACCAGTAAAGCAACAACAACGACATTTTCGCCTAGATACCATGAATGCTATTGAAAAGGAAATTAACAAGAAATTAACAAGCTTATAACAGGCGGTTTCATCCATGAAGAACAACACCCATATTAGGTAGCTAATGTTGTCCCAGTTACAAAGAAGAACGGGAAGATCTGAATCTGCATAGATTTCCGCGATCTAAATGCCGCCTCCCTAAAAGAAGAATTCCCTTTACCCATCACCGATGTGATGGTCGATAACACCTACGAGTTTGAGCACGTGTCTTCATGGATGGATACTCTGGCTATAACCAGATCAATATGTTCCCAGACGATGAGAAACATACGTCATTCCGGACTTCGATTGGGGTATTCTGTTACACGGTGATGCCCTTTGGTTTAAAGCATGCAGGCGCTACATACCAGCGTGACATGAGTACTATATTTCGCAAGCACTTGCGTAATACAGTCGAATGCTACGTAGATGACATCGCGGTCAAAAGTCACTTTCGTGGAGATCACCACCATGATTTAAGAACCGTCTTCGATTTGATGAGGACACATGAATTAAAGATGAACCCGAATAAGTCCTTCCGGGGGGTGTCCAGTGGCAAGTTCTTAGATTTCATTGTCACTTCAAAGGGTATCCATGTCGACCCTGAGAAGACAAAAGCCATCATCAAAATGTAACCGCCAAGGAACCTTCGTGAACTACGCGGTCTCCAAGGACGCTTAGCGTACATCCGAAGGTTTATCTTAAACCTTTTGGGTCGTTGTAAACCCTTCACCGGGTTGATGAAGAAAGGAGTACCTTATGTCAGGACTGAGGAGTGCCAACGAGCCTGCGAAGACATTAAAAGATATCTTACAAACCCCCCAGTCTTAGTAGCCCTAGTCATGGGAAGACCCTTTCTGCTGTACTTCGAGCCTTGGATCATTCTCTCGGAGCCCTGTTAGCTCAGAATAGCAATGCGGGTCACGAACAAGCTATCTACTACCTCATTCGTCAGCTGATCGGGGCCAAACACATATATACTCCTGTTGAGAAGGAGTGTCTTGTCCTCGTCTTCGCTACCCAAAAAATCCAATATTATATAGTGGGTCAGACGATTCACATTATCTCTCGAGTCAATCCCCTTAGGGTTCTCATGACCAACCATGAGCATTAAATTCATGCCTTGCCACATAGGCAATATTACTATCACCTTTTGACATGGTGTTTGTCCCACAAAAGGCGATCAAAGGCCAAGCATCTACTGATTTCCTGGCTGCCCATCCGTAGTCGAAACACCGAAACTCTACGAGGATATCCCAGACGAAGTAATGGATGCACACACTACGACAGAAGAGCCAGTTTGGCGACTGTTCTTTGACAGTGCTTCGAGAACATAACCCAAAGGTGATATTGTAGCAGGAGTAGGGGTAGTGTTAATCTCCCCTGATGACTTGGTCATCCAACGAGCATATTCACTCTTGGAACCATATTCTAATAACGTTGCCGAGTATAATGATCTCATCATCAAACTTCGACTAGCCAAATAACTGGGGGTCGACTTCCTGGAAGCTTACGGTGATTCTTAGTTGATTATCAACCAAGTTCGGGGTAAATATGGGGTCCAATATGAGAACCTGATCTCGTACCATCAAGTGGTGATTTTTATAGTCTCTACCTTCACAGGGTTCTTTATTGAACACATTCCCCAGTTATAAAACCTGGAAGCTGATGCTCTAGCAGGACTTGCGGCAGCATTAACAACCCCTGTCAGAACTCAGCACATTATTACAGTAATAGGTCAAGAGTTGGTATGCCCTGTGAATAACTTATGCATGCAGGCTTACCATTCTACGAAGATGGAAGAAGACATTCAAGACTGGCAATCAACTTTTATAGATTTTGTAGTGTACGGAATCTTGCCAGATAACACGAAAGAAGCAGCCTCCGTTAGAAGGCGCTCTCTTCAATTTTATTGTGATAGTCAAACTAAAACATTATATTGTCGCTCCTTCGATGGACTCATACTCCGACGCCTATCAGGTCGGAAAGCTAAAGATGTACTGCGTGAAGCTCATGACGACACTTGCAGAGCTCATCAACCGGGACCTAAACTCCAAAACCGACTCAGGCACATAGGTTACTATTGGCCCATAATGATAGATGACGCCCTGACGTATGCTAAGAAATGTCAAATGTGTCAGATCCATGCTGACTCATTCACCAACCTTCGGAGTTCTTGCATCCAACGGTGGCATCTTGGCCGTTTGAAGCATGGGGGATGGACATTATCGGCACGATTACCCCTCCCTCATCAAAAGGTCATCGCTTCATTCTAGCTATAAACGACTATTTTTCCAAGTGGTCGGAAGCTATACCACCCGTAGAAGTAAAAACCTCTGATGTGATCAAATTCCTTAAACATTATGTTATTTACCGGTTTGGGTTACCTCGGAGGATCATCTACGACAATGGTCTGTAATTTGTTAACAGCACCTTCTGCCGATTTTGTGACCAGAATCGAATCCAGAGCATAGCATCGATAGCCTATAACCCAGCAGCCAATGGGTTGGCCGAGGCTTTCAAAAAGTCAATGTCTTCCAATAAGTGCGACTGTAATGAAAAGCTAGGTGAATGCCTCTGGGCTTATCGAATCATGATCCGTACACCTACTGGTAGTACGCCATTCTTACTGGTATACGGAAGCGAAGCTGTGCTCCCTTTGGAACTCCAATTTCCTTCTCTACAGGTGTCCCTTAATAGTCATATTACTACATGGGATAATCAACGCTTACGACTACAAGAATTGGAAGCACTCGACGAAAAGCGCCTCTAAGCTCAACATCACATTGAGCTATACCAGGCACGAATATCATAATCTTTAAATAAGAAGGTCAAAGAGAGGTCATTTCGGGTCGGTGATCTTGTCCTATCTGTTAGAAGGCCAATGATTATGACTCACAAAACAGCTAGAAAGGTCCAACCTAAATAGGAGGGATCGTTTATTGTTGAAATGGTCTATTCTAATGGCACGTACCGGATAGCAAAATCTAATGGAGATTTGATCATGATGCCTATTAACGACAAGTTTCTCAAAAAAATATTATGTATAAGCAAAGACAGAAAGTGTAGATGTTTAGTTTATCTCCCACTCTTACATTTGTTCTTATGACATTCTTGTTTGAATATCTACCATGTCCATATTACCTCTGAGTGTGAATTCTTACCTGTCGATCTTGCTTCAACACGTCCATATTACCTCTGTTGACAAGACCGTCACTGTGATTTATCATCTGCGCCTAATTCTAGGTGTATTCATGATAAGTCCGCTAAAATGAATAGGATTCTTGAAAGAACAAACATGTCTATATCACCTCTGAGTTATTCCTATGTTTCTTACCTTGTTTTCTAAGACCTCTGAGTAAGTTCCTTAAGTAGAATCCAGTGTTTGTCATGTTCATATCACCTCTGAACAAGCACACCAATGTCGCAGATATAACAAGATAAGAAATAAGGCGAAAAAAAGATTGCTTCATTATTTCTTTCTAAAAAGACAGAGTACAAAAAGAGGAAAAGTCCAAAAGGAAAGAAAAGGAAGACCATCATTGTTGGGTGATGTTGACACAGAGTTCGTCAAGTCGCCACTTTAGAAACAAGGCCATCTGCTCCTGGACCTTCGCCTTCGCCTGGCACTCAGCATGTTGGTTCAGAGTAGCTTCATCCTCAATAACGGCGAGCTTCTCCGCAACAACGTCCATCTCAGCTTTATGCTTCCCCAGGTTAGCCAATACCGGAGTGTGATCTTTCACTTGTTGACAGACGAGCTCGTAGTCTCGTGCCTTCTCCTGATCGTCTCTAGGGCCATCACCATTTTTAGAGCCGTTTTATTTGCCCCTTGATCCCACCTATACGTACGACGAGGCCCTGTCGAACGCCCAAGATAGATTCTTCAGTAGACGCCAGTTCAATCTCTTTGGAAGAAGCATCTAGCAAATCACATTTGATAGTCACCAAATTAGACTGATAAGATGCCCTGGCCGCAGAGATTTCTCCTAGTAATCTGCTCTTTTCCTCACCAATCAAATTAGCGGTATCAACCGACCTCAAAGTCTGAAGCTCAGTCAATCGAGCTTCCACCTCTACCACCATCGCCTCCAGGGCATCGGCCACTACCGTTTGGCCTTCGTAAGCTCTTATAGAATTAACCTGGGTCAAGGCAGCTTTCTTAGCAATAAGAAATAAATGGTCATGGTTCAGGGCTTTCTCCATACCATGTTGCAAGACAAAATAGAAAGCTTCTATAAAAGCCTTCATATACTCATCCTTCTCCGTAACAGAAAGAGGCGTCATCGGCACAATAGAGGAATCCAAGGGAACGAAGGCAGACACAGCTACAGAGGAGATAGCAAAACTCAGAGACCGGGCCATCAGCGGTTGGCTAGAATCACCCACACTCGGGGTCGATTCCGTTACGTCCTTCGGGACTTCAGAAGAGACAATTGGCCCAGAAGGACCTCCGACCAAAGTCATGGCTGAGGACAGCTTCCTCGGAGATAAAGATATCTGCACAATCTCCTTCTCCTTGCCAGTTGATGACGTTGTCAGAGCTGAAGACAAAGATTGGAGTGCACCCGACGCGGAGGAAGATCGCCGAAGAGGTGACTTAAAGTGAATCTTCAACGAGCCCTTCGAGGGAATTGCTATCCTAGCCAAACAAGGGGAAGTACCCCCTAGTTCAGGGATCTTAGCGGTCTGTGTGGCCGCTGGGATGATCTGTGGAGAAGTATTGTCGCCTCAGGCCATTGAGGAGGGAAGATCGAGTATTGGCTCTCTGGCTGCCTCTGAAATGGGTTCCTCACCAACCTGGTGAACGAGCACCCCCTCTACAGTCCTGTCATCAGTATCAGCCTCTACCCCCCGCTTCCTCAGGATCAAGCTGGATGCCAGCTCCAAGTGAAGGTCTCGCAACTACGCTCTCGAGAAGTTCGTCGGACTACAGGGGGCCGTCTTGGTTTCAAGCACCATACCGGTTGCAGACACAGACGGACCCCCTACGAAGAGAGAATACTTCATGTCAAAACATCAATATATTAAAAAAGGCCATCCATGAGTAAAATCCCTTACCTGAAGAGCACGCCCGTGCCTGAGCTCTGTGCAACACAGCTAACAAATCACCGATATTCTCTTCGGTGAAATCAAAAGAGGAAGTTATAACTTCCAGCTTCTCTTCATCGTCAGTTTAAGAAACCGTATCATCCGTATCCTCTTTGTCGGAGGGTGGGGGAGGGTTAGATATTCCTTCAGGAATGCTAACACCCTCAGGAGCAACTTGCAGAAGAGGAAGAATAATCAAGAGAAAGTCTTTCCTATAACTCATATACGAAGACGTAAAGTTGGCCTACCGAGGAGGCCACTTTAGAAGCGACTTTCTTTCGCTTGAGGCGAGGAGACGAGCATGTGGGGGCGTCCTCCCTCTCTGCTCCACTGGCTGGAGAAGTGGCCCTAGTCCTATTGGAGTGGGGAGCAAACATCGTTCCTTTTATAAAACTCTTCTCGCGATTATAATTTAGAGGAAGAGTATTCGCTAGGAAGTAGAAATTCACCACGAAGAACAAAACATGTCACGACCAGCACCCGATGAAAGGGTACGAGATCGTAGGTACGTCCAGCCTACACCGCAGTATCGGCGGTAGAACGTTGTCCTAGGTCTCAATCACTACTAAACACAATATAATATATTCTCCAAATGGAGGACAATCTCAAAAGGATACAACTCAGTCACAAAATAACTAAGAGATATAATCAGCACGATATGGAATAGAAAGAAGGATATCAAGGTTCAATACACATTCAGAATTTAAAGAGTCTAAGTGTTATCAACACCAAGTACAACTCAAATACATAACAAGAAACTAAAAGTCACAACCCAACAGTCCAAGCAGTCTACTCCAAGTACTACTGGTGTCTCCTCTAGGCCAGTTGGATCCTCCAAGTTCTCTATAAAATTTTCAACGTTATCCTATCAGGACGGGAACGAGCATATATCTCTGAAAGTAGTTCCAAAACATGGTAGGAAATATAGAGCTAACAGTAGAATAAAATACATGACGTGCTATAAAGAAATACAGGAATACAGGAGATATGGATAAGTAAGCTGAGATCACAAAATATAATAAAGAATCTATGAACTATAATAAATATAAGTGATTCAGAGCACAAGATGATCATGTGATTGGTTTAGGTTTATACACGAGTATAATAAGGGGCCTCCATTATACGGGAGGATAAAATAGACATGTACACGAGTATGCTAAGGGGTTTAATCACATGACCACTTCTACTCCTCCGCCCCGATTAATACACAAGGATTCGACCAAGTTATGTTACGTACACGATAGTTAGTTTTGCACAAGAAATATATGTGAGCATACGAGAGTAAATGAGAGCACACGATTTGTACATAATTAATACGAATACAAGGAGTATACGATGCACATGGTAAAGTACATGAACATGAAATATATGATGTGTCCGCGGAGGGGATAACATCGCATGACAAGATCCATAGAGTACTTGTCCGTGATAAAAATATGTCAGCATCAAGTAAAGTAGTCTAAAGCAGGCAATATAGATACTATCATGAATGAAAACTAACAGAGAATGTACTCGCTTGATATCCTGAGCAGCCGATGTGTACAGATGTTCGAACTGGAGTCACAAGGTCCTATTTAGAGCAATATGGGTTATAAAGTGTTCAACATTGAATAATTGAATTATACAATGCAATCTACATGATACTAGGTCATTCTAGGTCAAAGTCAATTCTTGGTCAACTCTCTTAGTCAACTAAGTCAAACTTGGGTCAAGCTATAGCTATCAGTCAACATTGGTCAATCTTAGACTATTGGGTCAATTATCTAGAGTTTGGTCAAGCTCTAGTCAAAGGGGGTCAACTCTATCTAAGGCTATCTCATTCTAACCCATAGGTTTACATATCCTAGGATACCATATACTATATCATATGTATAAGGCATAACACAAACGCCTAACTTCAACCATTTACCGATACTTACCTATAATAGATTCCCACATAACCCTTATAGAAACATAAAGAATTTCCTACCTCACATGCCATGACAAATTTATACTACATATTCAAAGTAACACATAATACCTATGATATATATATATATATATATATATATATATATATATATATATATATATATATATATATAAAATATATATAAATATATATATAAAAATATATATAAAATATATATATAAAAAAAATATATATATAAAAATATATATATAAATATATATATAAAATATATATATATAAATAAATAAATAAATAAATAAATAAATAAATAAATATATATATATATATATATATATATATATATATATATATATATATATATATATATATATAAAATATATATATATATATATATATATATATATATATATATATATATATATATATATATATATATATATATATATATATATTTTTTGTTTTTATATATATATATATATATATATATATATATATATATATATATATATATATATATATATATATATATATATATATATATAAAATATATATATATATATATATATATATATATATATATTTATATATATATATATATATATATATATATATATTATATATAAAAAAAAGTATATATATATATATATATATATATATATATATATATATATATATATATATATATATATATATAAAGTAACCATACAACTCCTCAGGTTTGCAGGTTAAAACACATGATACATTGATATATCATGCCTAGTCTACCACTACTCAATAATCTTTAGCATATATAGATATTGAAAATAACAGTCAAGTTCAATACCTACTTCTAACACTACTGGGTCTGAGCCCACAAGACAGAACCAAGGAGAAGGGTCAGAGCATGGCAAGGAGAATGAACATTCAAAGGGATTAGATATTAAGGTAGAGAAGGTAAAGTCCTGGTACCAAACAGTAAGGGCATCACTATGCAGTGAAAGAACTAATGCACAGTAGGGTTAGGTAGTTGCTGTGAACATGTTGTGAATGAATGCGCATGGTATCTCTAATGATGTAGGCTATGTGATGGTGTTCAGGGCAGTTTATTTATACAGTGTAGTGATGACTAAGATGCAAAAAAAATATGATATGCAAAGTGATGCTGGACAGTGTTGGCAAAGTGCACAAAGCAGTGCATATAGGGCAGGACAGAGTACAGGGCTCAGAAAAATGTTCAGAACATGAGTAGTGGCTCTGCTGGCCATAGCCCACCAACTTGGATATTGGGTTATACAAGACATGTCATATAAGGTGTGTGCAATGTGTCTATGGTGAATGCAGGGCAGATAATCAAGGGGCTAAACAATGGTTAGATGCAGTGAACTAAGGGAAGATAGGCAGAAACAAGTGAGTATTCAGACTACTCATAAACGCATTAAGTGAAGTGAACCATGGTTATATGCCAAGTTACCTGGATTCTCTAAGCTAACATAGGTAGAAAAGTTTCTAATACAGTGTACAAAGTCAAGTGGGGTAGTGTAACAGGGGGATGCAGGACAATGTTGTGGTGAAGGATGTAATGTGGCAAAATTAAGGTAATGATTGAACAGTACATGAACCATGTATAGGTTGATATGACAACTTATCGAGTAGGACATTAACCTATGGTCTGAACAAATGGAGATGGGGTTTTGGTCATAAACATTATTTGATATAAGGAAGTCCTGCCCCTATTCCAACTGATACATCAACAGAATATCAAATTCACAGAACATGTTAATTGTTCAAGTCATGAAAGATATCAAGGAATGTGTATTAGAGTTAAATGTGCAGGACACATGGAGAATGATGCATTGAACATCTAAGTGTCTAAGGGAACTCATGTGAGGTTGCAGGATACTACTATTGTGAGTGCAAGATGAAGCATTAATGGTGGGGACTAAACCAAAAGGAAGGTATAGACACATAATAGAGGGGTTGATCTATCAAACATATATACTGCACATGTGAAATAATGATATGATACCTTAGAGTATCAGTAAATGATACCAAGTGTAGGTATAAGGGAATGTAGTGGTGGTTAAATGAAGAATACAATGATTAATGAAAGTGGATGTTTACAGTCATGTGGGGCTTTGATACATATGTAGTGATATGTAAACTAGTGTGAGAGTTCAAATCTGTACTTGATGTTCAGATCCTGGCTTCCTTAGTGCAGGATACTCTTGATACTATGTTCAGGCAATATGAAGGAATGCAGAACATGCAGGATATGTGAAGAAGTCTATGCAATGTCCAGGCATTCAATTGAATGCAGGACATCTGTGATGTATTTGTGTGTGTTGGAAATGTGTTGATCACTGTTCGACCAATAGTATAGGAGCTAAGCATGGTAAGCAGTGGTAGATGTGTGGCTAATGCATCTGTTGTGGTGCACAAGTGCAGGACATGGTATAAAGGATTTGTAGTAGACACAAATGAGTGTAGGACGTAATATAGAATGTGTGAAGGAAGTATGCAATGCAAAGAAGTGTAGGCAGTGTATCTTGCACGCACTGGTACATGATAATAGGTAGGGGTGAAAGGAAGAGTGCAGTAGAGATGTGTCAAGATCAAAGAGTGTAATGGAGAGGGCAGTGGACTCGACTGCATAGGAAAGAACTTGCAGTGGGAGCCATGGGTCGAATAGGCCATGGCTCATAGCCCTAAGCCTAGGACCTAATGTCATTCATCTAGCCAACCCAAAACAATGATTAGGATATCAAATAGTCAAGTAAATGTGGAGAATAAGGCCTCGGGTAGCAGGGGAATATTGTATACTGGCCGAACCCTGGCCGAGCATCCCTGTGTCAAATTAAACCAATCAAACCACTTCAAATTCACCCCAGTCCAGTACACATGTAATCAACATCACATTAGCATCACAAATATGTAATTACATTAGAATTTGGAGATAAAAACATCCTATGGGGCATTTCGTCGAATACTTAAGACCCGTATCCGATACCATTCCGATATGTACCTCAAATGGACCCAAACTAGACTCAAATCATTTCTTCAGCTAGGGGGACCCTAAATGGATGCATCTATGGAAAGAAAATAGAATTTAAAAAGGTTTAGAGGCTCTTACCAATTGGGAGTTGGAATCCCAATGAAAATCCCTAGAATAGATCTCCCACCAAGCTCCAATGGCCAAATTGCTCCAAATCCTTTCTAGCTAGCCAATAGAGGCTTCCTCTCTTCAAGAGGAAGAGATTATAATTGGTTTGGGTGAATTTGGAGTTAATTTGAGAGATGGAGGCAAATTGGGGAAGAACACCAAAACTAGGGTTAAGGTTTCAATGAAAGAGGAAGGAAGGGGGCTAATAATGACTATATATAGCAAGAGGGGGATGCTCTAGGCTGCTATGACCGACCACCTTTGTTGGGCTAGGATTTGGTTGGCTACAATGGCTAAAGGTCTCTTCTAATGTGTCATTTCAAGCCTTTTAAGGAAAGGCCAAAAGGTGGCTTATTAATTCAAGTCACAACTAGCCTCTACTAGCCATTCTAACATAATTAAGTCCAACTAACAAATCTAAGTCCACTAGCTAGGTCTCAATGGTCACGGTTAGTCTTTAGTCAAAATGGTTCTAAAGTTCACTAGTTAAAGGCACAAACACAATGCATCAAATTAAATAATATTAAAATAATCAAAATTAACCAATTGATATCACTAACATGATTTAATCCATTAAGTAATAACTAAAAATAATTAATTTTACAAAAGTTTAAAATTACCCTCATTTTATAAAAGTGGTAGTTACAAAATATGCACTACCGGAGCCCGCATAGGAGCCACAAAGTGTGCCTGGGTGCAACCAGCATTGTAGTATTGCCAAGCCCCGACACCATTGAGGAAACTGCCCTTATACCGTAAACAGTTGTTGGCATTAATTTACAAGAGCTGGCTGTAACCGAACTGGCGTGCAAAGCGACTTGGCAAGTAGGGCTCCAGGTACACATCATTCTGACACCGGTAGACAAAGTGGGAAGGTCAGATAGATTGCACCCAGTAGAATGATTCTTCAGACAGGTTGGTGGAATACATCTCCGAGTCCACCAACTCACTTTTCTTCCTGAAATCTTTATAAGTCGGGAGCACCTTGAAAGGCTCATACCCCTTCAGATATGCCAAGGCCTTTCTGCATCGGGGGACCACTTTGTGCATCCAGGACTGCTGCCTGTAACGTCGAAGAAAGTAATCCTCTGGCTGGACAATAGATGCCATGCCCGAGCCCATCAAAGCTGGGTAGTGCAACACCAGCCAACCCATCAAATTGTGATAAGGCAGTTCTGAGCGATAGAATTCCCCCTTACCTCCCTCGTAGACCAGGATTTTGTCTACAAATTGCCTAAGACCCCGTTGGAGGCTACAAATCATTGCAGGGAGAAGAGCCAGCTTCACACCGAATACTAGCCGTACTGTAGGGAATACCAGTGTCCGACTCAGTCTTTCAAGAGAACCAGAGCAGCCTGGAACCACGCAATCCTGGAGCCATAACATGATATATGCCGCTAGCCGGGCTTTTGACGATAGCGGGAATATGTCGTGATAGAAGTAGTGGAAGATGGCGTCACTCCGATCTCCGACGTCACTCTCACGAGGATTTTTCTCCCCTATTACTGTCACAGCTTTGGTAATCACTTCGACCGTAAAAAATGGACGAAGACCAAAAGTGGTCTTTCCCTTCGGCATCTTCCCTTACATAAAGACATGTCGTCTCCAGTCGTGTGTATGAGGAGTCGACTTGGAACGATCATTAATCTGGACTATCATATGATGGCACATCAACTCTTTGTAGACCTCCATCATCACAAAATCTTTGACCTCCAGACCCCCGATCTCTTCAGAAGTAGGGGTGTATTCCTCATAAGGTTCGCAACCCCAGGGCAGTTTTAAAACCCAATGCATCTCATGCAAAGCAAGCCCCATCACCCCGCCAGGTGTGAAGAAGGTGCCCGTTTTAGGGTTCTACATCTCGACCAGCACTAAGAACATCGGTTTGTTTACCTCTATCCCATACTGGGTAGCCCTGATTGCGTAAAACAAACCTAGCCACTTTAATAAATCCTCGTATTCCGTGGGGACCCATTCAGTGATAATCTTCCAATCCTTCGAGTGGTGTACCCACCCAGCAACGTAATAGATGCACGAGGGATAAAAGACGCCCGTCTCCAGCATCTGGTTGGCGAATGTGGGGAATCGGAATGGCATCGACTCCTGTTCTGCTTCATCTATCAGTTTACCCGGATGTAAAATTATGGCTGAAAAGGAAGGTCCATCTCTCCCAGCCTCGAAAACATCCAGGGCCGTGGAACCAGACTTCAATTTGAAATGGCTCGTCAGAGCCCCTGCTTGATTGGGGGTCAAATTCCAGTCCATCTTCCTCTTCGAGGCTAGGCACATGAAAGCTGAGAGAGGAAAATGTCGGTCCATGGGGGGGAGATACATATTTACTTCGTTGTATATGAAATACCAGTCGTCCTTCAACTTCAGGATCTCATCAGCATAAGATGCCACACGATTGTTGAACATGAAGGACGGCCTCAAATATGAATTCTATGCGCAACAGATGGACCCGCCTTAATAGTGGCCTTGGAAAGCTCTACCACATCCTCCATAAAGTTTAGGCCAAACGGACAGAAGGAAGGACCGACAAGAACTTCACCCAAAGGAGGCACTGCCATAAATACTACAAAATAAAGATAGAACGAGTTAGAAAATGTAGCGTAAAAACATGAAAAAACATAGCACATGTATCTATCGTTTTGCATGAAGCTTAAAAGAGTCGACATGTGCTTATTGGAGAAAAGCACATAACTCATCAGGCGCGTGGCCGAAGTGAGGGTGTATGAAGTGACCTCCATAAGCCTATGATTCGACAGGCACATGGAGTGATTACACGCATGTGGAGTAACAAGCGCGTGGTCCTCACACGCCCGCTAGAAAGACAGGCACACAGTTCTCACGCGTTCGTTGGAAAAATAGGTGCGTAGTTTTCACGCGCCTGCTAAAAAGACCGGCACGTGGGTTTCATGCACCTGCCAAAAAAGACAGGCGCACAATGCTCATACGCCCACCCAGAAGATAGGCGCATGAGCTGTGAGTGCGTGGCCGCTTGAAAGCGAGCGCAGAAGTGGCAGCCAAACTCGAACGCACGGCCGGCCAAAAGACTCAAATGAGGGCATCGTACCCTCGACTTCGTCGTGGACGTCAGGGTGAGAGCAGTTGTCAGGATGAACAGAAGTGGCGGCCTTGGCCTTCCCCTTTCCTTCCATAGTAGTGCTCTTCGAGGCAATAATGAAACGGTCGATGAGAAGTAGTCGGCAATGAAGACGACGAAGAGAGGGTCATCGAAAGGAGGTCGACGAGATGAAGTCGGCAAAAAAGACGATGGAGAAAGTCGAAGAGTAATAGAGAATGAAAAAGTCTCTCTCCTTTCACCCCTAATGCCTATTTATAGTTTTTTTAAAGCGCGCATTTTGAGATGAAGGCAAAATGCCTAATGTCGTTTCAAAGATTGTACCAAATCAATCGAGTGCTTATCCTAAAGAAAATCTTGCTGACGACATTATAGTACAGGTGCCATGCCTCTGTTCAAAGTATTTCTAACTCTATCCAAAAGTTAGAAAATTTTGAAAGGGGTCTTGTAGAGACATGCACCCTACAGCCTACGCCTTACCAAGGCGATTGGATTACTCGCGCCAAAGATTAAAACAGATGAGTAGCGTATGAGCCATGCCCACACCTAGGCATGGTGTTGCTTATGCCACTACTCTCGAAACATGAGTGCATGCTTTGTTCTCTGTGCCAAAGATGACCAAAACACAGAAATCCAGGAGCCATAATAAGCGACGTTATCTACGCCTCGTTTGTACAGGCGCCGCTCCTTTTACCCATGCCTCGCTCGGGCAGGTGCATCCTGCACCCATGCTTAACAATCACCACGTTCGAAGCTGCATTTAATGATGAGAGTTTCTCTCTTAAAAATGTTGAATCAGACGTTTCGATCCCTGTGCTACAATAGACGACTACGACATAAAAGTTGAGGAGCCATGATTATTGAATCCTACTAGCACTTCGACGAAGGCATGCCCCCACAACAGGTTTGGCTTTACAGATGCGCCCCCACTCGTGCCTCAACTCTACAGGCATGCCCAATTCCGTGCCCCACAGTCACTTCCCCCTAGACTGCATTTAATAGGACGAGTCTTTGTTCTCAAGACGTCAAATCGAATGCTTCGACTCCCGAGCCAGAGATGAACCGAGCTTATTATGCTTCAAGAACAGATTAGGCGTGTGTTGCTTAGATTGATCAGGCGTGTATCCAAGGCGTGTGTAATTCACTCATTTAAGCGTATGCCACTCCAAATCCTCTGAGCACGTACGCCTCAGCCCCCATTACGAACTCACGCCACCTAGGACAATGATTCCTAGGTTTAGGCGCTATCGGCCGTAATAGAACCAAGTACGTGCCACGTATTGGAGACTAAGTCACGATGAGGAAAGGGTCCCAAGCAGCTAAAAAATCCTCTCCTTTAAAATCTTAACAACATCACACGTGGCGATCAGTAGTAGCCCAACATCAGTAAAATGTGCACGCCATTGCAACCAAAATGCCATGTGGCAGCCCGAGGCACACGTGCATGTCTCCCCCAGGCACGTGCAATGGTGTCTCCCCTCAGCTATAAATAGGAGGGCCCCCTCCATTCATTCCCCTCGGTTCCTAAATTCCTCAAGATATTCCCGAGCATACCAGAGAGAGTTGTTTGCCGTTTCCCCTTAGTCAGTGAAACTAAGCCCGATAATCCTCCCTCACAGTCAGATCATCAACGGAGTAAAAGAAGTAATCCTCTTCTGTCACAACCCAGATCAAAAACAAAGTGTGATCAGGGATTCCTGTTTAAGAGTTCCTCCTTGCATTCTCATTTGCAGTCTTTCCAGAAGCTCTCTTTCAAGCTCACAAAGCGATGTCGAACAACGTCAGAACTAAGGCTTTTTGAGTTGCTGCTATTTTTTTTTTCAAGTTACGTTCAATAAAGACGCACAAAGTATTGCGGAGTTTTCAAGATTGCTGCTTGGATTTTCAAATATAATAAAGGGCATAATGTATGGAACGAGAAGTTATTTCATGACAACTTATCAGTTGTTTTCTTTTCATGAATAAATGTAAGCCGGAATGGCATCTCAAAGAGTACCAAAAAAAAGTTGTATCTTGCTATAGTTATCAATAAAATCAATTATTTTTTTCTATTCTGCATACTCAATGTTACTGCAATGTGGATATGTTTTCAAATGTTTCAAAATGACACAAATGTGCACATTCTTGCTTTGTACAAGTGCAACACCAGACTTGTATGACATCATGCCCTAGTGACGACGAACGATTCTACGTAAATCAAAGCGAGGACGAACGATTCTCCGAATCGGGGCATGACAAGTTGGTATTAGAGCCAAGTTTAAATTCTTCGGATTTCGAAAATGTTTTTAAATAGAAGTATTGATGCAAATTTTCTCGGTTGATGGTGTCGATACTGCCGGTGTAAAATAATATTCCATACAATAAGCCCATAAATATTTTATGAGTACTAATAGAACTATTTTTGTTGCAGAATGACTAAAGGTGATAGCTCAAAGACGACCTCATCGTCTGACCCAATGGAAAAGTTAATAAAGCTAATGGAGGCTCAGAGGAAGAAGAGTGAAGCTCAACATCACTAGCTTCAAGAGCATCTCCAATACCAGTTCCGGGAGTAATTGGATGCTCAAAAGAAGCAAGTGGACAATGTGACCCAGATTGTCACTGTATTGTCGGCCGATCACAATGTTTTTGCAGCAGCCGCAGTGACCGGGACAGTAACAGTGCCAGCGGAGAAGCCTGAAATGCCGACACGAAAGAGGTCAAGCTTCAAGTTTTCGGATTTTAAGAGTCATAACCCACCTAAGTTCAACAGAAGGGCAAAATCGGATGAGATAATGGATTTTCTGAATATACTGGAGGGCTATTTCAGAATGTTGTACATACAGGCAGTAAGAGGGTGGAGTTTACCGCTATACAACTTCGTCTTAAGGCCCAGGAATGGTAGAATTCGCAGAGACATGCACTTTGCGATAATAGTCCGAATATGAAGATATCATGGAAGACCTTTAAGCAGGCCTTTATTGCACAGTTCATTCCGCGTTCTATCCGTTGAATGAATTAGAAAATAAATTTGTAGCACTCCAATAAGGTACTATGTCGGTAGATGATTATGAGACAGAGTTCCTGAAAAGAGTTGCCTTTGCTGGGTACATGGTACCGAATGACGACGCCAAGCAAAAAATATTCGTACAAGGCTTGAATGAGGGCCTATAATTGGATGTTCTAAGTCGAAAGTATACGTCTTACAGGGAGGCATACGAGACGACTCTTGAGATGGAAAAGTTACATCTGCCAGTTAGTCATAAGATAATACAGAATTACCAAGGTAACAACCACAAACGACCTTGGTCTGCTAGAAGGAATGACACATCTAAGCGTCCGAATATAGATAACAATAGAGGGCCTCAACAACAGTTGCCATGTTGTAATAAATATAACCGATGGGGACACAAGGCGGAAGACTATCGTTCTGGATGTTTCGAATGTGGAGGCATAGGCCACAGAGCAGTTGACTGCAGTGGTAGGGGTGGGAATCAGTATCCTCCACGTGGACAACTAAACAATCAAAATCGTGGCCATCATAATAATCAGATTTGTGGCCAAGCGCCACTAGCCTTACCAGCTCCAACTGGGAATGCACCAAATCAACAACCAGTGTACAAGGAAGGATTTATGCTTTGACTCAAGCATAAGCTCTTGCCTTGGAGAATGTTATAATAGGTATGCTACTATACAAAGGTATACCTGCCCAGGTGTTATTCGATTCTGGCGCTACTCATTGTTTCATATCGTCTGACTTTGCCATGGAAAATAAATTATGCATGACCCTATTAAAGACAGCTCTTTGTGTTAGCACTCCTTCAGAAGTAGATATTTCTGCAAGTTTGATTTGCAGGGACAACTACATCAATATTGGAGGCATGACCCTATCGTTGGATGTTATAGTACTCGACATCAAAGAGTACGACATTTTCTTGGGAACGGACTGGCTCAGTGCTTTCATGCGACAATCGACTGTGCGGAGAAGAGAGTTGTGTTTTGCCTATCCGTAGAGACAGAGTTTTCTTACTCATGTGGCTCGACGTCCAAAGCAGCGATAGTGATATCGACAGTTACGACAAGGCACATGTTATATTCGGGGTGTGAAGAAAACCTCGCTTCTGTTCGGGACACTAGAACGAAGGGTGCAGACTCGGGTCAAACCGAAGTTGTGACAGAATTCCCCAATGTGTTCCCAGGCGAGATACCTAGAATATCGCCGGATAGGGAGATTGAGTTTATAATTGACATATTTTTGGATACTCACCCGATATTGAAGGCGCCATACAGGATGGATCCGGTAGAGCTAAAGGAATTAAAAGTACAACTACAAGAGTTACTGGACCCTGGATACATTTGCCCAAGTTGTTTACAAAAACAAAAAAGTTGTTCTATTATAAACTTTTGAAAATAGTACAAGAGTACAATTTGAATTCTGGGAAAGTACAACTGTAGGAATCTGATCCGAAGATGATCACTTTATCCTTGGACTATGTGAACTTGAAGACTAGAGCCTCTGGAGAATGCAGCAGTAATTTTGCAGGAGTTCTTGATCTCTGTGTGATGCTTTAACAATGATTGGAAACTCTATGTATAGAGTTCTGGAAATAATTATTTTAGCAGTTATTCTGACGTGCACGAGGCTGGATTGCGCCACATTGAGTTGCGCCAACCTGATGTTGCGCCAACTTTCATTCGATTAACAATCATGTACTAACTGTATTTAGACGCGTGGCATCATATGATTGAGATGCGCATGGTCGTGTACAGAATAGTAGACACGTCTTGAGAGATTAGTAGCATGTGAGCCACGTCATCCTTCTTTAGAAATGAAAGCTGTCTCAACTTTATTAGGTTGTGCGAGCTTCAGTCAACAAGTCAAACTGTGCCTGATGGGGTTGCGCCTAGGCGCAACTTAATGCATAGGCATGTGGCAGCTTTTGAGAAAAAGTTGTTTAGATTGTGCCTAGGCGCAACTAAGAAATTTGTTTGGATTGCGCCTAGGCACAACTCATAAGTCATACAGGACAGCTGTCAATCCAATCTCCTCGAGCGACACAATTCGGGGGATTTCGAAGAGATTTTCTTCGTTTTCTGGGCTGTCAGTTGTCAGTATTGTCAGGTAATGATGATCATTAAATGTCAGATGCCACATAGACTTTGGGGCAACGCGATTAGGCGCAGTCTGATATATATGGCGCAACCTAATCAGGGGCACAGTTTAATCTCTGAGCTTCATATCAATGGCGCAGCTTGATTTTTGTGCACAATTTGATTGATGAGTAGTAAATACATGGCACAACTTGATTTGTAGGCCCTACAAGACCCCCTTCAAAGTTTTCAAAACTAAAAAACATTTCAAAGTTTTGAAATACTTTGAATTTATAAAAGTTTTGACTGAGTCAAGTTACGCCAGTCAATGCCCAGTTGTCATAATTAATTTTCTTTCTCGAAAATACTCGATCTCCTCTTCGCCTTCCTGAGTTTTTATTGATGATTTTTTAGTTTCCCATAAGTAATATGAAGAGTCAATTTGGTTATATATATAGGGACTGAGCTTTTATACTTATTCTTCACTTCTATACTTCGATGGCATCTAAGAATAAGGAGATGGAGACAAATGCTGACACTGCAATCAAGTCTCCTGAAGCGGAACCTGATGTCATGCCTACAACTTATTTATTGGAGGCTGACCGGTCACTGAGGGCGATGAACTTCTTAGACTGTTTCGATTTAAACCCAACAGTCTTCAATCACTCGAGTGGTGGGCCATCCTCTGAAGAGCGCGACGATTCAGAGGGATTCCTTAATCTGATGCGTCGCTCAGGGATCCGCAACATGTAAGAATTGGACGCCACCCTTCGTCAGACTAATGAAGACAAGAAAAAGGAATAATGTTTAGGCGTGCCAACTTTTATTTTCTTTCCATGTGTCTTCTCCTACTTATCTTTAGGGATCTACTCCTCTTCATTAAATAAAATTTATAATTTTTGACATCATTATTGTGTGGCTGAGATTCCAAGTAGTGTATGTGGATATAATCCTTAGACAAATTCAATGTTTACTGTTTCTTTGAAAGACACTTGGCAACCATCTCACGGTTTTAGGCGCCTATTGTTTAGTTCTTTCCCAAAATAGGCTCCTAAATTGATGCGCCTGTTTTCATTCTTTAACACTTTAAAAAGGATAGCCAAAATGAAAGAGACATTCATGTTTTCTCAAAACAAATAACTTCTCACAAGGTCCCACTATCCAGCAAGAATTCATCATCCATACGTTCACTAGCGCCATTTCATCTTGATGTTACTTTTGCATGCTGCACCTTCAAAAGTTGGTAAGTCTCAACAAAGAACCAATGGTATGAGCATTTTTTAGGCACTTTTGAAGATAGGTACTGATTTGCATGTTGTAGATGCTGTTGATATGCGCTAACTATTTCTGAGAATAGGTGCATACTGTGGTCCAGTGCTTAACTTTAATCAGAGGTGCGCACTGCTGATATGCGCTTGTTTGATCGACGCATACTGTTGGCATATACGTCTGTTGATCGACGTGCAGTCTTGATATGCGCCTGTTTGATCGACGCGTACTATTGGCATATGCGCCTGTTGATCGGCGCACAGTTTTGATATGTGCCTGTTTGATCGACGCATACTGTTGAGATGCGCCTGTTGATCGGCGCGTAGTTTTGATATACGCCTGTTGATCTGCGCACATTGTTGAGATGTGCCTGTTGATCGGCGTGCAATTTTGATATGCGTCTGTTGATCAGCGCACACTTTTGAGATGCACCTGTTGATCGGCGCACAGTTTTAATAGATTTTACTAACTTTTCTTTCTTTGTTCATATTTGCAGAAGTTTGGTTGACAAGCTTCTTCAAAACTGGCATCGGCGACCTGGATGCTGTAAAGAGCATTCTTCTGACACCTACATCAGACAGCTCATGTGATTCCGACACTCAAATCAGACAGCTCAGGACTCTTCATGTTCAAGAAGGGTCTTCCTCAGATGGTAGGAAGAGCCTTTATACATGAAAGTTGGATGGTGGAGAGACAAAATTAGGAATCATATCACAAGGGTGATCTCATTCTTAGTTCTCCTGGCGGGTGTAGAAGAATGGAAAAGAATAAAGAAAGATCCACGCGGCCAAGGATCCCCATGCGGTTCAGAGAGCTCATGCGGCTCAGGAACCCATGCGGCTCAAGCATCTATGCGGCTTGAATAGTCCCATGCGGCCCAGAGAGGAGCCATGTGGCCCTCAACAGCTCTTCCCTTTGTCTTTTAGTACATTCAATGCCTTGACGGATGACAGCTCTGACGAATGACAGAAAGATGCAATAATGACTCTGTTATAATGGCAGACTCCTAGGGAAACGAAGGAGATCTCTGACACAATCCCCCGAAACCCAGAAACCTTCATGCGTCCTTGACATATGGACAGTCGCATGCGGCTCAAACAGAGACCACCTCATGCAGCTTAGGCCGAAGTTATCTCATGCGGCTCACGAGAACTACCCCATGCGGCTCAAGCAGAGGCTATCTCCATGCGGCTCACGAGGACTATCTCCATGCGGCTCACGAAGAAAGCACCCATCATACGGTCGCCTACGCTCATGCGGCTCAGATCACCACTATGCGGTTCAAATGTTCAGGGACCACTCCCAAGCAGCCTTGACACGTGGCCAGCCTTATGCGGCTCAATGGGGAGAAGTCCTCATACGGCTCAGATTTTCTAAGTGGCTCGCGGTTAAGACACGTGGCATGATAATGGGACACGTGGCATCAAATTGACCGAAATCCATCAACAAATCCTAATAAAATATTGGGATCAAATCAGATCATTTGCAATCAATCAGATTGAACACGTGGCAGAATATCCGAGCTTATTATAACAAATCATAAGGATTTATGGCAATCATCATTAATTGCCCACAGAGATTTGATGCAATCACATTAATTGCTCAAATCTATTATGAACGGCCCAGATTCATTGATCCTTAACCGCCGACTTTTGAGAATGGACAATCATTGCAAACCCTAATGATGCCCCCCACTCTTATAAATAGCAAGGTGCCATTCCCTTGCAACAGATACGGAGAGACGACGGAGAGACGACGGAGAGAGATATAGAAGAGCAGAGAGCAGAGAGAGAGAGAGAGAGCAAACCTCCCTCGGATCCAGAGAGAATAAAGAGAGCATTTCTTCATCGACGCCAAGTAGTTCTTCTACAGAGCCAAGGCTGCACCCGATCGTCCAAGGAGTAAGGCAGAGCTGCCGTCGCTTTCCCGAGCCTCTACCGTCACCCTCCAGAATCTAAAATAAACAATTGTACTTAGATTGCTGTACCTAGGTTTTCGTCCCTAGGCTTTCTTTGTACAAGCGAGTTTGTATTGTGAGTCTAAAGTTCAGTGCTCCGATAATTATTCTATACTTTTACAATCAATGGCAAAAACGATGGCGACTCTGCAGGGGACAAACTTTTCCATGGCTGAGGAGTTGGTGTCGCAATCGGATGCAGCCAAACTTGGCTCCACGCAACAGAAGATGGTCGTCCGCTTCGACCAACAGGCGTTTGAAGAAATGCTCTCTGAGGGAAGCGCTGGCCCGGTCCAGAAGCAAACCTGCACAAAAAAAGCTCGCAGCGAGTGGAGGCCGAAGTCATTTGCTCCTCCCCAAGCTCTGGACGGAGTACTCTCTGCTGCCCAAGACGGCGAAGGCGACTCTCGTGCGGCCCCACTTCAAGCCATAGAGGACTCTGCTGTCCCCAAGTTCGACAGAGGAAAGCACTACGATGCTGGACTTGTAGGGGCAAAGAGCGATTCTATGTGCTCCAGGAAGAAACCGAACAAGGGCACTAGCCGCAAAATGAAGACTCATACGGCCAAGATTGCCGGCCGCATGAATAATGACCATACGACTGAGACTGCTAGCCAAATGCATAATACTCATGCGGCCAGGATTTCCAGCTGCATGGAGAACACTCATGCGGCCAGGATTTCCAGCCGCACGGAGAAGACCCATGCGGCTACGCCTGCCAGCCGCATGAAGATTATCGATTACAGCCGCATGACGCCTACTCCACGCGGCTCTGTCTTCGACCGCCTCTCCTATGGTCCTGATCTCTTGTGCTCCCAAGAAGACATGTCTGACTCTCTCCAGCACCACCTAGACTCTTCCTACTATGTGCCCTCATGCACTAGAGTGAAGAAGTCTAGGACACTACGAACTTGGCAAGCTCGGTCCGCTGATCCGACCTCTGACCATCCGAGCGTCCCACATACTGTTATGCGGGCCTCTGATGGAAAGTTGTACAGAACCACTCGAGTCCAGCCCCCGGCGGCAAACGGACAGAGAGGTTCCCAAAAGTCTCTCAAAATCCAGGGAGCAAACATGGTCGATACGGACCCATCTGACTTGCGTGAGGCTATCCTCCACAAACGCAAGGGAAGAGAAGGGGCCTCAGGGTGCAAAGAGTCCTCCCACGAACGTCACTGCACCCAAATCATCGTCAACTGCTGTTACAATAACACGACGGTACAAGAAGACCGGCAGTCCGTCTTCCAAAGACTGCAACAAACATGTTCAGAAGATGAGGCATTTCCCGTCGTCTCCTGCAACTCTGCTCAAAAATCCCCGCTGATAGGAGAGAAAAGAAGACAAATGTTTCCAGCCCAAAGATTTCAACCACTATGACTAAGAGACTGTCGTCTAAGCGGGTGCCTACCACCGGAGTTTTCCAAGGTACCCGTTCAAAGACGAAATCTGCTACAGTGGGAGATTCATCGTCCACACCACTGGGGGTTGCTGGGACTGGGGGTAGCACTCCTCAGAACATCCACGATAATCCGATGTTCCAAGGAGATGAGCCCGAGGAAACAACTCTCCCATCAGATACAGCAAGGGCCGACGTCCCCAAGGACGTCCACGACTTCCAAGATGAAGCAAACTCTGACACTGGGGGTACTATCCCGTCTGAGTCCAAACCAGAGGAGAACATTCCCACATACCCCGATGACTTCTCGCTATAGGGGTATGATTCGGAGGGCACGTCCTCCACTGTTCCTTCCATCTCTCCTCATATAAAGACGGTGTTCATGACGGACAGCAACCAAGGTGGTTCCAGTGATCCCCAACTCATCGACACTCTGGAGGCCATACTGCATGCCTTGGTCAGGTCTGTAGACGAGATCAAAGTGGCCCTTTCAACTCTCCAAGGAGGGACGCCCGGCCAAACAAGCACGGGTCCCGTGGTCAATATGGACTCAAACTCAGTGGCACTGAACCCGGGCAACAATCCCCCTGAAATGACGGCCTCCACCACTGTGGATGAGGCCATGGAAGCAAGAAGAGAGGTCGAGGAGCTCCGAGCCATGTTTCACGCTCGAGAGACCTCAGAATACGGCAACCATATCCTGCCGCATGGAGGGATGTCCCCTTCCCACCGAGATATAAGCCGTTCAATATCAATCCTTATGATGGCAAGACCTCCGTAAGTCGGTACATCACTTACTTCGAGGTCACCACCGACCATCTGCCCCATGACGATGCCATCCTTACGCGATTATTCATCGGGGCATTGGAAGGAGTCGCCTTCGACTGGTATCGCAACCTGCCGGACAACTGCATCCACTCCTTCGCCAGCTTCAAGCGCATGTTCTTGGAGAGATTTTACGAAGTAGGACAGGACATCACGATGTCCACCCTCATGGACGTCGTCCAGGGGGAGAAAGAGCTGACAAGGAACTATATTGAGCGGTTTCGCCAAACCGCAATAAAGCTGCCGTCCGGTAATCCAAATTCCTCCTTAATTGAAATTTGCCAAAAGAGACTGCTCCCAACAATCAGTCTCTGGATGGGTGAAAGTCAATTCAAGGACTGGAAGACATTTATTATCAGTGCCACTAGTGCCGAAGAACGATTAAAGAAGGCTCGCCAACTGGGATTGCACATCTCAGAGGGGGAGGACAAGGGCAAGCGTCATAAAGCTAACAACAACAATGGGGGTAGCTCCACCAACAATCGGGATAACAAAGACAAGCAGGCTATGGTGGCCGACACAGCCCAGAAACCTGAGTCAAAATCGGCAGACAAACAATGGCCACAAATGACCTACTCCTTCGAAGACGGCCACGTCAAGCCCATCTTGGACATGCTCATACAAGGAGACAGAATTCAGCTCCCTCCACCAAGATGGAAACCTCGGCCGGCAGAAATGGAGAACCCAAAGTACTGCCATTACCACCGCTACGTCCACCATGCTACACACGACTGCTACCAACTAAAACGGTACATCCAAAATCTCATCGATTCGAACACACTGGCCATCGATTTCGAAGAGGTAACTGTGGCATAAAATATGGTGTCAGTACAATTTGGCAGCTTCCCTCCAACAGAAACTCAAGACGGTGTGGTCCCCATCCCTCTGGCGACAATAGAGATTGCTAATCTTTCACCTCCCCGAGATCAGGCTGCTGGTCTAGTGCCCCTCACCACATCACGGGGGGAGGTCATGTGGGTCCATCCGGACCTGGTACTCGAGGTGACTCAATCCACACCCCTTTCCATTCGCAAGAAGAAGAGTGCAAAAGACAGATCCTGCCGCACAATCTCGGTAGATATCGAAGAAGCCATGGCTGTCGTTACCCGGTCTGGGACACAATCCCAACCTGTGGCTGAGAACTCGGCTGAAGATCATCAGCCAGCTACCGCTGACACTCCAGGAATTTCTCAGCCTCCGACGACCGACAAGCCTAGGCCGAAGGAGACTCGCTTTGACAAATCCCTCCGAAAAGAGGCACCTCAGGGGATGGAGAGGCCCTACAACTTCGACATCTTGGCGCAATTTGTCCAACACACCGGCCAAACTGTCATTATACGAGCTCTTGAGACTCTCGAAGGATGTTTGCGCGGCTTTGAGCGATGCACTCCAGAATGTCGACGCCTATCTGGCTCAGGTCAACCTCACGGAAGAGAGCCCGCCTGCAGATTTCCAAGACAGCGCTTGTACGGGAGCGATGCCCAACATCGTATTCACTCTACAGGATATGCTCATCAAAACCAACCTGTACGATCGCCCGTTATATTACACTAGATACATCAGCGACGTAAAGATGGATCAGATGCACATTGATCCTGGTTCTTCCATAAGCATAATTTCGAAGGGTCTGTTACATCATCTCCGCATCCCTATGCATTGCCTGACGCCAAAAAGCACCGCCATCAGCGGTTTCAATTCGGACAGGAGCTACCCAATTGGGAAGATTCGTCTGAAGTGCCAAATTGGCGATCTCCAGTCGAAAGTCACCTTTTACGTCATAGATGCAGACACTTCTTACAACATCCTCTTGGGGCGCCCTTGGATACACGATTATATGATCGTGCCTTCCATGCTGCACCAATGCTTCAAGTATGTCAACAAGCACGGCTTCGTGAGGACAGAATTTGCCGATATCGATCCCTTCAAAGTAGTCGAATCCTACTACTCAGACTCCTGCCTGTACGAAAAGTCGAAGAGGCACCTTGGTGAAGGAGATGTGCAAGCTCGTACCAAGACAGCCACAGGATCAGAAGAACCCCTAACGATCCACCTCCAAGCTCGCAAACCTGGCAAGTCTGCACCCCTTACAGCCACTCTGCGTAAGGACGCAATCAGCCTCTCGGCACAAGAAGAACAAATAATAATTCGGCTGCCAAGGTCTGGCTAAGTGCCAAGAACCACAACGAGGCCAATGACAATCAGGCTGCCTAGAGTCGGCCAACCACAAATGGAGAAGCTCAACCCCTCCGACAAGCCAATGACGATACGCCTTCCCAAGAAGAATCGTCACCCCGATGCAAGGTCTGGGGCTTCTAGCAAGCCAACAACTCCCCGTCCAGCATCAGGTACTAAACTGGGGTTCGCTAGTTTGCCAACAACTCCACGCTCGGCTCCATCTGCTGAACCCCTGACGATCAAGCTGCCCAGGTCGTCCTCCCAGTCTTCATTTATACAGGGGTGGCCGAAGAAGAACCGAAGCTAGCCAAGTATGTGGCTGCCCACACTGATGTTCCCTCCACAGATGATGTAATCCTGATAGAAAAGATACTTTACTTCATCAATAAAGGGCTATCTTTGAATTACCTCGAGCTTGATAAGCTTTGTACAATATATGGTATGGAACACGGTATAGGCACTCACCTACACACACAGGTGACAAATGTGTACACCGCAAACCAGCTTACTCCAGTGGAAGACGCTTACCGCATAATCGAGGGAGGGGACCATCCAATCATCTTCGGCCGAAAGGACGACCCGCAGCCCTTCACCATAGAAGAGGTCGATCTTAAATCAGACACCGGAAGACTGCCTCTGTATCTTTATAGCCCCCAATCCAAATACCTCATGCAAAAATAGGGGTATGATCTGGAGACTACGCCAGGCTTGAACTACGGCACCGGGCGACAATTACCTTTAAAGCCACCAGTCCCGGCTGGCAAACCACGGGACTACTACAACAAGACCCGATGTGGATTAGGGTATGTTACGCCCACAATGACCCCTGAAAGTTCAGATAAGGAATGCGAATGGCATTCACATTCAACCGAGTCACCAACTTCTGATTCAGACACCAGCATCGGAGACGTATTCAGACAAGTCCTGTCAGTCAACATGGCATTCGCCGACGCTTACGAAGAAGATGAAGACATTCCTGAAATTCTCGAGTTAGAGCCGTAGGCCCAACAGTTGGATGCATAATAGAAAAAGCGATTCGAACAGAGAGAACCTCCAACTGAAGATGAGGTCATACAAGTGGATCTCGGCAGCAAATCTTCTCCAAAACCAATCTTCGTCAGTAAAAGCCTAACAGACGAAGAGCGAGAGTCACTACTGGAACTTGTCAAAGAATACATTGATGTCTTCGCCTGGAGCTATGAAGATATGCCGGGGTTAAATCCCGATATTGCTCTTCACAAGCTCAACATTCGGCCAGATGCAAAGCCAGTCAAGCAACAACAACGACGCTTCCGCCCGGCTATCATGGACGCAATCGAAGCCGAAGTCAATAAACTCATAGCCAGCGGCTTCATACGCGATGAGCAACATCCAGACTGGGTCACCAACATAGTACCAATCCTCAAGAAGAATAGGAAGATTCGAATCTGCATCAACTTTCGTAATCTGAACGAGACGTGCCCCAAAGACGAATTCCCTCTTCCTATTACAGACATCATGATCGACAACACATGCGGCTTCGAACGCATGTCATTCATGGATGGCTTCTCGGGGTACAACCAAATCAAGATGTCTCCTGACGACGAAAAGCATACATCATTCCGAATACCGATTGGCACATACTGCTACACAGTCATGCTTTTCGGTTTAAAGAATGCTGGCGCCACATATCAAAGAGCTATGAGTATCATCTTCAGAGACCACTTACGCAAGACGGTGGAGTGCTATGTTGATGACATCGTCGTCAAGAGTCGCTGTAAGGGAGACCATCTCCAGGATCTGAGGACGGTATTCGACCTGATACGAGCACACAACCTGAAGATGAATCCCACGAAATCTTTCTTGGGTGTATCCAGCAGAAAGTTCTTGGATTTTATCATCACCGCCCAGGGTATCCATGTAGACCCTGAGAAGACGAAGGCAATCATGGAGATGGGTCCCCCGAGAAATCTTCAAGAACTTCGAGGCCTCCAAGGGAGGTTAGCTTACATCAGGAGGTTCATTTCCAACCTCTCCGGGCGTTGTCGGCCATTCACCCATCTCATGAAGAAAGGCGTCTCGTTCGTATGGGATGAAGAATGCCAGCGTGCCTTCGACATCATCAAAGAATATTTATCGAATCCTCCAGTCCTGGTGGCCCCGGTTGCTGGAAAACCATTCCTGCTCTATGTACGAGCAATGGAGCATTCCCTCGGCACTCTGCTAGCATAAAATAATGATGCAGGCCATGAACAAGCTATATATTACCTCAGCCGAATGATGATTGGGCCAGAGCACCGATACACCACCGTGGAGAAGGAATGCCTCGCCCTGGTATTCGCCATTCAGATGACGCGACACTATGTCACAGGACAAACCATACATGTGATCTCAAGAGTCAACCCTCTCAGGGTCCTCATGACTAAACCAGGGGCACTCAGCTCCCGCCTCGCTACATGGGCAATATTACTGTCCCCCTATCATATGATCTTCGTCCCGCAAAAGGCTATTAAAGGTCAAGCTCTGGCAGACTTTTTAGCAGCCCACCCAGGCTCGGAGTCGTCCAGAATATATAAAGGAATCCCAGATGAGGTCGCCGACTCGCATGCAACCTCTCACGATGATATATGGCGAATGTTCTTCGACGGTGCCTCAAGGACCGGACCTAAGGGCAACATCGTCGTCGGAGTCGGGGTAGTGTTGGTTTCTCCTTCCGGATTGGTGATCAACCGCGCTTACTCTCTCACAGAGCCCTGCTCTAACAATGTGGTTGAGTACAACACTTTGGTCATTAGCCTCCAACTTGCAAGAGAGCTGGGGGTAGAATATCTTGAAGCATACGGCGATTCACAGTTAATCGTCAATCAGATCCGGGGTTCATACGAAGTCCGCCATGAAGACATGATCCCCTATCACCAAATAGCGATCAACATCATCTCGTCATTTGAAGGGTTCTTCATCGAACATGTCCCCAGTCTCCGAAATATCAAAGCCGATGCCCTAGCTGGCCTTGCCGCTTCCCTAGCGGTTCCGAACTATGCTCGCCAATCAGTGGATGTGATAGGCCATGAACTGGTCTGTCCCAAGAACAACGTTCAATTCATGGCGAGTTATTCCGTTCAGACGATCGACGAAATGCCAGACTGGAGACAACCATTCATAGATTTCGTAGTCTACGACATCCTGCCCGAGAATCCAAAGGAAGCCACTTCCATCAGAAGGCGTTCTCTCAGATTCTTTTACGAAACAGAGACGAAAATGCTGTATCGCCGATCTTACGATGGATTATTGCTTCGATGTCTGTCAAACGCAGAAGCCAAAAAAGCCATACGTGAAGCTCATGACGGTGTCTGCAGGGCCCATCAGCCTGGCCCAAAATTGTAAGACCATTTTCGCCGAATGGGCTACTGCTGGCCCACGATGGTAGCAGATGCGATAGACTATGCAAGAAAGTGCAAAGCTTGCCAAGTCCACGTGGACTTCATCCACCAACCATCCGAATTTCTACATCCGACAGTAGCGTCCTGGCCATTCGAAGCATGGGGAATGGATATCATCGGACCGATTACTCTACCTTCCTCCCGAGGACATCGCTTTATACTCGCAATCACAGATTACTTCTCTAAATGGGCGGAAGTTGTTCCGCTTGCAGAAGTCAAAACATCAAACGTGATCAGCTTCCTCAAGCATCACGTCATCTATCGCTTTGGACTGTCCCGAAGGATCATCCATGATAATGGTCCGCAGTTCGCAAGCCACGCCTTCTATCGGTTCTGCGACAAGCACCGCATCCAGAATATTGCTTCGACGCCATACAACCCTGCAGCGAATGGGTTGGCAGAAGCATTCAACAAAACAATCATCAAACTTCTCAAGAAGTTCGTATCGTCCAACAAACGCGACTGGAATGAGAAGCTTGGTGAATGCTTATGGGCGTACCGTACTACAGTCCGAACAGCCACTGGAAACACGCCGTTTTCCCTGGTGTACGGGAGTGAGGCAGTCCTCCCGTTGGAAACTCAAATACCCTCACTCCGCTTCGTTCTTATTTACCAATTGACGACGGATGATAACTACCGTCGCCGACTACAAGAATTGGAGGCCTTAGATGAAAAGTGCCTCCTGGCTCAGCAACGGATCGAGCTATACCAAGCACGCATCTCCGGAGCCTTTAACAAGAAGGTTAAAATCAGAACATTTCAAGTAGGCGATCTCATTCTGGCAGTCCGGAGGCCGATGGTCATGACTCACAAAACTGCCGGCAAATTCCAGCCAAAATAGGAAGGTCCGTTTATCATTGAGGCCGTATTCTCCAACGGTGCTTACCGCCTCGCAAAACAGAAGGGAGACTTGCTCATGTTGCCCGTCAACGACAAGTTCCTGAAGAAATATTATGTCTAAACGACATTTTCCAGATCATCGAGTCATGTACCCGTCGGTACCGCTGAACTCATATCATATTTTCCAGATCGTCGAGTCATGTACCCACCAGTACCGCTGAACTCATATCACATTTTCCAGACTATTGAGTTACGTACCCGTTGGTACCGCTGAACTTATATCCATAAAATTTCAGATTATTTAGTTATGTACCCGCCGATACCGCTGAACTTATAATCCAAATTCCAAATGATTGAGTCATGTACCCGCCGGTACCGCTGAACTCACATTCACAATCCCAGATTATTGAGTCATGTACCCGTTGGTACCACTGAACTCATATCCACAAAATTCCAGATTATTGAGTCATGTACCCTCCCGTACCGCTGAACTCACAATCTCCCAGATTATCGAGTTATGTACCCGCAGGTGCCTCTGAACTCACATTCCGGTCACTCTTTCAGATAGTAAGTCATGTATGACCATACCTCTGAACTTTCTTCCTGAAAGAGATCCTCCCTCATGATCCACTACCCGCACTCCCAGTGCACAAAAAGGGTAATAGATCCACAAATTTCCAAAACGGCCATGTCGATGTTACCTCTGAGTCGTTTCACTTCCGCCAAAAAACAAATCACCCCTTTACATAGAACTTCCATGTCCTCATTACATCTGAGTCGTTCAATGTACCCTCCTTCATTGAGCCCACTCCTGCCATGTCCTCATTACCTCTGAGTGGGAAGGCTCCGTCGAAGAAACCTTCATGCTTGCCATGTCCTCATTACCTCTGAGTAAGTATGTTGATTCCCCTTTCGACTTATTATCCGTACCCACAACCAGAGTACGCCAAGGATAATAGGTCCACAAATATTCTCTGTTGGGTCCACTCCTGCCATGTCCTTATTACCTCTGAGTAGGAAGACTCCGCGGTAAAACCCTTATACTTGCCATGTCCTCATTACCTTTGAGTAAGTATGTTGGCTCTCTCTCGTCTTATTATTCGTATCCTGAACCAGGATACACCAAGGATAATAGGTCCATAAATATTCTCCGTTGAGTCCACTCCTGCCATGTCCTCATTACCTCTGAGTAGGAAGACTCCACGGTAAAACCCTCATACTTGCCACATCCTCATTACCTCTGAGTAAGTATGTTGGTTCCCTTTTCATCCTATTATCCGTATCCTATGACAGGGTACGCCAGGGATAATAGGCCCATAAATATCCTTTGCTAAGTTTCTTAGTACAGGCCCACCATTCTCCATCATGCCTCGGGAGCCCAGCTGCTCCATGGCATTCTCTCTCCCGATACCCGGAACGTCCATGAGCACCTTGCGCTGGAATTGTTCTAGGTATCCCCATCAAACTTGTTATCCGTACCTAAAACCAAGGTATGCCAACGGTAACAGGTCCACAAATAAGTCCCCCATTCGGGGCAAATGCCACCATAACACCACAAGCACAACAAGCAGTACAAATAAAAGGTAAAATTAAACATACTCTTTTATTTGGAAGCCAAAAAGCATTACTTGTTTTGGGACCACGTCCCTCTCAAAAAAGAAAAGAAAAGGAAAACAGAAACAAAAGGAGAAAAAGGCCGACTATAGTTCGGCATTACACAATTCCAGGAGGCAGTTTCTCACCAAGGTAGTCCCCCGCTCAAGACGCTGTCTAGCTCGACGTTCAGCCTCCTGGGACAACTGCTCCGCATCATCCAAGTGCATATATTCCTGCTAGTCGTCTTCCAACTTCTTCAGGGCAATTTCCAGGTCAGCCGAAGCTTGATTAACTCTGTCAGCCTCCTGGATAATTAGCCCCCTGTCGATACGGGCAGCCTCAAGCTCAGACTCAAAGAAAGCTAACTTCCTCTGAAGCTCAAGGATCTTCTCCCGCGTGTCAGTGATCCTGCGGGAGGCAGTCGCTTCCCGAGCCGTAACATCTTCACTCTTGTGGCTCAATTGATCATATCGATCAGACAGATCGCGGAGGTCCTTCAGTATGGCCGGCCTGGTTTTATCCCGAGCAGCCCTTGCCTTCTCTATAGTAGCTATGAGGGAACCGCGCTCCTGATCTATAGCAGTAGGCAGATCAGCCTGCCGTAATACCTGAAGCTGGGCCACCAGCTGATCAGTCTCCAGCAATTTTGCCTCCAGAAGTACAGCCACCCCTGCCCCACCGGGAAGGGCCTTAAGGATATCAATTTGACCCTGGGCGCATTGCCGGGCCAAGACGAAAGAGGTCCCTCTTTCCACAGCAGCCTCTATCCCCCTTTTTAAGTGACGATAAAAGCTGTCAACCACGTCCTGTAATGCTTCGTCCAGGACCTCTGTAGAGGACAGCGTCAGAGGAAGCGTGGCCGGCAACATCGAAGGAGTTGTGCTAGAACTTGCCACCAAGGGGACAAATTCCGAGCAGAACGATGCGCGGATAGCGGCTAACTCTTCCTCTGCCACCCAAAGAGCCTGGACACTTGGCAGGGTGGAGAGATCGACTCTCGGAGCCGCCCGAGCAGAGAAAGACGTAAGGACCATCGTCCCCTGCCCCGGCTGTCCCATCACCTGACTGGCCGAACTCGAGCCAGCAGGAGGACCATCAAGACGAGCCGAAAGGGGGGAGGGCACGCTCCTCTCCGCCAATGCCCCTTCGGCAGAGTCTGTCTCAACAATGGCCATCATCGGCACTGGAGAGGCAGGACCTGCTTGTCCATGACAGCAATCAATCGACGTGACCCGAAGGATGTGATGATAGAGCAGATAGGCCTCCTCGCAAGTTAAGATTCGGCTTATCTTACCAGGGGAGGAGCATGGAGGCTGCAGCTCGTTCGCAGCTGGCATGGTCTCCTCACCCGCGATCTCTAAGTTAAATTCGGCTGGTTCCTCTGTCCCAGCCACCTCGAAGGGAGAGGCAACTCGATCAGCATCATCTTGATGGAATTCAGCAATTTCAGGGGCAGGCTCACCGGAGCCCCCGTCATCCCGAGTCACGACCTCGGCAACTTGAGATTCCTGTGACACCTACAAGAGGGAAGGAAGATGATTAAAATCAAAGCTAGAAGGCGACTTGTTTACCTCTGATGTGGGGTCAACTTCCTCGCCTCTTTCCCTGATAGTTAACTTGCGGTGTCTGGTCACAGCCAGTTTTCGGGAGCGAGGAATACCGCCAACATAAGAAATTTGCCTGCTACGCTTTCGTACAGGGCCTGGTGCAACGGGTGGCTGATCTGCCGCCATCTCATCTGGCAAAATAGGCGGCTGATCCGCCCCAACATCTTCCAACGGAAGGGAAGAATCATCTGCATCATGCTCGTCGCCTTCATCATCCGCAGTAGTGGAGTCCGAGTCAGGCACTTTGACTCTATTCTTCCTCTTCCTCGTCTTGGCCCCCTGGGACCTCTCCTCCAGGTCGGTACCGACAATAAAACTGGCACCCGGGTTAAAACCGATAGGGGGTTTGTTCGCCATGACATGGTACAGAGCCACCATATACAAAATCTCTACCGGTGCCTTAATAGCAGGGGCCGAGAAAATGGTACGGGTATAGAATGTATCATAGTAGTGCCAGGCCCTGATGTCGTCAAGAAGGCTACCTTCAAAACCTAGACAAGAGCTGGGACTGTCTAGAAAAAGCTGGCTGTATCCAAACTGTCGGGCAAACCTGCTGGACAGATAAGGCTCCAGAAAGACAGTATTACGGTTGCGATACACCAGATGAGCGGGGCGGATGTTACGCAGTTACAGGAGCATCTGGCCGTCCAGAAGCTGAGGGGGCCCAATACCATCGAGATGTACAGCCGCTATTTCCTCAGCAGTAAAACGAGGGATAGATACAAAAATGTTGTACATATCTGCCCTCGCCAGCGCCATTCGACAAGCGCGCATGGTCTCGCACTCCCAAGACTCATTACGATAACGGAAGATAAAAGCATCGTCATCAGTTACGCCGTCTTCAGAGCCCGGTCTCATCAAAGACGGATAATGCATCAGCAGCCACCCCCATCAGATAATGATAGGGCAGCTCAGTCTGTTCAAAATCTTTTGTCACATTGCAGGCAATGACCTTGGACGTGAAAGTGCGAAGGCCACGGTGTATGCTGCACACCATGGCCGGGAGGAGAGCTAGCTTGACTCGCGAAACTAACTTTACAGTCGGAAGGATGAAATTACGACTGATCCTTTCAATAGAACCAGCTCCTCCCGAGACTATATAATTTTGTAGCCATACCATCAAGAATCTCTCCAGGAGCGCCTTCTCTGACAGTTCTTGGGTATCCTGATAAAATAACCAAAAGAGTCGGTTTTACTCCCGAATCTGTCACTAGTGGTGGCCACTCTCTTGGTCGACGACACCAAAGTTTGAACCGCCTCCCGGGATTGAGGACGTCGGGAAGTAACTCGACCTGAGGTACCCATCGTGAAGAGATAGCGCACCCAGTCCTTGGTGTGGGGAGCATTCCCTTTCGAGCTGCTGTCCTTTTTGGCTATCTGCTGACATGTGCTATAGTGGCACAATATCTCTTGATAAATAGCCACGAAGCCTGGATACCGTCCCTTCAATTCTTCGAACTCCTCATTCGTGGGAGTGTACGCCTCGAAAGCTTCGTCCCTCCAAGGAAGCTGGAGACCGCGTGCATTTCGTGGAGCGCAAGCCTACGGGTGTATAGAAGGTTCCCGTACGGCGGTTATACATCTCCAGCAGAGATATGAATAATCTTTTATTTATGGGCAAGCCATGGCTGGTGCCCCGAATAGCATGATAAAGACCAATCTCACACAGAAAGGCCTTATACTTTCGCAAGATCTACATAGACAGATTGGTCCATGAGGGAATGGGGTGTATCCAACTCGGGAGCGTCAACCGGCCAATGGGATAGGAGCCCTTCCGAGCAAGTTGGTTCATAAAAGTGTCGGCTGTAGAAAATATGAAATTGGGACCCAGTACATTCAAGAAAGTACCCGGGGCCAATCCCATTACAGAACGGCTGGTGTGCACCTTGCCCGCACACACTGACTTCATACTGTTGTTATAATGGATGTCTCCCATAAACATCCCACTTCGGGTAGGAGTTAAAGACTCCTCCATCTTCCGCTCCAGTGGGAGCATATTGAACCAAGATAGTGGGAAGTGACGCTCCATTTGGGGGATATAGATCGCCATCCCGTTAGAAATAAAACTCCAGTTCTCTGACACATCCAGAACCTGACTGTTCTTCACAGTCAAGGCGTCTCCGAAGAAGAATACAGGCTTCAAGTATTCCCCTTCTAATTTCCCCGAGTTCATCATAGCATTAAGAAAATAGAAAGGCTGGTTCTTGAGGGCATTGAATCTCGCCGGAGGCTCGTCACTAGGAAACAGGTCCGCCACATGCCTAACTATATGGTCGTACCTATTGCCCAGAGCAGCTTGGGCACGACCTACCAGGAGTTCTCCAGCAGCATTAACTGGTAAATTTCCTGAGACAAAGACAAAAGAAATAAGTTAAAAAGATGATTGACTAGTGCCCTCAAGCCTATGCGGCTCGGATTCAAAGAAGCCTTAGGCGGCCCAACTCAGAAAAAAGCTTATGCGGCTCCGACTAGTGGAGACTCATGCTACAGTGACTAAACATAGTTATGCGGCTCTGTTCAAACACAGCCTCATGAGACAGAGTTCGAATAAGTTTAAAAGGCTCATACGACAAGACGAGTTCAAGCGAGCATATGCGGTCCAAATCAAGTAAGCTTATGCGGCCCCGTTAGAGACACTCTTATGCGGCTCAAATGCAGATAAGTTCATACAGTCCAATTCGAATAGGCTTATGCGGTCCAAATCAAGTGAGTTTATGCTGAGCTTATGCGGCCCCGCTAGAGAAGTACTTATCCAGTCACAACAACAGATCTCATACGACTCCGACATGAAACATACCCCATGCGGCTCGAGATGTGTATGCGACACACAAGAAGATGGAGGCTCGCGCATAAAATATGTGACGTAGCCATGATAGTCAGGATTCCAAACTCACGTAAAAGGTCCTTACCATCGATAGCGGGATGGACGTCGGGGTGAACTACGGGTACGTCAGCTGGTAGAGGAGCTGCCACATCCATCACCGCAGAAGCAGCTTTCTTACCCTTCGCCGCCGATGAGGACACTGCCTTCTTCGCCGTAACAGTCTTTTTGGGAGCCATTACTATGATCAAAGAAAGAGGACGAAGACAAGAGGATTATGGCAATAGCAGAAAGTAAAAGAAAGTCTTTCTCAAACACCCTGCTATTTATAGGCAGAACCCCAATGAACCGACGCATCGGTCCACGAGCAGTATAACCGACTCTTCGTTTATCAAGGCAATATGATTATTTAGGGCTAGACTCTTGGGATCCTGCCCCAAAAAGCAGCCTTAGAATCAAACAGCAATTAAGGCAAAAAGATTTCCACACGTGACAAGATGACATGGCAAGGAGCTCATGCAGCCGAACAGCCCATGCGGCCAAAGGATCCATGCGGCTGATTGACCAATGCGGCTGAGGAGGCTATGCGGTTGGGATATCCATGCGGCCAGGACATCATATGCGGCCAGAAGAGTTTATACATAGCCATGCTACTTATTCAAAGTATTTTAATTTTGTAAATTGAAAACTTTGAAGGGGGTCTTGTAGAAGCATGGAAAAGAATAAAAAAAGATCCATGCGGCCAAGGATCCCCATGCGGTTCAGAGAGCTCATGCGGCTCAGGGACCCATGCAGCTCAAGCATCTATGTGGCTCGAATAGTCCCATGCGGCCCAGAGAGGAGCCACGTGGCCCTCAACAGCACTTCCCTTTGTCTTTTAGTGCATTCAATGCCTTGACGGCTGACGGCTCTGACCAATGACAGAAAGATACAATAATGACTCTGTCATAATGGCAGACTCCTAGGGAAACGAAGGAGATCTCTAACACAATCCCCCGAAACCCAGAAACCTTCATGCATCCTTGACATGTGGACAGTCGCATGCGGCTCAAACAGAGACTACCCCATACGGCTTAGGCCGAAGCATTCCCATACGGCTCACGAGAACTACCCCATGCGGCTCAAGCAGAGGCTATCTCCATGCGGCTCACGAAGAAAGCACCCATCATGCGGTCGCCTACGCTCATGCGGCTCAGATCACCACCATGCGGTTCAAATGTTCAGTGACCACTCCCAAGCAGCCTTGACACGTGGCCAGCCTTATGCGGCTCAATGGGGAGCATTCCTCATGCGGCTCAGATTTTCTAAGTAGCTCACGGATAAGATACGTGACATGATAATGGGACACGTGGCATCAAATCGACCAAAATCCATCAATAAATCCTAATAAAAAATTGGGATTAAATCAGATTATTTGTAATCAATCAAATTGAACACGTGGCAGGAGATCCGAGCTTAGCATAACAAATCGTGAGGATTTATGGCAATCATCATTAATTGCCCATAGAGATTTGATACAATCACATTAATTGCTCAAATCTATTATGAACGGCCCAGATTCATTGATCCTTAACCGTCGACTTTTGAGAATGGGTAATCATTACAAACCCTAATGATGCCCTCCCACTCTTATAAATAGCAAGGTGCCATTCCCTTGCAACAGACACAGAGAGACGACGGAGAGACGACGGATAGAGACATAGAAGAGCAGAAAGCAGAGAGAAAGAGAGAGAGCAAACCCCCCTCGGATCCAGAGAGAATAAATAGAGCATTTCTTCATCGACGCCAAGCAGTTCTTCTACAGAGCCAAGGCTGCACCCGATCGTCCAAGGAGTAAGGCAGAGCTGTTGTCGCTTTCCCGAGCCTCTACCGTCACCCCCCAGAATCTAAAATAAACAATTGTACTTAGATTGCTGTACCTAGGTTTTCGTCCCTAGGCTTTCTTTGTACAAGCGAGTTTGTATTATGCGTCTAAAGTTCAGTCCTCCGATAATTGTTCTGTACTTTTACAATCAATGGCAAACAGCGAGCCGTCTTCTCTCTACCAGTTGTATTGACAGCAGCTTATCTTTGAGCTGTTGTACTCTGTGGTTCTCCTCTCGTCTTTCTGAGAGAGAAGACCAGAGTTGATTCCGTTGTCTGGCTCGTTGCTTTAGGACGAGATGACAAGGAACTGGCACCAACAAATAAGAAGATCCAAAGATGTAATAGACCTTCGTTTGTTGTATTTAGAATGAAAATCCGAGATATAGTAGATTTTCATCAAGATGTATCTATGTTTTTAAAGAAAGAATAAAGAATGATTTTCTCTCATTTATAATTTGATTTTGATGTGACGGTATGGAAAACAGAATCTAAGAGAAATGTGGATGTGATAAGTTGCTGATGTGAATAATCAAAATTCAGAAGTATGGAAAACGTGAACTCTCGTTATGAAAAGTGAACGGTCACTTCAATTTTCGAGGAAGAAACAATAAATGAACAGTCATTTCGACTCTCGAGAAAAAGAATAAATAAATGAATAATCACGTCGATTTTTGAAAAAAGGACAATGAATGATCAGTTATAAATGAATGAACAGTTATAAATGAACGAACAGTTATAAATGAACTGAACAGTTGGGCTTCTTTCAAAAGGTCGCATCAGTTCTCGAGGTTGACTGTCTAGTTGTTCTGTCTATAAATAGAACAAAACCTTCATAGATATCATCAATTTCATTCCTTTCTGTATAAAATGTCTTCCAAAGATTTGCTCACTCCAAAGATTGAAGGAAAGACCGAGACGCCTCCTGCTGAGCCTCCAATGCCTCTTCAGAAAGAAAGGGATGAAGGCTCAACTGCTCCTGCACTAGGACAAGACTTGATTGTGAAACTGGTGGAGCCTGGGAAGACTGTTGAAGAAGAGGTATTAAGGATGGCTGCTTGTAAGTTTTTTGTGAGTTCAGACAATGAGATGTTTGAACTATTGGCAAACTATGTATTTAATCATGAAGGATCGGGGCCTCCTCCCCGTCCTTAATATTATGTAACTCCATCCTGCTTTTGAATAAAATGGACTTTTATTTACATCATGTCTCTGAAATAAAGTATTTTGCTTTTATACATAATATTTCTTGAGAAATTTGCCATTGATAGGCATCATAGCCACTCTGCCATCCATATCTGTTAATTGATAGGGTCTATTTGAGAAAACTTTATTTACCACGTACGGCCCTTTTCATTTTTCCTCGAAATTGCCCTTGCTCATATGTGTCATAGTCGTAGGACGTCTGACTGTAAGAACTAACTTGCCTTCATGAAATGTTCACACTCTGACTTTGCGATTGAAAGCTTTTGAAATCTGGGCTTGATAAAGTTCGATGTGCTGTTGAGCCAGTAGCCTTTTTTCGTCGAGCGCCTCCAATTCTTGAATCCAAAGACGATTATTGTTTTCTGTAGTAAGCTCGTTAGCAATGGCGATTCTCAATGATGGAATTTGAATTTCCAAAGGTAAGACAGTTTCACATCCATATACTAGAGAAAAAGGTGCGTAACCTGTGGGGTTACAGACAGTAGTGCGATATGCCCATAGACACTCTCCAAGTTTATCACTCTAATTACGTTTGTTAATAGAGACAAACTTTTTAAGGAGTTTGATAATGGTCTTATTCAATGCTTCAGCTAACCCGTTAGCCGTAGGATTAAAGGCCGTAGAGGCAAAATGATTGATTCTATTGTCATCACAGAACCTATTAAACTTCTGGCTGATGAATTGCGGCCCATTATCATAGATGATTCGGCGAGGGACACCAACTCTGTATATCACATGATGTTTGATGAAGTTGATGACACTACTAGTCTTAACTTCAGCCAAAGGTATAGCTTCTGCCCACTTAGAAAAATAATCGGTTACAACCAAAATTAACTGATGTCCTTTAGATGAAAGAGGATTGATAGGGCCAATTATATCCATGCCTCAAGCTTCGAAGGGCCATGAGGTAGCAGTCGGATAAAAAAATTCCGACGGTTGATGGATGAAATCTGCATGAATTTGACATGCACGACATTTCCTTGCATAGTTAATAGCATCTGATACCATAGAGGGCCAGTAGTAGCCCATACGTCGAATATGATCCTGAAGTTTAGGACCAGGCTGATGTGCTCCATAAATACCATCATGAGCTTCGCGTAATATCTGCTTTACTTCATCACCAGGGAGATATCTCAAAAGTAACCCATCAAACGTTCTTCGATAGAGAGTTTTAGTAGTATGATTATAGTAGAATTGAAGTGATCGGCGACGGATACTTGTAGCTTCCTTAGGATCTTCTGGCAAGATGTCATGTACTACAAAATCAATGAAAGGTGCTCTCCAATCCTCGTAAATGACATTGACTTCAGTTAGATTGTTGAATTCAATGTTGTGGTTGTTTTCGACACAAAATAGTTCTTTATTAGAGATAACAACCATTTGTTGTTTTTTGACTGGAATTGTCAATACCGCATCTTGGTTAGCTAAGGCATCAGCTTCTGTATTGTATGCACGACGTACATGTTCGATGAAGAATCCTTTGAATGAAGAAGCTATCCTGGTTGCTACTTCGTGGTATAGTACCAGATCTTGATGTCGGACTTCATATATGCCTCTAACCTGATTAACAATCAGCTTAGAGTCACCATATACTTCGAGATATTCAATGTCCAATTGTTTGGCTAATTGGAGTCCAATGAGCAGCGCATTGTATTCTGCTACATTGTTAGAGCATGATTCGTCTAAAGAATAAGCCTTTTGAATAGCTAATCCATCTGGTGAAACGAGAATAATTCATACTCCCGCAACAATAGTACCTCCAAGTCCAATTATAGAAGCTCCATCAAAGAACAACCGCCAAGTAGGAAATTCTTCTGAGATCATATTTGATTCCAATGTTTCGTCTGGAATCTCGTAATAGAGTTTAGATGTTTCAGGGACAGGATGAGCTGCTAAGAAGTCAGCAAGTGCTTGACCTTTTATAGACTTTTGAGGAACATAAACCATATCATATTGTGCTAATAATATGGCCCATGTAGCAAGCCTGGAATTGAGTGTGCATGGCTTTTTCATTAAGACTCGAAGAGGATTGACTCGGGATATGACATGAATAGTTTGGCCTATGATGTAATTGTAGAGCCTAAAAATCAAGTTGCGCCTTCAATATACTGATCAGTGATCAAGTTGTGCCCCAAAAATTAAGTTGTGCCACTAATATGAAGCTAGGAGAACAGACTGCGCCACCGATAAGATTGTGCCCAATATCAGACTGCGCCCAATCCAGTTGCGCCAAAATCTACGTGGCATCTGACACTTGATGGTCATCATTACCTGACGGCTGACACAACAATGAACGAGGAAAATCTCTTCGAATCCCGTGAATTATGCCGCTCAAGAAAAAATTGGTGGACAGCTATCTTGTACACTTCATGAGTTACGCCCAGGCACAATCTAAATAAAATCCTTAGTTGCGCCTAGGCGCAACCTAAATAAATTTTGTTCAGAAGCTGCCACGTGTGTAGGCGCAGCTTAAATCAAGTGCAGTTTGACTTGTTGACTGAAGCTCGCGCAACCTGATAAAGTTGAGACAACTTACATTCTAAAGCAGGATGACGTGGCGCACATGCCACTAATCTCTTAAGACGTGTCTACTATCCTGTACACGACCACTCATATCTCAATCATATGATGCCACGCGTCTAAATACAGTTAGTACACGATTGACAACTGAATGAAAGTTGGCGCAACAGGAGGTTGGCACAATCCTGTATGGCGCAATTCAGCCTCGCGTACATCAGAATAACTGCTAAAACAGTTATTTTCTGAACTCTATAAATAGAGTTTCCAATCATCATCAGAGAGAGGGACATAGATCAAGAACTCTTGCAAAATTGCTGCTGCATTCTCTAGAGGCTACAGTCTTCAAGTTCACATAGTCCAAGGGATAAAGTGATCGTCTTTTGATCAGATTCCTAAAGTTGTACTTCCCCAGAATTCATTTTACTTTGTACTCTTTTACAAGTTTGGAATAAAACAAAATTTTGTTTTTTGCAAACAAAATGGCGACTCTACTGGGGACGACTTTCTCCTCCGACGAGAAAGTGACAACTCAATGTAACATTGCGTCGATCGGCAAGACGTAGACGACTCTGGTTGTTCAAGTCAACCAGACAGCCTACGAGAATATGATCAACACCAAGAGCAACAAGCGCGCGGTGGCTAATGCCAAGAACAGGACTGTGTGGACTCCTAAATCCTCCAAAGTCGCTGTTGCCCAGGCGCAACTTGAGTGCTCAATGACCAAGGCACAATCTGCCTCAGTGGCTCTAGTATAGCCTGTTTCTATTTCTAGGGCGTAATCTGCTCACTCTGCTGCCCAAGCACAGTCTACCACTATCCTTGCTGCCAAAGCACAGTCAATTCAAGCTACTATTGAGGTACAGTCTACCAAAGTTGCTGCCAAGGTGCTACCAGTAGTCCGTAGGACTATGGCGCAACCCAAGCAATCTGCTACTCCGGTGCAACTTAAGGGAACTAGTCTTTTGGCTATACCCTCTTCCAATTTTCAAGTTCTGAACTTAGAGAATTCATGTCCTAGTGCTAACACTAGGCAGAACAAAGGAAAAAGCCCTATGGTATTTTCTCAATTGGCACAATCTATGCCTAAAATGATCACACAACTGAACAAAGGGAAACGCTTCTTAGCTAACCCTGTTCAAAACAAAGGAAAGCACCCTTTGGTCTTTCCTCAAACTTCCCTGGTCTATGACTCAGATGAAGATGTATCAGATTCTATTCCTATAAATAGAGGTCCTCAAACCTTTAATACCGGAAAGAATACTGATCAGAGAGGTATCTTATCTACCCCTATGGGGTCTGGTCAAGATCTTCCTACCTTGCAAATTTCAAGATCCAAACAAGGAAAATTGAAGGTATCACAAACAGATACACTGGGAGCAGAATTTTCAGATTTATGTGCTTATCTTAATAGGCGTCAACCAATATCAACTTTGGCAAAATGCAAGAACCCTATGCCGAAGGCCAATCTGCATCAAAACTCAAAGTTTGAAAAGAAAGACCCTTCTACCTATGCCAATGAGTTGAGCACATCCTTATACACTCAAGGAACTAAACATCTGAAGAATAGGAGACATGTTCCTAACATCATTAAGGAATATGTTCCTCCAACTTCTTCTCGTCCTGTGGTTGTAACTGACCTCCGACAACGTCTTACACAAAGGCGGAAGACTACGAAAATGTTTTCCTCACCTCCAAATCGTGCTTCAAATCGTCACTGCCTACATGAAGTTGTCATCAATTGTTGTTGCCAATCGGCTCGACGATCTGTCTTCGATCGTCTGAAATATGCTTCAACTCCTGAACATATAATAGAAGACGAAGATGAACTATTATATGCTTCTGTTAACATGACTTCTCAAGGCACTGGGGTGGGAAACGTCCAAGACGTAATGCATCCCGTAATCCCAGTCAATAATACTTAGACCGGATCCATGCATCCAATGAAGGTGTCTTTCAATACACTAGATCGAGAAATCGTCATTTGAACCAAGGTGTCTTTAATCAAGAAGATCTTCCTATCACTCATGTGGGAGAAGACTCTCTTTCAGAGTTTGATGCAGATAGTGAAAGTTCTGAACAAACTATATCATCAATAGCAGCAAGAGAAGTGACAGCATATACCATTACAGAAGATCAAGATGCCTCTACGTCAACCAGCCAAAAGCAACGAATTGTTGCATTAGAAGACAAATTAAAAACTATGGCAGAAATGGTTGCAAGCATGCATACCATAATGGTGGCTCAACATACAGTACCTCCGATTGTAAACCCTGTTATAAATCCTGAGCTTATAGCATCTTCTGTACCTGTTAATCTGGGGGTACCTGCTCCTCATGTTGCTTCTGTACCAATTCAAGCTGATCCAAGTTAATCTGGTGCTGGGGGTGGTAATTACCATACTGTTCCTCCTCCTAACACTTCTAACCAGCCCACCAATTCTCAAACATCAGGGGATGCAAATGAGGCTGTGAAACTTCTGTGCACTCAGTTTGAGGCTTTCAAGCAGAAGGATGGCCTACAAAGATTGGGCATAAAACAACCATATCCTACAGAGTGGAAGGAAGTTCCATTTCCTCCTAAGTATAAACTCCCAACCATTATGCTGTTTGATGGTAGTACTTCTCCAAGTCAGTATATCAATCATTTCGAAGTGATGACTGATCAATTACAGCCAAATGATGCTCTCCTTACTATAGTGTTCGTCGGTTGTTTAGCCGGTGTAGCATATGACTAGTATCGTAGCTTACCTGATGGTTGTATAACTTCTTTTGCTGGTTTCAAGCAAATGTTCTTGGAACAATTTTATGAGGAAGTCAATAACATGACAATGTCTGCCCTCATTAAAATTAAACAGAGGTACAATGAATCTACAGAGAGTTTTATTGAAAGCTTCCGCCGAGAGGCACTCAAAATGCCTTTAGGTACTCCATCTGTTGTAACAATAGACACTTGCAAATCAAACTTGTTGCCTATTATCAGTATGTGGACGAGATCTACACAATTCCAGGATTGGCCTTCTTTTATTGTTAATGTAAAGGCGGCAGAAGTGAGTACGGAAAAGTTCAAGCAGTTAGGAGTCCAGATGGCTCACCCTAACCAAGATGAATATTCTACACCTGGGGGTAGTAATCGCCAGAATAACCGTAAGAATAAAGAAACATTGGCCATCAATCTTAAAGGCAAAGAGTCTTTGGCTGTTAATGTCACTCAGACGGCATCCACCCCATCAATACCACTGCAAAAGTCAACTCGTCCAAAAGAAGAGTATTCTTTCGACGAAGATGATACTTTAAGCACCTTCGATTGCTTGATCAAAAGCAATAAGCTTCAGCTTCCAGAGGTAAAGCGACCAGAAGAAGTCGGTAAAATTGATCACCCTAAATACTGTGTTTATCACAGATTCATAGGGCATCCAACCATAGCATGTTACATGCTCAAGGGCAAAATCCAGGAGTTGGTCAACTCTGGAGCAATTACTCTACAACAGGATGAGAAAACAGTAACTGCTGATGTGGTTTCTCTCCAGTTTGGTAATTTTCTACCACAACTCGTACAAGATGGAGTTGTCCCCATTCCAAGGACTACTCTAGAGATTGTGAATATCTTGCCTCCTCAAAATGAAGGTCTTGTTCCGATGTCAACTGACAAAGGAGAGATTATGTGGATTCATCCAAATCTGGTGGCAGAATTTGAAATGCCTTCCTCTTCTAAACAAAATAAGCATTCCAAGTCTAAATCCAAGAACTGTAATATGGTATCCTTTGAACCATTAACGGAAGAAGAAATCCTAATGGGCACTAGATCTGGGAAACCCTATCTTCGGGAGTATTCTAAAAATCAAGAGGACCCTGCTCCATCCCCGGATGCTCTTCCTCCATCATCTTCTCCTATTGAAGATACACCATCTATATCTATGCCAGTGGTCGAGCCATCTCCTCCTAAACCAACATCAGCAGACAAGGAAAAGCAACCTGTTCGCTTTGATAAAGCATTCAAGAAGTCATCATCTCTTGGACTTGAAAAGCCTTACAATTTTGACATATTGGCTCAATTGGCCAATACTCTAGCAAGATTGTCAATCTTTGAACTTTTACATCTCTCAAAAGAAACACGTGAGACGTTAAGTGAAGCCTTAATATAGGCTGACACTTGTTTAACTCTTCTCAAGAAGCCCAAAAAGGAGCCAGTTAGCTGTGCACATTGTCATAGTATATTTGAATTAATACCCAATATCACTTTTACACAAGATGACATGTTGTTAGAAGTCAATCGTCATGATCGTCCTCTCTATTTTACGGGATATGTGGACACCATGAAAGTCGACCGTATTCTGATTGATCTCGGGTTTGCACTTAGCATCATGCCAAAGTCCTTACTGGATGCTTTGAAAATCCCAGTACATAATCTTTCTACAACTATCACTACCATCCTGGGATTCAATCAAGGAAGAAGTGAACCTTTGGGGAAGATACGCCTAAAACTTCAAATTGGCAATCTTCGTACAAAGATAACTTTCTATGTTATTGACAATCATGGCTCATACAATGCTTTGTTGGGAAGGCCATTCCTCCATGAACATAATATTATACCCTCTACGCTCCATCAATATTTCAAATATATGGATGGTAATGGAGAAGTCCAAAAAGAAGTTGCAGATCTGAATCCTTTCAAAGGAGTTGAAGCATACTGCAACGATTCTTGTATGTACAAAGACGAATTCATGAAGGTGGTACTAGCAATGGACACAGATAAAGAACAAAAGAGTATACCTAATGATACTCTGATGATTCCAGTCAAAGGACGTACCTCCTGTCCTCAGTCTTCCCAACCATTGACTATCTATCTACCTTCCCATGAGAAGCGACCTAAAAGTGATAGTCAGGAACAAAGGAAACTCACCTCTTCTGAGCCGCTTGTAATTGATCTTTGTCGCAAGAAGCTCCCTCTTCCTTCTCGTTCTTTTTCTCCCCCTCTTGTTATCAATCTGACTAAGCCTGCTAAGGCTAAAGTCCCTATTGTAAATGATGGTGTAAAAATCAATAAAGCATCTCCTTTGCAGTATACTGATGTCTTTTACTATACTCAGTGTTATCTGTATATGCTAGATAGCTTTAAGCCACTTATAATAGAAGTTGTATCATCTCGACGAAATGTGGTATCATTGGATTCAATACAAGAGTCGTACTTCTTAATACCGTCTCGAAAGAAAGATGAAAAGCCTATATTCTTCAACAAAAGAGAAGAACCAAAAATCATGCTCTATAATGATAATAGAGATGATACAGGAAGGCTACAATTACGGCACTATAGTCCACAATCTAAAGCCATCATCCGTAAAATAGGCTATGATTTCAGAACAGGTCTCAACAATGGTAAAGGAAGGCGAACCCCTCTTCGTATTGTTGTTTCAAAAGGAACATCACAACAATACCACAGTAAGACGAAATGAGGACTAGGTTATATGTCACCACTTCCAACTCCAGAACCTTCTGAATCTGATGAAGAAGAACGTTCAAACTCTTCTGATTCTATCTCATGGGACTCTGATACCAGTATCGGTTATGTTCATAAGGCGATAGTATCTTCTAACATGGTGTCCGTCGAATTCTTAGATGATGACGAAAGTGACATTGAAGAAGCTACTGAAATGGACTCTTGGATACAAAGGATGGACAATCAGTGGGAACTTCGTTTTGAACAACGAAAACCACCTACTGAAGATCAACTGGTCCAAATTGATATTGGAGAGAAAGGTGTATCACGACCAATCTTCATTAGCAAGAATCTTCCAGAAGATGATAAACAAGAATTAATTCACCTTATTCGTGAATATATTGATGTCTTCGCCTGGAGTTACGAAGATATGCCGAGATTAGATCCTTAAATTGCAACTCAGAAGCTTAACATTTTGTCGAATGCCAAACCGGTCAAACAACAACAACGGTAATTCAAGCCTGAAATGATGGATGCAATTGATGATGAAGTCAAAAAGCTTATAGCTTGTGGCTTTATTAGAGAAGAACAATATCCTGACTGGGTGGCCAATGTCGTCCCCGTCCTGAAGAAGACCGGAAAGGTTCGAGTTTACATAGGCTTTCGGGATCTTATTGATGCTTGCCCCAAAGACGAATTCCCACTCCCAATTACTGATGTTATGATCGATAATACATGTGGATTGGAATGAATTTCTTTCATGGATGGGTTTTCTGGATATAATCAAATCTGGATGGATCCTGAAGATGAAAAACATACTTCGTTTCGTACTCCTCGGGGTGTGTACTGTTATACGATCATGCCGTTTGGTCTTAAGAATGCAGGGGCAACTTACCAACGGGCTATGAGCACTATCTTTCGACATCATTTACAAAAGACTGTTGAATGCTATATTGACGATATTGCTGTCAAAAGTCGTCTCAAAGAAGATCACATTCAAGATTTAAGAACTATCTTCAATCTAATGCGCCAGCATCAACTCAAGATGAAACCCACCAAGTCTTTCTTGGGTGTCTCTAGTGGTAAATTTCTTGGCTTCGTCATTACCTCTAAGGGTATACACGTTGATCCCGAGAAGATCAAAGCCATTCAAGAGATGTGTCCTCCGCACAACCTAAAAGAGCTACGAGGATTCCAAGGTCGACTTGCGTATATCAGGCGGTTCATTTTGAATTTATCTGGACGTTGCAGACCATTTACTCAATTAATGAAGAAAGGTGTATCTTTCGTTTGGACGGAAGAATATTAACGAGCATTTGATGACATAAAGCGTATTTAATGATTCCACCGGTTCTTGTACCACCGATCTCAGGAATACCCTTTTTAATGTATGTTCGAGTAATGGATCATTCATTGGAAGCTTTGCTAGCTCAGAAGAATAAGGAAGGTCATGAACAAGCCATCTATTATCTCAGCCGAACGATGATTGGAGCTGAACATCGTTATAGTCTAGTGAAGAAGGAATGTTTAGCCTTAATGTTTGATGTTCAGAAGACAAGACATTACATCATAGGCCAAACTATTTATGTCATATCCTGGGTCAATCCTCTTCGAGTATTAATGAAGAAACCAAGCACACTCAATTCTAGGCTTGCCACATGGGCCATATTATTAGCGCAATATGATATGGTTTATGTTCCTCAAAAGTCTGTGAAAGGCCAAGCACTGGCTGACTTCTTAGCAGATCATCCTGTCCCTGAGACATCTAAAGTCTATGATGAGATTTCGGACGAAACATTGGAATCAAATATGATCTCTGAAGAATTTTCTACTTGGAGGTTGTTCTTTGATAGAGCTTCTAGAATTGGACCTGAATGTACTCTTATTGCTGGAGTAGGAATTGTTCTTGTTTCACCCGATGGATTAACTATTCAAAGGGCCTATTCTTTAGATGAATCATGCTCCAACAATGTGGCAGAATACAATGCTTTGCTCATTGGACTTCAATTAGCCAAATAATTGAATATTGAATATCTCGAAGTATATGGTGACTCTAAGCTGATTGTTAATCAGGTTAGAGGTATATATAAAGTCCGACATCAAGATTTTGTACCATACCATGAAGCAGCAACCCAAATAGCTTCTTCGTTCAAGGGGTTCTTCATCGAACATGTACGTCGCGCATGCAATACAGAAGCCGATGCCTTAGCTAACCTAGCCGCAGTGTAGGTAGTGCCAATCAATAGACAACAAATGGTTGTTATTTCTAGTAGAGAACTATTCTGTGTTGAAAACAATTACAACATTGAATTTAGCAACCTAACCGAAGTCAATGACTTTAGCGAGGATTGGAGAGTACCTTTCATTGATTTTGCAGTATATGACATATTGCCAGAAGATCCTAAGGAAGCTACAAGTATCCGTCGTCGATCACTTCGATTCTATTATAATCATACTACTAAAACTCTCTATCGAAGAACTTTTGACGGGTTACTCTTGAGGTGTCTCGCTGGTGATGAAGCAAAGCAGGTATTACGGGAAGCTCATGATGGCGTTTGTGGAGCACATCAAATTGGTCCTAAACTACAGGATCGTATCTGACGTATGGGTTACTACTGGCCCTCTATGGTATCAGATGCTATTGATTATGTATGAAAATGCCGTACATGTCAAATTCATGCATATTTTATTCACCAACCGTCGAAATTTCTTCATCCAACTGTAGCCTCATGGCCTTTTGAAGCTTGGGGCATGGATATAATTGGCCCTATCAATCCTCCTTCATCTAAAGGACATCGGTTCATCTTAGCTATAACCGATTATTTTTCCAAGTGGGCCGAAACTATACCTTCGGCTGAAGTAAAGACTAGTAGCGTTATCAATTTTACCAAACATCATGTGATATACAGATTTGGTGTTCCTCGCCAAATCATCCATGATAATGGGCCACAATTTATCAGCCAGAAGTTTAGTAAGTTCTGTGATGATAACAGAATTAATAATGTCGCTTCTATAGCCTATAATCCTGCGGCTAATGGGTTGGCTGAAGCATTCAACATGACCATTATTAAACTCCTTAAAAAGTTTGTCTCTATTAACAAACGCAGTTGGAGTGATAAACTTGGAGAATGTCTATGGGCATGTCGCACTACTGTCCGTAACCCCACAAGTTGCACACCTTTTCTCTGGTATATGGATGTGAAGCTGTTCTACCTTTGGAAATTCAAATTCCATTATTGAGAATCGACATTGCTAATGAGCTTACGACAGATAATAATGATCGTCTTCGGCTTCAGGAATTGGAGGCGCTCAATGAGAAAAGGTTATTAGCTCAACAACATATCGAGCTTTATCAGGCTCAGATTTCAAAAGCTTTTAATCGCAAAGTTAGAGTACGAACATTTCAAGAAGGCGAGTTGGTTCTTACAGTCAGACGTCATATGACTATGACACATATGAGCAAAGGCAAGTTTGAGGCAAAATGGGAAGGGCCATATGTGATAAATAAAGTCTTTTCTAATGGAGCCTATCAATTAACAGATATGGATGACAGAGTTGTTATGATGCCCATCAATGGCAAATTTCTCAAAAAATATTATGTATGAAGACAAAATGTACTTTATTTTCAGAGACATGATGTAAATAAAAGTTTATTTTTTATTTCAAGAGCAGAATGGAATTACATAATATTAAGGACTGGGAGGAGGCCCTGACCTTTCATGATTAAATACATAGTTTGCCAATAGTTCAAACATCTCATTGTCTGAACTCACAAAGAACTTACAGGCAGCCATCCTCAATGCCTTTTCTTCGGCAGTCTTCCCAGGCTCTACTAGTTTGGAAATCAAGTCATCTCCTGGTGCAGGAACAGTTGAGCTTTCACCCCTTTCTTTCTGAGGAGGTACTGAGGGCTCAGCAGGTGGTGTCTCAGTCTTTCCTTCAAGCTTCGGGATAAGCAAATCTTTGGAGAATATTTTGTATTGAAAAGAAAGAAAGTGACGATATCTACAAAAGTTTTGTTCTATTTATAGACAAAACAACTAGATAGTCAATCTCGAGAACTGACGCGACTTTTTGAAAGAAGCCCAACTGTTCGTTCGTTCATTTATAACTGTTCGTGACTGTTCATTCATTTTCAGTGTTCTTATTTCAAAAATTGAAGTGATCGTTCACTTTTCCTCATGAAAGTACATATTCTCTATACTTTTGAAATTCTGTATTACATCAGCAACTTGTCATCCACATTCTTCCTTGATTCTATATTTCTTATCACCACATCAAAATCAAATCGTAAAGAAGAGAAAATCATTCTTTATTCCTTCCTTAAAAACATAGATACATCTTAATGGAAATCTATTACATCTCGGATTTTTATTCAAAATGAAGGTCTATTACATCTTTGGATCTTCTCATCGATAATGAAGATCTATTACATCTTTGGATCTTCTTATTTGTTGGTGGCAATTCCTTGTCGTCTCAACTTGAAGCAACGATCTCAACAATGGAATTAACTATGGTCTTCTCTCTGAGAAAGACTAGAGGAGAACCACAGGGTGCAGCAGCCCAAAGATGAGCTGCTGTCAATACAACTGGTGGAGAGAAGACAGCCCGCCAGGGGAACTAGGAACGAGATCACCCTTGTGATATGATTCCTAATTTTATCTCTCCGCTATCCAACTCTCATGTATACAGGCTCTTCTTACCATCTGAGGAAGACCCTTCTTAACATGAAGAGTCCTGAGCTGTCTGATTTGAGTGTCAGAACCATATGAGCTGTCTGATATGGGTGTCAGAAGAATGTTCTCTGCAACATCCAAAACACCAATACCAGTTCTGAAGAAGCTCGCTAACCAAGTCCCTACAAATGTCAATGAAACATGAAAAGTTAGCAGAAATCTATCAGCAGAATATGCCTACAAACAGACATATATCAGCAATGCGCCTACAAACAGGCGCACATCAGAATGCGCCTACAAACAGGCGCACATCAGCAATGCGCCTACAAACAGGCACACATCAGTATGCACCTAAAAACAGGCACACATCAGCAGTATGCGCCTACAAACAAGTGCACATCAGCATTGTGCCTACAAGCAGGCGCATATCAGCACTGAATGTAGATTAATACTTGTCTCCAGAAGAGGTGCGAAAGAAAAATACTCATACTATTGATTCTTCGTCAAGACTTACCAATTTTTGAAGACACAGAATGTAAGCAAATAATATCAGAATGAAGTGGCGCAAGTGAAATCCTATGGGAAGACATTGGTTTTGAGAGAGTATGAATGGTTTGTTCATTTCTGAATGTCCTTTTTAAAGAGGATAAAGATGAGACCGGTACGTCGTTCTAGGATCCTATTTTGGGAAAGAACTAAAAATGGGCATCTAAAGAGCGTGTAACAACTGCCACGTGTTCTTCAGAAGAAACAGTAAAACAAAAAATTAATTAAAAGAATATGTCCATGAACACTATTCGAAATCAAAGCCACACAAAATCAGAAATTTTAGGTTTTATTGCATAAAGACGGGTGGACCCCTACAATCAAGGACAGAAAAATAAAAAAGTTGTTCTGCCCAGAACATTATTTTTTATCCTTGCCTTCATCAGTCTGACGAAGGGCGGCGTCCAATTCTTGCATAGTACAGATCCCCGAGCGACGCATCAGGTTGAGAAATCCTTCCAAATTGACGTGCTCCTCAGAGGATGATCTGCCACTCGAGCGATTGAAGACTGACGGGGTTAAACCGAAACAGTTCAGAAAGTTCACTGCCCTCAAAGCTGGGTCAGCCTCCAATAAAAAAATTGAAGGCGCAACATCCTGTCTCGCTTCAGGAGACTTGGTTGTGGTGTCAGCATTGGTCTCCATCTCTTTCTTCTTGGGAGCCATTGAAGAACAAAAGTGAAGACCAAAGTATGAAGATCAACTACATATATATCAACAAATTGACTCTTCGTATTTCTTATGGGAAACTGAAAGAAGTTAATAAAAATCCAGAAGACGAAGAGAAGATTGAATATTTTCGAGAAAAGGTATTTAATCATGATGACCAAGCATTGACCGGTGTAACCTGACTTAGTCAAAACTTTTATCAATTCAAAGTATTCCAAAACTTTGCAATATTTTTAAGTTTTGAAAACTTTGAAGGGGGTCTTGTAGAGCCTAAAAATCAAGTTGCACCTTCAATATACTGATCAGTGATCAAGTTGCGCCCCAAAAATCAAGTTGTGCCACTGATATGAAGCTAGGAGAACAGACTGTGCCACCGATCAAATTGTGCCCAATATCAGACTGCGCCCAATCCAGTTGCGCTAAAATCTACGTGGCATCTGACACTTGATGGTCATCATTACCTGATGGCTGACACAACAGTGAAGGAGGAAAATCTCTTCGAATCCCATGAATTGTGCCGCTCAAGAAAAAATTGGTGGACAGCTGTCCTGTACACTTCGTGAGTTGCGCTCAGGCGCAATCTAAATAAAATCCTTAGTTGCGCCTAGGCGCAACCTAAATAATTTTTGCTCAGAAGCTGTCATGTGTGTAGGCGCAGCTTAAATCAAGCACTGTTTGACTTGTTGACTGAAGCTCGTACAACCTGATAAAGTTGAGACAACTTACATTCTAATGCAGGATGACGTGGCGCACATGCCACTAATCTCTCAAGACGTGTCTACTATCCTGTACACGACCACACGTATCTCAATCATATAATGCCACGTATCTAAATACAGTTAGTACACGATTGACAACTGAATGAAAGTTGGCACAACAGGAGGTTGGCGCAATCCAGTATGGCGCAATCCAGCCTCACGCACATCAGAATAACTGGTAAAACAGGTATTTCCTGAACTCTATAAATAGAGTTTCCAATCATCATCAGAGAGAGGGACAGAGATCAAGAACTCTTGCAAAATTGCTGCTGCGTTCTCTAGAGGCTACAGTCTTCAAGTTCACATAGTCCAAAGGATAAAGTGATCGTCTTCTGATCAGATTCCTAAAGTTGTACTTCTCCAAAATTTATTGTACTTTGTACTCTTTTATAAGTTTGGAATAAAACAAAATTTTGTTTTTTGCAAACAGTAATGTCTTGTGTTCTGAACAACAAACATTAAGGCTAAACATTCTTTCTCTACCGGACTATAACGGTGTTCAGCTCCAATCATCGTTCGGCTAAGATAGTAGATGGCTTGTTCATGACCTTCCTTGTTCTTCGGAGCTAGCAAAGCTCCCAATAAATGATCCATTACCCGGACATACATTAAAAAAGGTTTTCCTGAGATTGGTGGAACAAGAACCGGTGGGCTCATTAAATACCGCTTTATGTCATCAAATACTCGTTGACATTCTTCCGTCCAAACGAAAGATACACCTTTCTTTATTAATTGAGTAAATGGTCTACAACGTCCAGATAAATTTGAAATAAACTACCTGATGTACGCAAGTCGACCTTGAAATCCTCGTAGCTCTTTTAGGTTGCGTGGAGGACGCATATCTTGAATGGCTTTGATCTTCTCGGGATCAACGTGTATACCCTTAGAGGTAATGACGAAGCCGAGAAATTTACCACTAGAGACACCCAAGAAAGACTTGGTGGGGTTCATTTTGAGTTGATGCTGGCGCATTAGATTGAATATAGTTCTTAAATCTTGAATGTGATCTTCCTTTAGACGACTTTTGACAGCAATATCGTCAACATAGTATTCGATGATCTTTCGCAAATGATCTCGAAAGATAGTACTCATAGCCCGCTGGTAAGTTGCACCTACGTTCTTAAGACCAAACGACATAACTGTATAACAGTATACTCCACGAGGAGTACGAAACAAAGTATGTTTTTCATCTTCAGGATTCATCCGAATTTGATTATATCTAGAAAATTCATCCATGAAAGAAATTTGTTCGAATCCACATGTATTGTCGATCATGACATCAGTAATTGGGAGAGGGAATTCGTCTTTAAGGAAAGCACCATTGAGATCCCAAAAGTCTATGCAAACTTGAACCTTTTTGGTCTTCTTCAAGGCTGGTACAACGTTGGCTACCCAGTCAGGATGTTGTTCTTCTCTAATAAAACCGCAAGCTATAAGCTTTTTGACTTCATCATCAATTGCATCCATCATTTTAGGCTTGAATCGCCGTTGTTGTTGTTTGACCGGCTTGGCATTCGGCAAGATATTAAGTTTGTGAGTTGCGACTTGAGGATCTAATCCTGGCATATCTTCAGAACTCCAGGTGAAGACATCAATATATTCACGAATAAGGTGAATTAATTCTTGTTTATCATTCCTTGGAAGATTTTTGTTAATGAAGAAATATTTTTGTTAATGAAGATTGGTCGTGATACGCCCTTCTCTCCAATATCGATTTGGACTACTTGATCCTCAGTAGGTGGCTCTTGTTGTTCAAAACGAAGTTCCTATTGATTGTCCATCATTTGTGCCCAAAGGTCCACTTCAAGAGTTTTTTCGATGTCATCTTTATCATCTTCCGAGAATTCGGCAGACACCATGTTAGAAGATACCATCACTCTATGAACATGACCAATGCTGGTATCAGATTCCCATGAGATAGAATCAGAAGAGTTAGATCATTCTTCTTCAACAGATTTAGAAGGTTCTGGAGTTGGAAGTGGTGAAGTGTAACCTAAATCCCGCTTCGTTTTTCTGTGATATTGTTGTGATTTTCCTTTTGGAACAGAGATACGAAGGGGAGTTCTTCTTCCTTTATCGTTGTTGAGGCCTGTTCTGAAATCATAGCCCATTTTACGGATGATTGCTTTGGATTATGGACTATAGCAACGTAATTGTAGTCTTCCTATATCATCTCTATTATCATTATAGAGCATGACTTTTTGTTCCTCTCTTTTATTAAAGAATATAGGTCTTTCATCTTTCTTTCGAGACGGTACTAAGAAGTACGAAGCTTGTATTGAATCCAAAGATACCACATTTCTTAGAGATGATACGACTCCTATTGTAAGTGGTTTAAAGCTATCTAGCATATCCAAGTAACATTGTGTATAGTAAAAGACATCAGTATACGGCAAAGGAGATGCTTTATTGATTTTTACACCATTATTTACAACAGGAACTTTAGCCTTAGCAGGCTTAGTCAGATTGATGACAAGAGGGGAAGAAGAAGAATGAGAAGGAGGAGGGGGCTTCTTACGACGAAGGTCGATTACAAGCGGCTCAGAAGAGGTAAGCTCCCTTTGTTTCTTACTATCACCAGGAAGATGTTTCTCATGGGAAGGAAGATAGATAGACAGTGGTTTGGACGACTGAGGACAGAAAGTATGCCCTTTGACAGGGATCACCAGAGTATTATTTGGTTTACACTTCTGTTCTTCATCTATATCCATTGCCAGTACCACCTTCATGAATTTTTTCTTGTACATGCGAGAATCATTGTAGTATGCTTCAACTCCTTTGAAAGAATTCAGATCTGTAACCTCTTTTTGTACTTCTCTATTACTATCCACATATTTGAAACATTGGTGGAGCGTAGAAGGTATAATATTGTGTTCATGGAGGAATGGTCTTCCTAACAAAGCTTTGTACGATCCATGATTGTCAATTACATAGAAAGTCACCTTTGTACAAAGATTGTCAATTTGAAGTTTTAGGCGTATCTTCCCCAAAGGTTCACTTCTTCCTTGACTGAACCCCAAGATGGTAGTGATAGTTGTAGAGAGGTTTGCACTGGAATCTTAAAAGCATCTAGCAAAGATTTCGGCATGATGCTAAGAGCAGACCCAGGATCAATCAGAATACGATCAACTTTCATGGTGTCCACATACCCCGTGAAATAGAGAGGACGATCATGACGATTGTCTTCTAATAACATGTCATCTTGTGTAAAGGTAATATTGGGCATTAACTCAAATACACTATGACAATGTGCACAACTGACTGGCTCATTTTTAGGCTTTTTGAGGAGAGTAAGACAAGCATCAGTCTGCATCAAGGCTTCACTTAACGTCTTCCAAGTTTCTTTTGAGAGATGTAAGAGTTCAAAGATTGACAATCTTGTTGGGGTATTGGCCAATTGAGCCAATATGTCAAAATTATATGGCTTTTCGAGTCCAAGAGATGAGGACTTCTTCAATGCTTTGTCAAAGCGAACAAGTTGTTTTTCCTTATCTGCTGATGTCGGTTTAGGAGGAGTTGGTTCAACCACCGGCAATGATGTAGATAGTATATTCTCAACAGGAGATGATGATGTAGGAGGAGCATCAGGAGGTGGGGCAGAATTCTCTTGAGTTTTGAAATATTTTTGAAGATAGGGTTTCCCAGATCTAGTACCAATTTGAATTTCTTCTTCTGCTACTGGTTCAAAAGACACCATGTTACAGTTCTTGGATTTTGATTTGGAGTGCTTCTTTTGCTTATAAGAGGAAGGAGTTTCAAAATATGCTACCAAGTCTGGGTGAATCCACATAATCTCCCCTCGGTTAGTTGATAGTGGAACAAGACCTTCATTTTGAGGAGGTGGATGATTCACAATCTCAAGAGTAGTTCTTGGAATGGGGACAAAACTATTTTGTACAAGTTGTGGTGGAAAGTCACCAAACTGTACAGAGACGACATTAGCAGTCACCGTCTTCTCATCCTGCTGAAGAGTAATTGCTCCAGAGTTGACCATCTCATGGATTTTTCCCGTGAGCACGTAGCATGCTCTGGTTGGATGCCCTATAAATCTGTGATAAATACAGTATTTAGGGTGATTAGTTTTACCCACTTCTTCTAGCCGTTTTGTCTCTGGAAGTTGAAGCTTATTGCTTTTGATCAAGCAGTCGAAGTTGCTTAAAGTATCATCTTCATCGAAGGAATACTCTTCTTTTGGACGAGGTGTCTTCTACTGTGGTGCTGATGGAGTCGATGATATCTGAGTGACGTTGACAGCCAAAGACTCCTTGTCCTTGAGATTGATGGCCAGTATTTCTTTACCCTTGCGGTTATTCTGGCGATTATTACCCCCGAGTGTAGAATGTTCATCTTGATTAGGATGAGTCATCTGAAATCCTAACTATTTGAACATTTTGGCACTGACCTCTGCCGCCTTGGCATTTACAATGAAAGAAGGCCAATCCAGGAATTTTGTAGATCCCGTCCACATACTGATAATAGGCAACAAGTTTGATTTGCAAGTGTCTATTGTTACAGTAGATGGAGTTCCTAAAGGCATTTTAAGTGCCTCACGGCAGAATCTTTCAATGAAACTCTTCGTAGATTCATTGTGCCTTTGTTTGATCTTAATGAGGGCAGAAATTATCATGTCATTGACTCCCTCATAAAACTATTCTAAGAATATTTGCTTGAAACCGACAAAAAAAGTTATACAGCCATCTGGCAAACTACAATACCAATCGTATGCTGCACGGGCTAAACAACCGACGAACACTCTGGTAAGGAGAGCATTATTTGGTTGTAGTTGGTCAGTCATCACTTCAAAGTGATTGATGTACTGTCTTGGAGATGTGCTGCCATCAAACAGCATAATGGTTGGGAGCTTGTATTTAAGAGGGAATGGAACCTCCTTCCACTCTGTCGGATATGGCTGTTTTATGCCCAGTCTTTATAGGTCATCATTCTGCTTGAAGGCCTCCAATTGAGTGCGTAAGAGTTTTACAGCCTCATTAGCATCTCCTGATGTTTAGGAATTGGTAGGCTGGTTAGAAGTGTTGAAAGGAGGAACATCATGGTAATTACCACCGCCGACACCAGACTGACTGGGATCAGCTTGAATTGGTATAGAAGCAACCTGAGGAGGTGGTACCCCCAGACTAACATTAACAGGTACAGAAGATGCTATAAGCTCAAGATTAGTAGCAGGGTTTATAATCGGTGGTACTGTATGTTGAGCCACGATTATAGTGTGTATACTTGCGACCATCTCAGCCATGGTCTTCGATTTGTCCTCTAGTACAACAATTTGTTGCTCCTAGATGGCTGAAGTAGAGGCATCTTGATCTTCTGTAACGGTATATGCCGTTAATTTTCTTGCTGCTATTGATGAGATAGTTTGTTCAGAACTTTCACTATCTGCATCAAACTCCGAAAAAGAGTTTTCTCCTAGATGAGCGATGGGGAAATCTTCTTGATTAAAGACACCTTGGTTCAAATATCGATTTTTTGATCTAGTGTATTAAAAGACCCCTTCACTAGATGCATGAATCCGATCCAAGTATTGCTGACTGGGATTACGGGATGCATTACGTCTTGGACGTTTTCTACCCCCATTGCCATGAGAAGTCATGTTAACAGAAGCATATAATAGCTCGTCTTCATCTTCTATTATAGGTTCAGGAGTTGAAGCATAATTCAGACGATCGAAGACAGATCATCTAGCTGATTGGCAACAACACTTGATAACACTTCATGAAGGCAGTGGCAATCTGAAGAGTGATTTAGAGATAAATGAGACATCCTCGCGATCTCCCGTCTTTGTGTAAGACGTTTCCGGAGATCAGTTACCACTACAGGACGAGAAGAAGTCGGAGGAACATATTCCTTGATGATGTTAGGAACATGCCTTCTATTCTTCAGATGTTTAGTTCCCTGAGTATAGAAAGAGGTACTCAACTCATTAGCATAAGTGGTCGGGTCTTTCTTTTCAAAGTTTGGCTTCTGGTATATATTGGCCTTTGGCATAGGATTTTTACATTTCACCAAAGTTGATACTGGTTGACGCCTATTGATATGAGCGCGTAGATCAGAAAATTCTGCTCCAGGTGTCTCTGTTTGTGACACCATCAAATTTCCTTACTTAGATCTTAAAATTTTCAAGGTTGGAAGATCTTGACCAGACCCCATAGGGGTAGGCAAGATGCCGCTTTGATCAGTATTCTTTCTGATATCAGAGATCCGAAGACTTCTATTTAAAGGAATATAATCTGATATATCTTCCTATGAGTCATGGACTAGGGAAGTTTTAGAAAAGACTAAAGGGTGCTTTCCTTTATTTTGTAGAGGGTTAGCTAAGAAGCGTTTCCCTCTATTTTATTGTTGAACCATCTTAGGCGCAGGTAGCGTGAGTTGAGAAAGTGTCAAAGGACCCTTCCCTTTGTCCTGTCTAGTACTAGCACTAGAACATTGCTTCTCCAAGTTCAGAACTGGAGAAGAAGAGGGAATAACGAAAAGACTAATTCCCTTGGGTTGTGCCAGAGCAGTATGGTGTGCAAACTGCGCCTGGACAGCAGAATGCATAGGTTGCGCCATAGCAAAATGGGCTATTGGTTGCGCCTTGGCAGCTAGATGAGTAGGTTGCACTCGGGCAACAGAGTGAATAGACTGTGCCTTGTCAGCAGGCTGAGTGGGTTGCGCTCTGACAGCAAGGTGAGTAGACTGCACCTTGGCAATAAGATGAGTGGGTTGCACTCTGGAAGTAGAACAAATAAACTGTGCCTTGGTAGTAGAATGAATGGGTTGTGCACGGGCAACAAAAGCAGGCTGTGCCTGGGCCACTGAGACAGATTGTGTCTTGGCCACTGAGCGCTCAGGTTGCGCTTGGGCAACAGCGACTGTGGGAGACTTAGGAGCCCACACAGTCCTGTTTTTGGTAATAGCCGCAGTGCGCTTGTTGTTCTTAGTGCTAATCATATCCTCGTAGGCTGTCTGGTTGACTTGAACAACCAGAGTCTTCTGCGTCTTGCCGATCGACGCAATATCACATTGAGTTGTCACCTTCTCGTCGGAGGAGAAAGTCGTCCCCAGCAGAGTCGTCATTTTGTTTGCAAAAACAAAAGGTTGTTCTATTACAAACTTTTGAAAAGAGTACAAGAGTACAATTTGAATTCTGGGGAAGTACAACTGTAGGAATCTGATCAAAAGACGATCACTTTATCCCTTGGATTATGTGAACTTGAAGACTAGAGCCTCTGGAGAATGCAGCAGCAATTTTGCAAGAGTTCTTGATCTCTGTGTGATGCTTTAACAATGATTGGAAACTCTATTTATAGAGGTCTGGAAATAACTATTTTATCAGTTATTCTGATGTGCGCGAGGCTGGATTGTGCCACATTGAGTTGCACCAACCTAATGTTGCGCCAACTTTTATTCGGTTAACAGTCGTGTACTAACTGTATTTAGACGTGTGGCATCATATGATTGAGATGTGCGTGGTCGTGTACAGAATAGTAGACACGTCTTGAGAGATTAGTGGCATGTGAGCCACGTCATCCTGCTTTAGAAATGAAAGATGTCTCAACTTTATTAGGTTGCGCGAGCTTCAGTCAACAAGTCAAACTGCGCCTGATGGGGTTGTGCCTAGGCGCAACTTAATGCATAGGCACATGGCAGCTTTTGAGAAAAAGTTATTCAGATTGCGCCTAGGCACAACTAAGAAATTTGTTTGGATTGCGCCTAGGCGCAACTCATAAGTCATACAGGACAGCTGTCAATCCAATCTCCTCGAGTGGCACAATTCGAAGGATTTTGAAGAGATTTTCTTCGTTTTATGGGCTGTCAGTTGTCAGTTCTGCCAGGTAATAATGACCATTAAATATCAGATGCCACGTAGACTTTGGCACAACGCGACTAGGCACAGTCTGATATATATGGCGTAACCTAATCAGGGGAGCAGTTTAATCTCTGAGCTTCATATCAATGGCGCAGCTTCATTTTTGAGGCACAATTTGATTGATGAGTAGTAAATACATGGCACAACTTGATTTTTATGCCCTACAAAAGTGTATTGCCGTGGGAAGCTCCAGTATTGTTTGTAAAGGAAAAAGACGGAACGATGCGGCTGTGCATCGATTATCGGGAGCTGATAAGGCAACTGTTCGGAATAAGTATCCTTTGCGAAGGATAGATGATCTATTTGACCAGCTACAAAGAGCGACCATGTTTTTAAAGATTAATCTTTGTTTAAGATATCATCAGTTGAAGATCAGGCCCAAGGATGTCCCGAAGTCAGCATCCATACGAGATACAGACATGGTCATGTCATTTGGTTTGACGAATGCTCCGACAACCTTTATGTATCTCATGAACAGAGTATTTCGACCGTTCTTGGACAAGTTCGTTGTTGTATTCATTGATGACACCTTGATCTACTCGAAAGATAGGGAGACTCATGTTGAGCATTTGAGAACGATACTTCATACACTTCGAGAACATTAGCTATATGCAAAGCTGAGTAAATGTAAATTTTGGATGAATAGCGTGTCGTTCCTAGGGCAGGTTGTCTCAGCAAAAGGTGTCACAGTAGACCCAAAGAAGATTGAGGCAGAGGTAGACTAGAAACAACCTACATCAGCTAGTGAGATATGGAGTTTCTTTGGTTTAGCCGGGAACTACCGTAGGTTCGTGAAGGACTTTTTGAGAATTGCTTTGCCTCTAATTGCCTCACGCATAAGGGAGTCACATTCAAGTGGACTGACGACTGTAAGATTAGTTTTCAATAACTAAAGCAACGGCTCGTTACGGCTCCAATTCTTGCACTTTCGGAAGGCTCTGAGGGATTCCATGTTTACAGTGACACGTCGGGACTTGGTTTGGGATGTGTTCTCATGCAACATGGGAAGACCATATCATATGCGTCGAGACAACTTAAGCAGCATGCGAAGAATTACCCAACTCATGACATGGAACTAGCAGCAATTGTGTTTGTGTTAAAATTATGGCGACACTATCTTTATGGTGTGTCCTGCAAGATCTTTATGGATCATAAAAGCCTGAAGTATATATTCACTCAAAAGGAATTGAATTTGAGGCAGCAGCGTTGGTTGGGATTGATCAAGGATTATGACTTGACGATTTCCTACACGTCGGATAAGGGAAACGTGGTAGCTGATGCCTTGAGTCAAAAATTTGTTGGGACACTATCAGTGGCTAAGGAAGTGTTGCAGGATTTAAAATATATGGGCATCAATTCAAAGTTTGTACTCAGAATGTACAGTTAGCTCAGTTGCAGCTTGAGCCGAGCCTCCAGGGAAGGATTAAGACTGCTCAATAGGACGATCCATTTCTGTAGAAGATACGCGAGTTGATTCTAACAGAAAAGGCGACCAATTTTGCGGTAGAATATGACACTATTCGTTTTAAGGAAAGATTGTGCGTTCCTAAGGATGAGGAACTCAGAAAGAAAATATTGACCGAAGCCCACTTTACGAAGTATTCCTTGCATCTGAGAAGCACCAAAATGTACAAGGATCTGCGCACCATATTTTAGTGGCATGGTAGCCTTATTTGTGGCACAGTGTTTGGTCTGTCAGCGTATGCATACGGAATACCAACGGCCAGGCGAAGAACTACAAAATCTTGCTATCCCGTAGTAGAAGTGGGACCATATTAATATGCATTTCATAGTCATCTTACCGAAGAATCAGAAAGGAAATGACACGATTTGGGTGATCGTGGATAGATTGACCAAGTCAGCTCATTTTATTGCAATAAAAGTTACATAGAGCATTGATCGGTTGGCTCAGATCTACATAGATAAAATTGTCTGATTGCATGGGTGCCAGTTTCCATAGTGTCGGATCGAGATGGTCGGTTCTTATCGTATTTTTGGACTAGGCTGCTGTCAGCAATGGACACCAAGTTGAATTTCAGTTCGACATACCATCCGTAGACAGATGGTGAAACAGAGAGGGTAAATCAGATCCATAAAGATATGTTGAGACTGTGCGTGCTCGATTTGAAGAAAAATTAGGATGCACATCTCGTATTAGTAGAGTTTGCCTATAACAATAGTTATCATGCAAGTATTCAGATGGCCCCGTATGAAGCCTTGTATGGACGAAAATGTAAGTCACCTATATGTTGGGAAGAAGTCGGTGAACGATAAGTGCTCGGACTGAAACTTGTGGAACAGGCCGTCGAGAAGGTCCACTTGATTCGAGAAAGGCTTAGTTACTCAAATCCGACAGAAGAGTTATGTGATGTGCATCGACGACCCTTAGAATTTACTGTAGATGATCATGTGTTCTTGAAGGTCACACCCATGCGAGGTGTGATACAGTTTGGGATGAAAGGATAGTTGAGCCCGAGATTTGTTGGACTCTTCGAGATTCTGGAGAAGGTAGCCTCAATAGCTTATCTAACGGCACTATCTCCGACTCTGGCTGATGTGCACGACATCCTCCATGTGTCCCAACTACAGATGTACGTGCATGATCCAAGCCACGTCGTGAACTTTGATCAGTTGCAACTGAGCGCTGACCTATTCTACACTGAAGAACCAGTCCAAATTTTGGACATGAAGGAAAAAGTTTTACAGAATCAGACAGTGGCTTTTGTTAACATGTTGTGACAGAATCATGCTGTCGAAGAGTCGACGTGGAAACTCGAAGAGGAGATGAGGGTGAAATACCCTTCGCTGTTTGATAACCTTGAGGTAGGACTTTCGTTTTAAGTTTCGAGGATAAAACTTTTTCTTAGTGGTATATTATGTAGTGCCCCGCTCCTAGCGGTCCACTATGTAAGGCTTGTGGCTTGATTAACTCGGTCAGAACCGAGTGTTGGAGAAACTTATCATCAACATCGAATCGATCATGGACAAATGCATAAGAACCTTTCCAACTAATTGATCTATTTCTGTTGAAATGAGTCCAAGAGTTTTCTCTGGATGTTTTGCTGCTGATTTTGCTGCTTAGTTTTGATAGATAATTTTCTGAATGCTTTTCGATGATCTAATTCTTGCCCATTTTTATCGATTTTTATAGCATTCATTCTTGAGAATTCTAAGAGAAAGGAACAAAGCGAAACAGAGTATTAACCAAAGTTTAGGTGCCATTGCATGCAGACGCGTGATGGAAGGCTAATTTTACAAGTGTTTCTCTCCCTCTCGGCAATTCTCTAATTGTGAGTGTGGATTCTCTGTGTTGGTTTGTCCCTTCTTCGCTACTCCTTCATGCCAGCTAAATAAATTCTCTTGTTGCCTTGCTACATCCGTTGATCGATAATATGATGCTAATACCACAAGTCAATACCAATAAGAAGCTAGTGAAATGAACATTGAAGTGAATTGATTATGTTGGTAACGCCGACGAATAAATAAATGCTATGTGAATCCTATGAAGATTGAGATGATGCTTGTTCCTATGAATAATGAAATGATGCGATGAATGTTACCTGTAACAAATTGATACAAATGTGGGAAATGAAATGAATTGATACCTCAGATGATGGATATGAAATCTGGAAAATAAACATGTTGTCTCTTTACTTCAATATTACTATGCACACTGTGTTATCAAGTCGGACACACATTCGCATGACCATGGACAACTTGTGCACAAGGAATTATTTTCTCGAATGGTACCCAGGGCACTGGGATCGAGTCAGCATATGAGGGAATCTACGTGCTTTGGTGGCATGAGGTATCGGAGCCTTCATTCGGGCTCGCAACCTGGTGAATGACAAATCGCATACCATACGAAGTCCTATATGACAATGTCCAAAATGGTGCACTAACACCAGTGGTCATGTTATAAGGACGTATGCTAATCAATGTCTTGTGTAGGGGCGGTAGGTATTATATCTTGTATCTTATGCAAGTATACTGGATCGACAGTGGGTAAAGTATTACATATTCTATATATTTTATTGCTGCCTGAGTTGAATGATATAACCTCTGAATGTTGCTACTCCCTAATATTAATCTCATGCTTTAAAATGCTTATTATAATTTCAAATATCGGTTTAGCTAAGTGGGCCAATGGGGCTCACCAGTGCATTTTTATAATATGCTGACCTATCCTTCATAGGTACTGGGGAAGGCTCGGACGCACGTCGGAACTAAGGCTTTTTGAGTTGCTACTATTTCTTTTCAAGTTACTTTCAATAAAGATACACAAAGTATTACGAAGTTTTCAAGATTGCTGCTTGAATTTTCAAATGTAATAAAGGGGCATAATGTATGGAATGACAAGTTATTTCATGGCAGCCTATCAGTTATTTTCTTTTCATCAAATGCCAACTGACAATCCTCCGTCCAAACAAAATCCTGGTCCTTGCGTGTCAAACGCGTCATAGGCTCTGCAATCCTTGAGAAGTTTTCTACGAACCTCCGATAATATCCGACAAGTCTGAGAAAACTCCTAACCTCCGATACTGATGTAGGCGTAGGCCACGTCTCAACTGCGACTCTTCTCTGGGTCAACTGACAATCCATCGCCAGTGATGATATGACCAAGAAAAGACATATTGTCTAAGCAGAACTCACACTTGCTAAGCTTGGCATACAACCTCTCCTGGCGCAGTGTCTCCAAGAGATGCTCCTCATGGCTCTTGAAATATACCAGGATATCATCTATGAAAACTACGACAAGCTTGTCCAGATACTAATGAAACACCTTGTTCATCAGGTTCATGAACATTACGGACGTGTTGGTTAAACCAAACGGCGTGATTAGAAACTCATAGTGCCCATATCTCGTCCGGAAGGCTGTTTTCAGAATATCCTCATCCCGAACCTTGATCTGATGGAAGTCGGACCTGAGATCAATCTTCGAGAAAACCCGCACTCCGCTCAACTGATCAAACAAATTATCAATGCGCGGTAGAGGGTACTCATTCTTCACGGTCACTGCATTCAACTTCCTGTAGTCGATGTACAAGCATACCGTCCCATCCTTGATCGGCATAAACAAAACTGGCACTCCCCAAGATGAAGCACCAGATCGAACAAAGCCTTTGTCCAATAATTCGTCGACCTGAATCTTCAGCTCATCCAACTCCTTCGATGCTAGCTGGTACACACGGGAAGAGATCGTTTTGGATCCCAAAATCAGCTCTATAGTGAACTCTATCACTCTGTCAGGTGGAAGTCCTGGCAGCTCCTTAGAAAAAACATCTTGGAACTCGTCTACGACTGGAGGATTGGGTAATCGCTAACTGTGTCCTATCAATTGGCTGGTTGCCTACTCCAATGGCTTGTCTGCAGAACTCAAATATTGATTATCCTGGGGGTCGAAAGATCACACATCCATGTCGGCAGTCTAGCGTAGCATGATCCTGGTTCAACCAGTCTATCCCTAGGACGACATCGAAGTTTGGCATATCAAACACCGAAAAGCGTGCCCTCATTTCTCTACCAAACACAACTACAGAACATCCTCTACATATGTTACTGACAGGCACTATACTGCCTCCAATGAGTATTCTGATAATCTTACTCAAGGACTGGGTTGTAACTCTATGCATGGCTACAGAAGTAATAGACAGAAAGGAATACGTAGCGCCAAAATCAAATAATGCATGAGCATGAAATGAAGCTACTATAATGGTACCTAAGATGACCTCTCCTTCTTGCTCGGGCTTCTTGACAATCATAGCATAAGCCTACCCGTGCTTCTATGGCCCTATCTGCTGTCTGTAATGTACTACCTGATCAGGTCCCCTTTGATATCCACTTGTACTGGGGGACGTGGTGCTCCTGGTGCTGTAGGCCTCTGAATCTGCTGTGGAGGTGCTGGGTGAGTAGTCCTCTAATGTTGCATCACTGTCTAGGATCCTTTGCAGTCCAAGGTCTGATGCTGGTTGTTAGGGTTATATACTAAAAGCATCACTTTTGTAGTAACCTTATTTCCTTAAATTTTGAATGAGAATCATATGGGCAAATGTTTGCATATTGTATTTGTTGCAAGTGTTAATGCAAATGTCTGATATTCTATATTGCAGATAATATGGTGTGTGATGTCATACAGAAGATCATATTATCAGTTCCCTATGGAGTATACAAATAGTTCACAACCTAGATGAACTTGGACAATCTATTAGAAAGGTTATAGTATAATCTGGTATTAGTCTATCTTGACTATAGGTTTACACTAGTACACTTTGTGTGTATTGAACAGGACTACTTGAGGTTGTTCTCTTTGTACTGACTACATAAGAGAACAAACACCTCTATTATTATGGATGCTAGTGCTCTTAATCCGGATATAATAACGGACATGTATATGCAGTGTGCATTACTTTGACTCATAAAAGAGTGAGATTCATTATGGATCAGCAACCTCTATGAATTGGGTAATAATATTGTATGTATGATGGGATATTGATTATAAATGGAATCCATGTCTTGATACATCGGGTTGATGATGTCCCCTTAAGGAGCTCATAAGGATTGTCATGTAAACTCTGCAGGTGGATTATATTCGACATGACAAATAAAGTTGAGCGGTACTATTTAAGGATAAAAGATGTCGAATCAATATAGTTGTCAGTAACTTAATTTGATCGACGGACATACGATATCTTAACATGGGGAGCCAAACGAGCATATAATAAAAGGAGCCCACAAACATAATTTAGGATTAGGGAGGTAGTGCAACAAAAGCTCATTAGTGGACCGAGCTATTGTTAATGGGCCTGGATTGTGTGTTCGGGCTGAACACGGGATATCCAGATCCGTTAGGAGGCCTAACCCTAATTTCTCCTCATGGTCCCTGCCGTAGCCTATATATATCCTCTATTCTCTGGCCGCCAAATTACTGATCAGAAATCTGAAACTTTCTCTAAATTCGTGATTCACATAAGGAGAGAAAGAGAGGGCTGCCAAGGAGAAGAAAAGGTTGGGAAATCGTCGCCCACACGACGTCCAACTCGAGGAAGGAATATGTGCAGAAGATCTTGGGGTCGTCCGCTCGAGATTGCCAGGAATTACTTGTCTCCTTTCCGCCGCAGGTATAATTCGTGAACCCTAGTTTCCGCCTATGAAGGGTTAGAACACGTATTAGATCTGTTTAACTTTCTATCGATCAATACGCACACCAAAAGAAGGGTCCTGGAAATCCCCAGTTCCATCAGGTTGGACTCACATGCTAAATACTGACCCAGACGTTGGCGATAGTCCTTCTGAATGTGACCCTTCTTGCCACAATAATGGCAAGTAAGGTGCTGACTGGTGTAGGGAGCTACCCTCTGCTGGTGTCGGGCCACAAGATGCCTCAAGGTACGCTCTGAACTGCTCTCTGTGCTGGTGCTGCAGGGCCATTACGCCTCTTAAGGGCCCTTTCTAGTAAAATGGCCTCCTAGATCTTAGCAATACTAAAAACCTCCGCTTTAGTAGTATGAGCCACAAAGCCTGTAAGTGTCGAAGCTCATAGTTGAGGCCCTGATGGAACATCCGAGCCTTGTTCGACTCATCCTCAATTAGCGAAGGGGGGAACCTGCTCAGTCTGCTACTCTGCATCATTCTCACTCACCGTCATACAACCCTGACGAAGATGAGTAAACTTTCCCTGGAGCTTAAACTTGACTGTAGGTGGAAAGTACTGCTCTAAAAATAGTCTGCGAAACTCCCTCAAAGATGGTGGTGTCTCATAGTGCTACTCCTCGACATTCTACCAGTAGTGGGACAAGTCCTTCAGCTGCATGCGGACGGTAGTTACTCACTTATCCTTGGGTAGCTCAACTGCCGCCAACATCTACTCAATGTTGACGAGCCATTCCTTCACCTCGAATGGATCCTCGGTACCCTTGTCGATGGTGCCCCGTCGCCCAGTCTCAATCCTCTTCCTCATGAGCTCGTTCTGCTGCCACTGGGCCTGCATCATGCCCTAAAAGAACTGGTACATAAATGCCGGGCTATCTGGTGGCGGTGCCTGCTGACCAGGCTAGGGCGAGAATGGATATGCCCCTGGAAAGGAAATGGCGGTAGTGGAGGCAATAATTCCTCCCCTATCTCTGGGCCTGCTGGCCTGACTGATCTGACTACTACTGAGTCGGCTCCTCCACAATCGTCACCTCTGGCTGTCGGGATGACTGATCCTGCTGAACGTCGGATGCAGGAATCAACATAAGTGGCTGCTCCAATATCTAGATGCTCCTGTGCCTTGCATGACATCTACCGGTTGCACAACACGTCCATTGCGGACATCTCTCTGGCCAAAGATTAAGGACAAGATTAGAAATGTATAGAATCAATGAGATGCAACTTAAATGACCAAAATTTTGGTTGAGTATGGGAATCAAGAACGATAATCAAGCATGCGAATGAGATTCTAGTTTCTAATCCTATTGCAGGCTCGCTTGGCACAATAACGTAACCAAGACGATTTAATTCATGACCTGCATAGGCCACCACAATAACTATATCACGCCCCAGTCCCAAAATACTATGGACCATGCTACGTGGCATCGGCCAACAGATATGTACTCAAGGATTTCCCAATTTAATGGCTTCCTCGGATATGCACTAAGCTGTACTAAACAAGAACAAAATCACAGGCATGCTAAATCTCATCTATAGAAGAAGTAAATAAACTAGTCTGGATACGAGAAAGTCATGTAATCATAAATGAGTCATACAGAACCATAATGAATATAAAGTTAGTGGAGACATATCCACTACTCAAATAGTCTAAAAATAGAGTACAAAAAGAAAGTGCTGAAAGTAAGATAACTAGACCCAAACTCTAGTGAAGACTGCATCCAAGATGGTATCGTACCCAAAATCAGATATGCTCTCCTGGGAATATCTACTCGTACTCGACGCTAGCATCAGGTCACGATTCGTAAACCTGCTCGTACTTCTGCTTCATCTAATTGGAAAGAGACCAGGTCCTCAGTGGGATATAACAAGATACATAATGTACGAGCCGTAATACAATATAAGCAAAGTAGTCCAGGGTGATCTATCAGCTAAGTGTAAATGCAATAAAGACAACGTTTGACGAATGAAGCTCTCTCTAAGGGTACATGTGCAGTGGCGCTCATTCGAGGCACCAGCAGGCAAAAATATCTAAAGTGAACGCTACAAGTAGCTCCTCCGTCTAGTGACTGTCCTCCCGGCCCAATGTACTACACGTGTCGACTCCTCGACGCACTCAATCCTAATATGAAGTCCAATATATAAAATGACAAAGATAGCTAGCATGAACTATACCGTCACGCATCCCGGTCGTACTAATGATCAGTCGGATGCGGGGGTACACGTCTTATATCTCATTAACATCTCATCGTGTCCAAACAAGTGTCAGGTCCTGCGAGATACCGGTGTATCTACGATGCAGTTCAGGGGTAGTCTCCAATGGCCTAAGTTGTAAAGTAAATAACCAACGAATACAGTTGGTTGCACCCAGAGTCATGCTCGGATGCGCAGATAAGTAAATAGCAGTAAACGTAGCATAGCGGGTAAGGAAATCTTAAATTGCAATAAATGTAATGACAAGGTATACTTGCCTGTAACCGGAAGCGGAGTACGCGAATCAGGTACCGAGCCCGAGTCCAAAGTGCCCAAGTACCCTAGAGATAAATTAGGATTTGAATTAATTAATTGAGCTAGCAATCTATTTATCAACTAAACACATATTTATAGCTTATCAAGGAGAAGGAAGATATTATTATGACTATACTAAAGGTTAGCAACCCTACCTGCTAAACCCTTTTGTCCTACTACTCCCCACCATGTTGTTGTAGGCCATATCCATTAAGGAATCAGGATGGCTAAATATTTGGTTTGATAGCCACAAAAATATATGTTAAGTTTGAACAAAACATTTTAAGTTTGAATCCAAAACATAACAAGTTTGAATCCAAGCAAAATAACTACAACAAAAAGAGAACTTCACAAAACCACCCAGTTTGGTTTGTTATCAAAAAAAAAAAAAAAAAAAAAAACCACCCAGCGAACGACTTGATCCAGGAACCTACCCCATACCAATCCTTCTACCCAATCAAGTGAGCTAAGGCTCTCAAGTGTAGGAATATGGTTTGTAGTTTTTATTACTTGTATTATCAAGTAGTCTTCATTAACCTATCATACTCTTCTTCCTCTTGGTTAATGGCTTACTGCCAGCATACACATGTCATCTTCTGCTCCCCCCCTATATACACCATACCTACACCAACATACTATTATATGTAAATATGTTTCCTTCCAATACCCATGTGTCTAACATATTAGCCCCTCATTCGATCCACTGTCCTCCCACCTTTGCATTATACACTAACACTCTTCGGACTCTTCCCCGAGGGTTCCATGCATGCATACTAGAAATAACAGTGCATGACCTCTACCCACATTCACACACACGCACGGTAGCTCTTCACCGCCCCCTCTGCCTCATCTACAAGACTACATGTGCATAAGAACATATATCACTCACATTTACCCCTTCCAACTGCGTGCGAGTGTGGGGACTAATTACACAGTTTAGATAAGAAGAAGAGATGATTGCTAGGGGGAGAGACTCATGGGGATAGCCTTCCTGATGAGCCGCGAAGAGAGAACGACTTTGTCTTGTTGACGGAGCTCAGTCCTCGACCCGACGGAAATGCGCTCGTCACGAGCCTGCGTCAGAGAGTGACCGTGCTCGACTAGCAGGGATGGGCAACGTTCGATAGCTGATCGCCAGGAAACGAGGAACGCCGAAAGTCGTCGGGCTCGCCTTCAAGGCTCGGACACCGGAATAAGGAGGTGGTGGACGTTGGGGTGCAGTGGCGGCTAGGGCTTAAGGATGAGAAGTTTTGGAGAATATGGGTTATATATAGATGGAGGAGGTGAGAGAGGGTAGCCTTCGCTGCTTGCTAGCTGGCATGGCGTCGTACTGCATGGCCTGCCATGCCTGCAGCCGGGCAGACGCGCTGGGTAATCGCGCGCAGTACAGCCGGGAAGATGAACAGGGCTTGTAGCTGTTGGGTTTAAACCAACAGGTCGAGTTATTGGGTCTAGGTCTTAACCGACCCGCCTGACACGAAGTGCAAGTTGTGGGTCTTAACCCAATGGGCTAGCAGATTGGCCTGGCTGTGCTGGCTTTAGGATTTAGTAGAAAAGAAAAGGTAAGGTGTGTATAATTACACTCTAATTTTATATATATATATATATATATATATATATATATATATATATATATATATATATATATATATATATATATATAATAAGGGAGGTAGGGTGCCACCTCACGGGAGGGGGGGGGGGGGGGGGGGGGGGGGGGGGGGTCTACTTATCATCCCCCCATGCTATCATCAAGCACATGGGTGCATGATGATAGCATGTGGGGGGTGACAAGAAGACACCCTCCATAGGGTGGCACCTCACCTCCCTCATCATATATATATATATATATATATATATATATATATATATATATATATATATATATATATATATATATATATATATTAGAGCATACGAAGTCCTTGCAACTTCTACCACAAGTTTTCATACGAAGTCCTTGCAACTTCTACAATGCGAGCTTTGATACGAAGTACTCGACCAACTTCAATTGTGAAGTGTCTTTCTTCAATCAAGCCTCTGATTACAATCACTATGAAGCTTCTAGACCGTACCGCACTGACAAATCGACTGGAGGATTGTAACTGGCTTGGGATTTGAAAATGAAAGATTTAGAGCACTTTGGAAGACGTTTAAGCTTAGAGAGAAGAGATGAGAAAGTGAATGAGTGAGTTGAAATGATTGAAATCCTTCTCTATTTATAGGTTTTCCAAAGTCAGAACTCTGACAGAATTCGGACAGAACTCTATGAGAGAATCTTGGCAAATAGTCGTTGCATCCGTAACTGCAGGAAGGCCAAGTTCAAAATTCAACGTACACTAGGCGAATTCAGGCCGAATTTTGGCCGGATTCTTCTAGGGTTATTTTGAATTTTTGGTCATTTTAAAAAGCAGATTTTGGTTTTGGCTTTTTGAAAAGTTTAAGCAGTTAGGAGCTTTTATAAAATGAGCTATTTTTCAAAACATAGGATATTTTTGAAAATATTTTTGGAATAGCCTATTTGCCAGTACGACTCGGTTGCAAAGTATTCATAGACTCAATAAATATGAAAATTATATTGCATACAGACTCATACGACAAAATTGGCTTCGGTCTTGAACATATAGGTAACAGTTCTTTAGCAGTTGTCCAAGTTGTCCAAATAGTCCAAGTAGCCCTTATATCGAAACAAAGTTTGATCAATTATTAAAATCAGGTTCGACCATGACCAATGGGCCAACAACCTCTTCCATTTTGATAATTGACAAACCTTGACCGATATAACATCTCGATCGTTTGAGATCCTAAAAAATTTTTTTGTATCCTCCAAAAGATGTTAGATCCTATTTCTCCCCCGTTGTCACTTAGCAAACTAATTGCAAGTAGAGAAGCTCCCCCCACAATTCATGCATAAGAAACAAACGTTGAAGCAATACAAAAAAAATATAGGGATAAACATGTATTTCATAGGCAGTTTATATGTTGAAGCATAAAAAGAATAGTGCTATAACATGAAATGAGGAATAATGCTAAGCTGAAAATAGAAACATGCTAAGAAAAGCATAAATATATTCAGTACATCAACTCAGCAAATACAGTCTCAGTGCAAATAAAAAGATAAAGTACTAAATGATACATTGGAATGTAGGAGCATTTTCAAGTAAACATAGACAAAAAATAAAGGTCTCACTAAATAACATCTAGATAAAATACATCACGTCTAGATCACATATCCTCAGAGTCATCATCAGCAGCAGCATCGGTAGTGCCACCATGTCCGGATGGACCAGCTTCAGAAGTGCCAGCTCCAGAAGGGTGTGGAGTAGCACCAGAACCGTGGTACCAATCATATGCGTTACGGGGCTGAAAGAAAGAACGTACCACCTCATCCTCATAGCGGTATCCTGAAATAGCTAGATCTCTAGGAAGAGAACTGGCATGATGTCCAGTCTGAGCGAATCGAAGGTTGACAAAAGAATTGGTGAGAGCCTGAAACCGACTGGCATCATGGAACTCGTGTCCCCTAGATGTGTCAGTAATAAACGCTCGCAAATCCGAGAGATGCTGATGGATACCCTCAAATGACATGGGGTAATTCTGAGGAGGTGGAGCAAGAGCGGTATGAGTAGCAAGAGGGACGGCTGCGCTGCGACGTGACATCTGAAGATACTTGGGCTCAGACTCAAGTGCATAAGTGGATAAGTCAATATCGAAATGCTGGAAAATGAGGGAGATAATCATCGCATAAGCACGATTCGATCCCTTCTGCGACAATGACCCATCATCTGAATAATATTCTTGGGGACAAAAAATTGAATACCCTTAAGAATATGATAAAGGGCAGATAGTTCAAGGGTGGTAACATCATCTTTTGAGGTGGATTCGGGTAAGATAGTGGAGTAGATGATGCGGTGCAACTCATAGTTGAATAAGTTCAAGTTAGCAGCCTTGAACTTACCAGAATGAACGCGAGCAAAAATTTCGTTCTTGAAACTACTTAGAGTCGTGCCTGCAAAAAAATCAAATTCAGTGATATCATCAAGCGGGACGCCTTCGTTAGGGATACCAAGGATTTTCGCTAAAAGGACATCATTGAACTCGATACTAATTCCACTGACACAAGTTCTAACAACAAAAGTGTCCAATATAAAGTTGCAATAAAAAGTCTAATAACATTAGTGGCGATAGGGAATTGTTTGGTGACAAAATAATGTAACCCTAATGCTTCAAAGAATGGACGGTGGTCAGGAAATATAGTCCATTTAATCGGGGCTCCGGTGCATATGTTACACATCGAGAAATTTACGTACCATAGTAAGGATTGATCATGAGTTTCAAAGTAAAACTCATTATATGTGCCGTCGGCCGATTGGACCGAGGAAAAGAGTGAATCCACGTGAGGATTTGAAGATGAAGCTTCTTCACTACCCTTGGTATTCTTCCTCTTGGATGGATTAAAACACAAAGGCATTGTGTCCAAAAGATGAAATATTAAGAACTTAAAAGAGACGGAAGGAGATGGTTATACCTTCCAAGATTGGAGTATGTGGTAGAGGATGAGAAGCTCCGTCTGACCTCAGGAGCTCCAATGAGAATGTGCCAGATTCTATGCGGCACAGCTTGGACTCTTCCTACTACGCACCCTCGGGTTCTAGAGCAAAGAAGTCTAGGACAACACAGGCTCGTCGAGCTCAGTCAGCCGTCCCAACCTCTGACCATCAGAGAGTCCCGCTAACTGTTATGCGGGCCTCTGATAAAAAGTTGTACAGAACCGCCCATGTCCAGCCCCCGACGGCAAACGGGCAGGGTAGTTCTCAAAAGTCTCCCAACATTGATCGAGGTCAAGTGCTTTTACTAGCCCCGTATCAGGGAGAAAACATGATACCTACGCATTTATGTGCTCGAGATTCCCGGGCTCATAAAATGAGTACAAAGGTGGATCGAGATGTCCTTGACTTGCGAGATGTGATCCTTCACAAGCGCAAGGAAAGAGAAGAAACCTTGGCGTGCAAAGAGTCTTTCCAGGGACGTCACTGCACTCAAGTCATTGTCAATTGCTGCAGCAACAAGACAGCAGTACACGAGGACCGACAGTCCGTCTTCCAACGACTGCAGCAGCCAGGACCGGTCCTAGAACAAAGCTTGGGGGACGAGGCGCTTCCTTTCGCCTCCTGTAACTCTGCCCGAAAAGTCCCTACCGGCAAGGGAGGGAAGAAAATAAACATGTCCAGCCCGATAATCTCAACCAACACGGCCAAGAAACTCTCATCCAGGGGGTTGTCCATAGCCGTCACAGGAGGGGTTTATCAAGGTACCCGTTCAAAGATGAAATCTTCAACACTAAGGGATTCATCGTCCACTTCCCTGGGGGTAGCTGGAGCTGGTGGTAGCACTCCTCGGAACATCCACAACAATCCGGCATTTCAGAAAGATGAACCAGGAGAAACAATCCCCCCAACAGATACAACAGACTCAGACATCCCTAAAAATGTCCACAAGTGCCAAGACGAGGCAACCTCCTGCGTAGGGGGTAGCACCTCCTCTGAGTCCGAACCAAAGGAGAATGTTCCTACATACCCCGATGACTTCTCTATGCAAGGATATGATTCGGAGGGCACGTCTTCTATAGTTCCTTCCACTTCTCCTCATGTGAGGACGATATTTATGAGTGAGAACGACCAAGACGGTCCCAGCGATCGGCAGCGCCTTGACACTCTTGAGGCCATACTACAAACCTTGGTTAAGTCAGTAGACGAAATCAAGGCTGTCCTACCGGCTCTACAAGCAAGGACAACTGGTCAAACAAGCTTGGGTCCTACCATCAATGCAGACTCAAACACGATCGTGCCAATCCCGGGAAATGATCCACCAGGAGTATCGGCTCCCACTGTTGCAGAAGAGGCTGGGGAGACGAGAAGAGAAGTCCAGGAGCTCCGTGCAATGTTTCACGCCCGAGAATCCTCTCAGGACCTCAGGATACGACAGCCGTATCCCGTTGCATAGAGAGATGTCCCCTTCCCTCCATGATACAAACCATTCAATATCAATCCATATAACGGGAAGAACTCTGTGAGCCGGTACATGACCTACTTCGAAGTCACAACAGACCATCTGCCAGATGACGATGCTATCCTCACGCGGCTGTTCATCAGGGCATTAGAGGGGGTCATGTTCGATTGGTACCGCAACCTGCCGGATAACTGCATCCATTTCTTTGTCGGCTTCAAACATATGTTCTTGGAAAGGTTCTACGAGGTGGGACAAGATGTGACAATGTCAACCCTCATGGACATTGTTTAAGGGGAAAAAGAGCTAATAAGGAATTACATCGAGCGGTTTCGCCAAACCGCAATGAAGTTATCTTTAACCCGGGTTCTTCTTTAATTGAGATTTGCCAAAAGAGGCTGCTCCTCACAATCAGCCTCTGGATGGGTGAAAGTCAATTTAAAGACTGGAAGGCCTTCATCATCAGCGCCACTAGCGTAGAAGCAAAATTGAAGAAGGCTCGCCAACTGGGGTTGCATATTTCGGATGGAGAGGATAAGAGCAAACGCCCTAATACCAACAACAATAACGACGATAGTTTCTCTAATAACCGGGACACCAAAGGCAAACAGGCTATGGTGGCCAATACAGCCCAGAAGCCTGAACCAAAGCAGGTAGAGAAGCAGTGGCCTCAGGTGACCTACTCCTTCGAGGACAGTCATGTCAAGCCCATCTTTGACATGCTCTTACAAGAAGATAGAATTCAGCTCTCTCCGCCGAGACGTGAACCTCGACCTGCAGAGATGGAGAACCCGAAGTACTTTCATTTCTACCGTTATGTCCATCACGCTACTCACGAATGCTTCCAATTGAAGCGGTACATCCAGAACCTCATCGATTCCAAGGCTCTGGCCATTGATTTTGAAGAGGTAACCGTAGCTGCCAACATAGTGTCGGTCTAATTCGGCAGCTTCCCTCCAACGAGGACTCAAGATGGCATAGTACCCATCCCCCGGGAAATAATAGAGGTCACTAATCTTCCACCTCCCCGAGACCAGACGACTGGGTTGGTGCCCCTCACCACGTCACGAGGGGAGGTCATGTGGGTCCACCCGGACTTGGTGCTTGAAGTAACTCAGTCAGCATCATCCTCTACCGGCAAGAAGAAGGGCGGAAAGGCTAAATCTTGCCACACAATCTCAGCCGGGACCGAAGAAGCAACAGCTGTCGTTACCCGGTCCGGTGCACAATCTCAACCTATACCGGGTAACTCGGCTGAAGATCGTCAGCCGACTACTGCTGATGCCCCATGACCTTTTCAGCCTCCGCCGACCGACAAGCCTAAGCCAAAGGAGACCCGCTTCGACAAGCCGCTCCGTAAAGACGTACCTCAGGGGCTTGAGAGGCCTTACAATTTTGACATCCTGGCATAATTGGCCAACACACCAGCAAAATTGTCATTATACGAGCTCTTGAGACTCTCCAAGGATGTTCGTATCGTACTGAGCGAAGCTCTCCAGAATGCTGACGCTTATCTGGCTCAGGTCAAGCTTACAGGAGCGAGCTCACAAGCGAATTTTTAGGACAATGCTTGTACAGGTGCAATACCCAACATCGTGTTCACTCCGCAGGACATGCTCATCAAGACCAACTTGTACGATCACCCTCTGTATTACACTAGATACATCGGCGACATTAAAGTAGATCGGATGCACATTGATCCCGGTTCTTCAATAAGCATCATTCCGAAGAGCTTGCTTCACCTCCTGGGCATCCCTATGCATCGGCTGACACCTACCAGCACCGCCATCAGCGGTTTCAATTCAGGAAGAAGCTATCCTATTAGAAAGATTCGCCTGAAATGCTAAATTGGCGACCTCCAGTCGGAAGTAACTTGCTACGTCATAGATACAGATACGTCCTACAACATTCTCCTGGGGCGTCCTTGGATACACGATTATATGATCGTGCCCTCCATGTTGTACCAGTGCTTCAAATATGTGGACAAGCACAGCTTCGTGAGAACGGAATTCGTCGACATCGATCCCTTCAAAGGGGTTGAATCCTACTATTCGGATGCCTGCTTGTACGAGAAATCGAAAAAGCACCTGGTCAAAGAGGATGCTCAAGAACAAACAGAGGCTACAATAGGATCAGAAGAACCTTTGAAGATCCACCTCCAGGCCCGTAAGACAGGCAGAACTGCACCTCTTGTAGCCACTCTGCATAAAGAAGTAACTAGTCTACCGGTGCTCACTGCACAAAAGGAGCAAATAGTTATCCGACTCCCAAGGTCTAGCCCGGGGCCGAGACCCATTGTGGAGCTAATGACAATCAGATTGCCAAGAGCCAGCCAACAACAGTCAGAAGAGATCAATCTATCTGTTAAGCCGATGGTCATTCGTCTCCCCAGGACAAATCGACAGCCAAGCGCTAAGCCAGGGACCGCTAATGAGCCAACGACTCCACGTCCAGCATCACCAGCAGAACCCTTGATGATCAAGATGCCCCAGTCATTCTTCCAATCTTCGATAATACAGGGGGTGGCTGAAGAGGAGTTAGAGCTAGCCAAATATATGGCTGCACATATTGATGTTCCCTCTGCCGATGATGTAATACCGCCAGAGAAGATACCTTATTTTATTAATAAAGGGTTATCTTTGAACTACCTCGAGCTTAACAAGCTCCGTATAATGTATGCTATGGAACACGGTATGGGCATCAACTTACACACACAAGTGACAAATGTCTATACCACGAACCAACTTACTCCCATAGAAGGCGCTTGCTTCATAGTCCCGGGAGACGATCATCCAATCATCTTCGGCCAAAAGAATGGTCAACAGTCCTTCAGGCCAGAGGAAGTCGATCTCGAACCCGTCACCGGAAGACTGCCCCTTCATCTGTATAGCTTCCGATCCAAGTACCTCATACAAAAATAGGGGTATGATATGGAGACCACACCAGGCTTGAACTACGGTGCCGGCCGGCGATTATCTTTGCAATTGCCAGTCCCGGCTGGAAAACCACGGGATTATTACAGTAAGACCAGGCGTGGTCTAGGCTATATTACACCTGCAACAACTCCTGAGAGCTCGAATGAGGAATGCGAATGACATTCACATTCAACCGGATCACTCACTTCCAATTCAGATGTCAGCAACAACTCCTGGGAGCTCAGATGAGGAATGCGAATGGCATTCACATTCAACCGGATCATCCACTTTCGATTCAGATGTCAGCATCGAGGACGTACTCAGGCAAGCTTGGTCTGTCAATATGGCATTTGCTGACGCATACGAAGAAGACGAAGACATACCCAAACTCCTTGAGTTAGAGCCTTGGGTCCAACAGCTAGATGCGCAATGGGAGAAGCGTTTCGAACGTAGAGATCTCCCTACCGAAGATGAAGTCATGCAAGTTGACCTCGGCGATGAATCCTCTTCAAAGCCAATCTTTGTCAGCAAAAGTCTGACAGACAAAGAGCGGGAATCGCTATTGCAACTCGTTAGAGAGTATATCGACGTGTTCGCCTGGAGCTATAAAGACATGCCAGGGCTAAACCCCGAGATTACACTCCATAAGCTCAACATTCATCCGGACGAAAAGCCAGTCAAGCAACAGCAACGACGGTTCTGCCCAGACATCATGAATTCTATTGAAGCTGAGGTCAACAAACTAATAGCCAGCGGCTTCATCCGTAAGGAACAACACCCAGACTGGGTAGCCAACATAGTACCGGTCCTCAAGAAGAATAGAAAAATCTGAATTTGTATCGACTTCTGGAATCTGAACGAAGTATGTCCTAAAGATGAGTTTCCTCTTCCTATTACGGACATAATAATTGACAACACATGTGGCTTTGAGCGCATGTCATTCATGGATGGTTTCTCAGGATACAACAAAATCAAGATATTTCCTGACGATGAAAAGCAAACATCATTTTGAACGCCGATTGGCGTGTACTGCTACACAGTCATGCCCTTTGGTTTAAAGAATGCCGGTGCCACATATCAACGAGCTATGAGTATCATCTTCAGAGATCACCTGCGTAAGACAGTGGAATGCTACGTCGACGACATCGCCGTCAAAAGCCGCTTTAAGGAGGATCATCTGCACGATCTGAGGACAGTATTTGACTTGATGCGAGCACACAATTTAAAGATAAATCCTACCAAATCCTTCTTGGGCGTATCCAGCGGGAAATTCTTGGGTTTTATCATTACCGCCCAGGATATCCATATAGACCTTGAAAAAATAAAGGCAATTATGGAGATGGGTCCCCCGAGAAATCTTCGTGAACTCAGAGGCCTTCAAGGGAGGCTAGCTTACATCAGGAGGTTCATCTCTAACCTCTCAGGACGATGTCAACTATTCACACACCTCATGAAGAAAGGCATTTCCTTTGTATGGAATGAGGAGTGCCAACGTGCCTTTGACAATATTAAAGAATATCTGTCGAAACCTCCAGTCTTGGTGGCCACGGTTGCTGGAAAGCCGTTTTTGCTTTATGTGTGAGCGATGGAGCATTCCCTTGGTGCTTTACTAGAACAAAACAATGATACGGGGCATGAACAAGCTATCTATTACCTCAGCCAAATGATGATAGGGCCTGAGCATAGATACATTGCCGTAGAAAAGGAGTGTCTCGCTTTGGTGTTCGCTATTTAGAAGATGCGACACTATGTTACAGGAAAGACCATCCACGTTATATCAAGAGTTAACCACCTCAGGGTCCTCATGACCAAACCAGGTGCACTCAGCTCTCGCCTCGCTACCTGGGCAATATTATTGTCCCCCTACGACATGATCTTCGTCCCGTAGAAGGCTGTTAAAGGTCAAGCTTTAGCAGATTTTTTAGCTGTCCATCCAGGTTCGAAGAAAACCAGAGTATATGAAGAGATTCTAAATGCGGTCGCCAATTCAAATATAGCTTCCCATGATACCGTCTGGCGAATGTTCTTCGATGGTACTTTAAGAACCGAGCCCAAGGGAAATATCGTCGTTGGTGTCGGAGTGGTACTGATTTCTCCCTCTGGATTGGTGATCAATCGGGCATACTCCCTCACGGAACCTTGTTCAAACAACGTGGCCGAGTACAACGCCTTAGTTATCGGCCTCCGACTTGCAAAGGACCTGGGGGTAGAGTACCTGGAAGCATATGGCGATTCACAGTTAATCGTTAATCAGATCCGAGGTTCTTATGAAGTTTGCCATGAAGACATGATCCCTTATCATCAAATAGCAATCGCCATTATTACATCCCTGAAAGGATTCTTCATAGAACATGTTCCCAGACTCCGGAATATTGAAGCTGATCCCTAGCAGGTCTTGCCGCTTCCCTGGCAGTTCTAAATCATACTCATCATTTGGTTGACGTAATAGGCCGTGAATTGGTTTGTCCTAAGAACAACGTGCAATTTGTTGTGAGTTACTCTGTCCTGGCGGTCGACGAAACACAGGACTGGAGACTTCCATTTATTGACTTCGCAGTCCATAGTATCTTACCGAAAAATTCGAAAGAGGCCACCTCTATCAGAAGACGTTCTCTCAGATTCTTCTACGATACAGAGACAAAAATGCTGTATCGGCGATCCTATGATGGATTACTGCTCCGGTGTTTGTCAGATACGGAAGCCAAAGAAGCCGTGCGCGAAGCTCACGATGTCATCTGCCGGGCCCATCAACCTGGCCCAAAATTACAAGACCGCCTTCGCCGGATGGGCTATTACTGGCTTACGATAGTAGCGGATGCGATAGACTATACAAGAAAATATAAAGCTTGTCAGGTCCACGCGGATTTCATACACCAACCATCCTAATTCCTACATCCGACGGTGGCATCCTGGCCATTTGAGGTATGGGAAATGGATATCATTCGCCCAATCACCCCGCCTTCATCCAGAGGATACCATTTTATAGTCGCTATTATGGACTACTTCTCCAAATGGGCGGAAGCTGTTCCGTTTACAAAAGTGAAGACATCAAACGTGATCTACTTCGTCAAGCATCACGTAATTTATCGCCTTGGACTACCTCGAAGGATCATCCACGACAATGGTCTGTAGTTCGCAAGCCATGCCTTCTATCAATTTTGTGATAAACATCGAATTCAGAATGTTGCTTCAACACCATACAACCCGGCGGCTAATGGTCTGGCTGAAGCTTTCAACAAAACCATAATTAAGCTTCTCAAGAAGTTCGTGTCCTCAAACAAACGCGACTGGAATGAAAAGCTTGGCGAATGCTTATGGGCGTATCGTACAACAGTCCGGACAGCCACTGGGAACACACCATTCTCTTTGGTGTATAGAAGTGAAGCAGTCCTCCCATTGGAAACTCAAATCCCCTCTTTCCGTTTCGCCCTCACTTTCCGACTAACGTTGGATGATAATTACCGTCGTCGGCTACAAGAATTGGAGGCCTTAGATGAGAAGCATCTTCTAGCTCAACAACGAATCGAGCTTTATCAAGCACGCATTTCTAGAGCCTTCAACAAAAAGGTCAAACTGACAACATTCCAAGTAGGCGATCTTGTCTTGGCAGTTCGGAGGCCGATGGTTATGACTCATAAAACTGCCAGCAAGTTCCAGCCCAAGTGGAAAGGCCCATTTATCATCGAGGCTGTATTCTCCAATGGTGCTTACCGTCTCGTAAAGCAAAATGGAAACTTGCTCATGATGCCCATCAACGGCAAGTTCCTGAAGAAATATTATGTCTAAACGACACCCTCCGAATCAACCAGATTGTTGAGTTACGTACCCTTCGGTACCGCTGAACTTACACTCCGGATACTCCAAATGAATTCATATCGCATCTTCCTGTTTGCAAGTCATGTATGATCATACCTCTGAACTTCCTCCCTAGAAAAACATTTTTCTCAGAAACTGTTACCCGTATTTTTAGTGCATAAAAAAGGGCAACAGGTCCACAAAATTCCCGAAACAACCATGTCGATGTCACCTCTGAGTTGCTTCTCTTCCATCACAAACAAATTATCCCTTACATAGAACTTCTACGTCCATATTACCTCTGAGTTGTTCTATGTATTCTTCATTAAGTCCACTCCTGCCACGTCCTCATTACCTCTGAGTAGGAAGACTCCGTTTTAAAATCCCTATACTTACCACGCCCTCATTACCTCTGAGTAAGTATGTTGGTTCTCTCTCGAGTTATTATCCGTACCCAAAACCAGGGTACGCCAAGGGTAATAGGCCGACAAATTTCCAAAGTTGACCATAAATGTCCATAGTTGACCACAAATGTCCGCAGCTGTCCACAAATGCTGTACTAGGTCCTCTAGTACATGCACCTCATTTCTCACCATCACATGCCTCTGGAGCCCAGTTGTTCCATGGCATTTCTTTGCCCAATACCAAGAACTTCCGTGTCCACCTCACCACGAAGTTGTTCCATGTATCTATATTGAGCCTACCCCTACCATGTCCTCAGTACCTCTGAGTAGGAAGGTTCTATCATCAAACCTTATGTTTACCAGGTTCAAGTAAATATGCTCGGTTTCTCTATCGAACTTATTATCCATACCTAAAACCAAGGTATGCCAAGGGTAATGGGTCCACAGAAGGTCCCCCAGAGGGGAAAGTACCATAACACCAAAAATATTATACGAACACAACAGATACCACAAAGAAAGGATGAGGTAAACATACTCATTTATTTTAAATCAAAAGTGCTACATTGTCTTGGGACTACGTCCCTATTTATAAAAATGGAGAGACATAATAATAAAGGAGAGAAAAATTCGATTATGGTTCCGCGACACACAATTCTCTGAGCCGGTCCTTCAGCTTGGTTGTCGACCGCTCAATCCTCAGTGCGGCCCGGCGCTCAGCCTCTTCAGTCAACTTCTCTGCATCCTCTAGATGCGTATGAGCCTGCCAACGGTCTTCAAGTTTCTTCAGCGCACACACCAGGGCATCAGAGGTTCGGGTGACTTGGTCGGTCTCCCAGCAAATTAACTCCTTATCTCTACGGGAGGCCTGGAGCTCAGATTCCAAGGAAGCCAGCTTTATCTGGAGTTGGAGGATCTGCTCGTTGGTATCGGCTATCCCACAAGAGGCGACCTCCTTCCGAGCCAAACAGCCCTCTCCTCTCCGGATACTTTAGAGACAGATCTTGAAGGTCCTTCACCAGAGCAGGCATGGACGTATTCAACATTGTCTTTACCTTCTCCATGGCTGTTATAAGGAAGGCCCGCTCCTGATCTATGGCCAAAGACATATCAACTTGCCGTAACCCTTGAAGCTGAGCCACGAGCTTATCAGCTTCTACCAGTTTGGGCTCTAAGAGGTCGACTATCCCTGCCCCGCCTGGGAGTGTTCTGAGAAGTTCAATTTGGCCGCGGGCACACTGGCGAGCCAGTACAAAAGATGTCCCTCTTTCCAGGGCAGCGTCGACCCCTCGCTTCAAATGGCAGTAGAAACTATGAATCACGTCCTTCGACGATTCGTCCAGAACTTTCGAAGAGGACGGTGCCAAATGAAGAGTAGCCGGGAGAGTTGAAGACGGTTGCAAAGAAGAGGTATCAGAACTTGATGCCCCTATCACTAGGGATGCAAGTTCCGAGCGATAAGACGCTTGAACAGCAGTCATCTCCTCTTTCGCAGCCCGAAGGATTCAAAGACTTGGCAATGCAGAAAGGTCAACCTCCGGTGTTGAAGCCACATTAACCGAGGAGGGTGCAGGGACCATTTCTCCCCACCTCGGCAGTCCCACTACATGTCCTCCTGAACTCGACCCGGCAAGAGGGCCCTCGATCCAAGTTGGAGGAGGAAGAGGCGTACTTCCCTCCACTAAAGCCACCCAGGTAACTTCTCCCTCGATGGTGTCCGTTGTCGACAGTGAAGGAGCAGGACATGTATGTCCAGAACAACCATCGATCAACTTAACCCGAAGGATATAAAGATAGAGCAAATGAACCTCCTCACTAGTCAATACATGACATAGCTTACCAGGGGAGGGTCGCTGAGGCTGAGGCTCACTCACAGCCACCGTATCCTCCTCAACGGCGACACCTGAGCCACTTGCAGCCGCCTCCTCTGCCCCAGCCGCCCCGAAGGTAGATACAACTGGGTCGGTATCAACCGGCTGAGGTTCAGCAACCTCGGGGACTGGTTCAGTAGAGCCCACACCCCCCTGGTTGAGATGTTCACAGCAGGAGGGATCTCAGCCGTCGTCGGGACGACCGTAGTGGAAGTAAGCTCGGCAGTCATAGCACTGATTAAGGTGGCTGTAGCAGGATCAACCTCAGAGGCGGTAGCCGGCTCTGGGAAGTTCACTTCTCCTACGCCTACAAAGAAAAGAAAAAGACGATCAGATTATATTTCAGAAAAGAAGAACTAAAAAAGGTGATCGCAACTCGATTCACCTCTGAAACGGCTTCGACGTCATCACTTTTCTTCCTAGTGCTCGGCCCGCGAGGCTTGATCACGGCCCATTTTCGGGAGTAAGTTATGCCGGCGACAGAGGACTCACGCCTACTCCACTTACGTGAAGGACTAGGCACAGCAGGGGTTGATCTGCCACCAAATCATCTGCAGAAGGAAGCAGGTTATCAGGGTCATCCTCCTCGTCCATATTAATAGACTCGGAGTCAGACAATTCAACTGTCTTCCCCCTCCTGGACTCTTTTGGCTTCTCCTCCAAACCAGTACCGATAATGAAGTTGGTACTTGGGTCAAAATCTCTAGGGGCTTGTTCACCATAACATGGTACAGGACCGCCATGTATAAAATATGTCCCGACTCTCTAGCATCGGGTACGGAGAAGCTGGCACGGGTATGAACCGCGCTGTAATAATGCCAAGCCCGGATGCCATCCTGAACGCTACCTTTAAAACCCAGACATGGGCTGGGGTTGTCCAAAAACATTTGACTGTACCCAATTTGTCGAGAGAATCGACTGGGTAAGTAAGGCTCCAAAAAGATGGAGTTACGATTACGATACACCAGATATGCAGGGCAGATGTTCTGCAACCAGAGAAGCATCTTCTCGGGCATGAAATAGGGAGACGCAGCACCATCAAGATGTACGTCTCTTACTTCTTCCTCAGTAAAATGAGGAACAGACACGAAAAAGGAGTATCTGTCCACTCATGCCAGCACCATCCGACAGGCCGGCATGGTAGTGTACTCCCAGGGCATACGGCGGTACTGGTAGATAAAGGCATCATCAGCAGTCATGTCGTCCTCTGGGCCAGGCTTCATCAAAGACGGGCAATGCATTAACAGCCACCCCATCAGATAATGGTAGGGCAGCTCGATTCGTTCAAAGTCCTTCGCCGTATCACGAGCAATGACTTTTGACGAAAAAGTATGGAGGCCACGATAAATACTGCATACCATGGCGGGGAGTAGAGCTAGCCTGCCTCCAAAGACTAGCTTCACTGTGGGAAGTATCAGGTTACGGCTGATTCTCTCAATAGCACCAGCCCCTCATGAAACTACACAAATCCGCAGCCACAACATCAGAAATCCCGCCAGGAGAGCCTTATCAGACATTTTCTGGGTATCTTGATAAAAATAATTAAAGGTGTCAGATTGGCTCCCGAATCTATCACCCGTAGTTTTAACCCTCTTGGCGTTCAACAACTGGTTTTGCACCTCCTCCCGGGTTCGAGGACTTCGAAGGGCAACCCAGCCTGAGGCACCTAGCTCAAACAGGTAGTTGAGCCAGGTCTTGGTGTGAGAAAGATTCCCTTCTGAGCTATCGTTCTTCTTCTTTGACATCTGTTGGCACGTGCTATGGTGACATAGCAATTCTCGGTAAACGGCCACAAAACCCTGGAACCGTCGCTCTAACTCTTCAAATTCTTTATTCGTTGGGGTATACGCCTCAAAAACTTCATCTTCCCAGGGCAGCTTGGAGACTTCACGTATCTCATGGAGAGCGAGTCCCATTTTCTCCAAGTGTAAAGAACGTCCACGTACGACGGTTGTACATCTCAAGAAGAGCCATGAACAGCTTCTTGTTTATGGCAGACCATAACAAGTGCCCCGTATGGCATGATAAAGACCAATCTCGAGTAGGAGTTCCTTATACGTCCGCAAGATCCACAGGGTCAAATTGATCCATGAAGGGTTGGGGTTCATCCAGTTCAGCAGTGACAGCCAACCAGTAGGGTAGGACCCCTTTTGAGCAATCTGGTTCATAAAAGTATCAGCTTGGGAGAACTGAAAGTTGGGACCCTTCACGTTTATAAAACTACCCGGGGCCAACCCCATCACAGAGCGGCTGATCGGCATCTTACCCGCAACTACCGATCTTGATATTTTGTTGTAATGTATATCACCCACGAACATCCCCTGATGGCTCAGAGTTAGGGAGTCTACCATTTTTCTGTCAATGGACAGCATATTAAACCAGGACAGCGGGTAATGACGTTCCATCTGAGGAATATGAATCGCCATCCCATTGGAAAAAAACTCTAACTTTTAGATAAATCTAGAACGCTGGAGTTTTTTACAGTTATGGCATCCCCAAAGAAGAATGCGGGTTTCAGATGCGTGCCCCCTAACTGTTCGGAGTTCATCATGCCTAAAAGGTAAAAAAGGATTGGTTGCTGATGATCCTTATCCTGTCCTCAGATTGGTCTTTAGTAATTTAGGTTGACACATATTCGACCACCTGGTCGAACCTCACATCCAAGGCAGATTGAGCCTGACCTACCAAGAGCTCCCCTGAGGGATTGATCGGCAGCTTCACTAAAAAGGGAAGAAAAAAAGAAGTCAGAAGATAGCCAGAGAAAACCACTTAATACTTGCCGAGCTTATGCAGCTCTGTTAGGTGGGCCTTCATGCGGCCCAGTCCATAAGGTACTTATGCGGTCATGGAGCATGTCATATGCGGCTCGGCCATGAAGCATCTCTTATGCAGCTCGGCCATGAAGCATCTCTCATGCGGCTCGGTCATGAGAAATTTTTCATACGGCTCGATCATGAAGCATCTCTCATGCGGCTCGGTCATGGGACATCTCTCATGCGGCTCGGTCATGAGATATCTCTTACGCGGCTCGGTCATGAGACACCTCTCATGCGGCTCAGTCATGAGACATTCATGCGGCCCATACGACACAGCTCATGCGGATCCATCATACAGAACTTGAGCAGTTCATTGAAGACGAAAAGGGCATCAACTATGCCGAAGCATAACAGAGAAAGGCCCGCACATAAAACATGTGACATAGTCATTGTAGTTAGGGTTTGGATTAATATAGTTTCTTCCCATCGCTCTTACCACTAATAGGAGGATGAACGTCGGGGTGGGTCGAGCTCGTCGTATTCGACGAGGAGGCAAGTCCTTTGCCCTTCGCTGCAGCACTGGAAGAAGCCTTGGGAGCCATGAATGATCGAGAGAAGAAGAGAAGCGACGACTAGGGCAATAGAAAGATTGAAGAAGGAAGGAAAGAACCTCTCTCCTCAAACTGCTCGTACTTATAGGCTGGCAAGGGCGTATGAATCGATAGACACCGCTTCGGATTTCGTACTGGTCGAAGGATAAAGGCAACTCTTGGTATTCTATCCCCTTTCATCTAAGAGACTGTTTCGAATCATCAAAGCAAATCAAAAAATTTAATGCCGACTGTTGGGATTCTATCCAAAAGACGGCTTTAAATCATCAAAGTAAATCAAAAGCAATTAATGCCGAAGTAAAGAGACGCCCACGTGGCACGAAGTCGATATACGGCCAGAGAAGCTTATGCGGCATGAAGAGCTTATACGGTCTCGATGCTTCCTAAGGACATACCCATGCGTCTTATTTAAAGTATTTTAATTTTACAAATTGAAAACTTTGAAGGGTGTCTTGTAGAAGCATAAAAAAGGATGAGATTTGCTATACGGCCCGAAAATCAACATGAAGCTTCATGCGGCTCAAAACCCAGTAAGCTTCATGCGGCTCAACAAAACCCAGAAAGCTTCATGCAGCTCCGAAAGCTTCATGCGGCCCAAAAGTAGCGGGGAGCCTTATGCGGTTCGAAATCAGCCTAAGCAACATACGTCTCTCTATGTAGCTGGCAATAATTACTCTGACACAAAAGTGACAGCTCTGACAAAGATGATAGCTCTGACATGAAGACGAGATGTGACATGCTCCTAAAAAGAAGAGAAAATCATCATGATATTCGGTACAGTGCACAGTTCCAAAGAAGATCGCCTATGAGACACTCTTTATGCGGCTCAGTCATGAGACAACTCTCATACGGCTCGGACGTGAAGCATCTCTCATGCGGCTCGGTTATGAGACGACCTTCATGCGACTAAGTCATGAGACATTCCTCATACGGCTCGGCTATGGGACGTCCTTCATGCGGCTCGGTCATGAGATATTTTTCATGCGGTTCGGCTATAGGACAGTCCTTCATGCGACTCAGCTAGGATGCATCCTTCATGCGCCCTGCCACAGAATAGCAGGCGAGACACGTGGCAGAAATTGATCGAGTCTCGACAGCTCAGATTTTGTGCAACAAACAAATCATGATCAATCTCAACCAATCCCCAGCTGGCTACTATAAGCCGAGTCTCGAGGCACAGTTACAAGAAGGTGGCCCAAAATTAGCCACGTGGCTGTACACCCCATTTCTCATAAATTCCTATAAATAACAAGATGCTATTCTCTTGTACATACAGACGGATACACACATACAGGCAGAGAGCATTTCTTCACCGGAGCCGAGGTTGCGTTCGATCGTCTAAGGAGTAAGGCAGAGTTAATAGTACTTTCCCGAACCTCTACCGTCACCCCCCCAGAATCTAAACTAAACAATTGTACTTAGATTACTTTTCCTAGGTTTTGTTCCTAGGCTCTCTTTTGTACAAGCGAGTTTGTAGTTGTGAGTCAAAGTTCAGTCCTCCTATAAAATTGTTCTGTTCTATGACAATCAATGGCAAACACCGAGCCCCTCCTATTTATTTTCTATTTTCGCACTTTTCTTTCCACCCAACAGAAACTCATCACCTTGACCTCTTCCAACCCTCCTTCCACCTTCAGCTCGAACCTAGGACACCCCCTAATACCCCGGCACCTTCCCGATGAGCCTCAGTGTAAACCCTCCTAAATTTTTAATACAATTTTTTAATTTATTTTGGTATTGACTTTCATTTTTCGTATTTGTATGTCTCGTGCGTGAACGTATATGCGAGGTTGTAATTTTTTTTATACACAAAGGTTTTATTAAAAAGATTTTTTATATAGAAAATAAGTTGTTTTTTAAAATAGTATAAGGTAAATATTTTCACTTGCGTAAACTTGTAAAATACTTTGCATCGTGATTTGGCAAACTTTATTTATCTATTATAAAAAGGCTATTTTACTTTACTTTAATGATAATTTAGAAAAGTACGTTTATTTTAAATATTCTATTTTATGCAAAGCACATGAAATTAAATTCATGTCTACTTTGATTTCTGAAAACTATTTGAAACTGCTTTATTTATTTATAAAAGATATTTCAAATATTTAAAGATTTATTGTGATTTTTGAAATTAATTATTATCATATTTTATTATTTCAAAAAAAGGATATTTTAAATATTGTGTGATTTAATATTTGATTAATTATGATAATTTAAATTGGAAAAGATTTTATTTTAAATAGACTTTAAATTAAAGAAAGTTTATCTAGATTGGATTCGGGTATTGATTGATTTTAAATTTTAAATCGATGGAATTATCTATTGGGGTTTAAAGCATCCTAGTCCTTATCTAAATAGGAGTTTCCACCTCCTATATAAGAAGAGGCGCCTTCTCTCTTTTTCCAAAAAGTTCACAACTCCAAAAATCCCAACCTAAATTTGTGCATCGTGTCTGTGCCTCCTTCCCATCCACTATATTCTTTTCTTTTCCATATACATATTCTCTCCGAGTCCGACAACTCTGGACACCCTCACCGTCTCGGTGTCACGCAGGACACAACCCTAAACTCTAACCCAATTCCTATGTGCGTGTCAGTATCCTGACACGGACACCCCTGTCCTTGAGTCCCTGCAGACCAGCCAGCCTCCGACTTCCTTAATATTAGACGTCCCTCGTCTCGGCCCCCGCCACCAGCAGCACACCCACCAAACCCGTTGATCACCTCCTTTGTCTGACACCATCTCCGCAACCCCGTCGACCAAGACACCGCCACCACCACCGTCTGACCCTATTTTTTACCTTCCATCCCGGCCACCAGTGGCCCATTTCACTACCGCCATCATCAATAATCCCCGTCTCCATCTACGGCCTCGGTCGAACCCAGCCTTCACCACCACGGGTCAGCCTCCTCCACGATCAACCACCACCTCCATAACAGCACCATCAAAGCCCAAATCCAGCCACCACCCGCCGGGGCAATACCAATGTGTGCGCCACCACCATCAACACCCATCACCACTACCGTCCTCTCCAAACAAACCAAAAGAAGAAGGGAATCTCTTACCTAAAACTCTCCATCGCCAGGGCCGAGACCGACTAGAACACCGACGTGCCCAAGCCGAGCGCCTGACTCGTCGAGCCCTGATTTCTGCCTCCATTGACTGCAGCCGATATCGGTGTCCAGCCCCCGGCATAGCACTCTATCGTCGTTCGTGTGCCATCGACGAGCTTTGGTCTCCGCCGCGCCCAGGCGCACTGCCGCAGACGGAAGATACGAGGACCAATGCAGCACGAGCTGACGTTGGCACCTTCATCGCTTGTCCAGCATTGGGCAACGCCCTCCTATCGTTCTCCATCCCGGCGTTGATGCCGGCGACCTCCTCTGGTGAGCCCTTACCTAACCCTCTTTCGTCCCTTCTGCTCGTCCCCTTTCTAAATTTTCCCCATTTATTTTCTCTTTCCGCTCTCTCTTTCTCTCTTTCTATATTCTCTCAAATAAAAGCAAGCACACTACTAAAATTTGCTTAATTGGTGACGTAAATTTAGCGACATTAGTAAAACGTCGCTAAATTATGGACATTAGCGACGTATAAATTAAACGTTGGTAACCGTCGCTACTAGCGACGTAAATAGCGACGTGACAACGACGTATATTAGTTACGTGAGCTAGTCGTCGTGAAACGTCGCTAATTATGATTGATTTAGCGACGATAATAATAACGTCGCTAAATTCTAACTAAATTAAATTCCCCCCGATTCATTTTCTTCCATCTATTTTACTCTCTCACTCTTTTCCTCCGGCGCTCTCGCTCTCACTCTCACTCTCTTCGGCGCTCTCGCTCTTGCTCTCACTCTCTCCGGTGACTTCACTCTCTCCGACGACTCTCCTCTGGTACGTGACTCCCTCTCTCTCTCTATTTATTGTTGGTGGTTGGAGGGGGGTGCTGGTGGCTCGGGGGGAGGGGCAGGCGGGTGCGTGTTGTTGGGGGTGAGGAATGGTTAGGGGGTGGCTTGGGGGTGGGGCAGGGGGTGAGGACGGCTCGGGGTGAGGAGAGGGGCTGGAAGAAGGGGAGGGTTAGGGGGGAGGGGCGGGGGGGATGAGGGCGGCTGGGTGGTGAGGGCGGGAGGGCTTGGGAGGGGAGGGAGGATGGGGGGAGAGGGGTTGGGGATAGGGTTCGGGTTAGGGTTAGTGGTGGTGTAGGGTTTGGGGGGGCTGGGGAGGGGAGGGGGGGCTGGTGGGGGAGGAGTTAGGGATAGGGTTCGGGTTAGGGTTAGGGGTAGTGTATGGAGGGAGGGGTACGGAAGGGCTGGGTCAGGGGCACCGATAGTGGCAAAAAATCTGATAATTTAGTAATAGTTATTTATTTTTCGACACCGAAAAATGTGATACTCCGATTCGGAACCATGTACCGATAGTGCCGATATTTGTAACACGTAGTTTTGTTTGTTGGTTAATTTGTAACACGATAGTACCGATATTTGTAACACGTACAGATAGTACGGATATTTGTAACACGTAGTTTCCTTGATCCCGATACTCATAGGAATGGTCCCGAGTCACGGCCGTAGTATGTAGTATATTTGTTTTAGTTTGTAGTATATTCATTTTAGTTTGGAAGTTTTAGTTTTGAAGTTTATTCGTTTTAGTATGTAGTATGTAGTAGGAATGGTCCCGACTCATAGGAATGGTCCCGAGTCATGGCCGTAGTATGTTGTTTGTAGTATATTCGTTTTAGTTTTGAAGTTTATTCATATTTGCAGATATATAGAAATGGCTATATCCATGTATCTGCTAGACCGTTCGTGGATGTACAACCGCATTCGAGATGACAGGTACGGTGTGCGAGATGAATACATCGTCGGAGTAGAACAATTCCTCCAATTCGCGAAGGCGTTTCCTCAATCCATAGACGGCATAGACATTAAGTGCCCGTATGCAAAATGTCGGAACATGAAGTTTCAACCAAAATTGGATGTGGCGTATCACTTAGACACAAAGGGTTTCCTTCCGAATTACTACCAATGGACCGCACACGGAGAGCTTGTACCTTTAGCATTTCAAGCGGAGCCTTATATGGAGCCTTATGTGGAGCCTTTTGTGGAGCCTTATATGAATGTCCACAATCGAACTGGTGTCGACAACGAGTACGTAAACATGGTCTTCGATGCTGCGGGGCCTAGTTTCGATCCATACAATCGTAACGCAGCTGAGGAGGCACCGAATGCTGATGTCGCGAAGTTCATGGAGTTGCTGGAGAATACAAGGACTCCTTTATACCCTAGCTTTGAGGACCATTGACCGTTAGAGGTGATCACTCAGCTCTTGAGCATAAAGTCTGACTTTAACATGTTGCAAGAATGCTACAATAGAGTGCTCGAGTTGATTACCGATATCTTGTCGGAGGGTGCCAAGTTACCGAAAGACTTCTACAGCTCTAAGAGGATGGTGAGATCCTTCTGGATGGGATACGACAAGATCGATTGCTGTCAGAACGGATGCATGCTTTACTACAAAGATCACAAGAATGCAGAAGTGTACGAATTCTGTGGTGCTGATCGCTACAAGCCAACTGCTGCAGGCAAGTCTAGAAGATCGACTGCTTCAATGCACTACTTGTCGTTGACGCCACGGTTGCAGAGATTGTTCATGGTGAAAGAGACTGCCAAAAATATGAGTTGGCACAAGCGACAACAGATCGAAGGAGCGTTGGATCACCCATCTGATGGAGAAGCGTGAAAGCACTTCGATCGAGCATATCCTAATTTTGCTTCTGATGCGCGTAATGTAAGGTTGGGGCTCTGTTCTGATGGTTTCACCCCATTTGGTCTTTCAGGCTCCCAATATTCATGCTGGCCAGTAATCCTCACTTTGTTGCTTCTGAATATAACTAACATACCTATGCTTCGTTGCTTTTCAGCATGTTTAAGGATGAGGTAACGTCCAACAATCTGTACGCAACCGAGGAGGAAGTAGAACAGAAAATGAGACTTTATTTTCCTTTTTGGTTGAGAGCATATGTACGGACGTAGTCATAATTTACTTTTTCTGTATATTTATACTTGCACATAATAATTAAGTTAGCATCGTTTATATGGTATTTAGGTTGATCGTCCGGAGGCAATCCTTGAGAACGAGTATATTAAAACTCTAGCCAATGGGCCAATTTATCAAGTGAAGACCTGGCCAAGTTACTGCGTAAATGGTTTCGGGTTCAAGTCAACAAATGTTCGAATAAGAGACGACTTCTGGGATTTGGATTCTACGAAGAATAACTGTTTGTGCATAAAATCTTCAAACTACAAAGACGTCGACCCAGGCAATGACTTCTTTGGCGTCTTACGGGAGATTGTGGAACTGACATACAATTATGCTATAGAACCTTGTAAGATCGTCTTGTTCAGATATGACTGGTTCGATCCGATCCAAGGTCGAGGTTGGAGAGTTGACAAATATGGTCTTGTTGACATAAATTATTGCCGTCGATATCAAGCTTATGAGCCATTTATTCTAGCAAGCCAGGCTCAGCTAGTTTACTTTACCAGCTATCCAAAACGGGGAGCCGGGAGATCAGATTGGTGGACAGTCTGTAAGACTAAAGCTCGGAATACCTTCGATGTCGACGAGATAGCTTATCAGGAAGACGAACTACCTCTTATTACAAATATTATCGATGTGGACTCAACGGAAGTTCCTCATGACATGTTTCATCAATTGGAAGAGGTAGAAGTATCAGAAGAGGAAAAGAAAGTTGATAGAAGTGAAGAAGAAGAGGAAGAGGAAGAGAAAGAGGAATCGGAACAAGATGAATTTTCAGAAGAGGATTGAATATGTTTAATTTTCAGATGTACTATGGTTTACTTTTATTTTTTTCAGATGTAGTATGGTTTACTTTTGTTTTAGCGATGTTAATAAGCGACGTTTTCAGATGTAGTATGGTTTACTTTTATTTTTTCTAGATATAGTATGGTTTACTTAGCGACGTTTTCAGATGTAGTATGGTATACTTTTTTTTAAGATGTAGTATGGTATACTTCTGTATTTTTTCAGATATGGCTCGATATGGATCATTTGGTTCCGGTGCTGGTGGGAGTCGACGACCTCGACAGTCTCCATCTACCACTCCTACAGACTCCTCATCCCCCCGCACTCCAGTATATACTAGCGGTCTAGTCGCCGGCAGTGTCTCCATACCCGGCTCTAGCAGTTCGAGGCTAGGGCCTTCTTCTTCTACGCAGCCAGTACCGTCGAGTATTCCAGAGGTCGACCCCACTACAGAGGAGCAGGCCGAGGCCGAGGCCCATGTCAAGGTCGAGGGCGATGGCGAGGCCTACGTCGAGGGCGAGGGCGAGGCCGAGGGGCAGGCTGCGGGCAGGGACAGGGGCAGAGGGCGGGACAGGGGCATAGTGCAGCTCCCATTTGAGATAGATCCTCCGTGTCGCCCGGAGGGGGATTTGAGGTTGGAGATTTGGGCCTGTACTCGAACCAGGTAGTAAGTAAAATTATTACATTTAATTAGTTTAAATTTATTATAAACTTATTTAATAAATTTTAATTTCTATTTTACAGGTATCATCCCTCCTCCGTACACCTGTCGCTGGGTACATTCTTGCAACAGAACTACGGGGGGCCCTGGATCAATTGGAGGGATGTCCCGGCCAATAAGAAGGCCTTCTGGTTTGAGCACTTTTTGGTACGTAAAAGTTTATTTCCTTTTAACATTTAGTATGCTATGTTATAACTTACGTACTTCTATAATTTTTTCAGCGGACTTACTTCTTCCCTCCCCACTGCGCCATTGTTGTCGAGGCTATATTTTCTAGCATCGCCAGCAAGCTCATTAGGGACGCGATCCTCGACCAAAAGGATCGCGACTGCCGGGGAGAGCCTATTCAGGATTGGATCTCTGTCGCCGACTGGGCGGTAATGAAGAGAAGATTCGAGGAGGAAGCCTACAAGAAGAAGTCCACGAAGTCTAAAAGAGCGCGACAGGCGGGGTAGCAGTGGTATGGTGGATCACGGTCCATCATGGATTTCTTCACCTATATGGTACGTAGCTCATTGTATACCCATAATTAATACTTTATAGTAATATATTTCTTTCAACTTAACTGATAAATCATATAATAATTTCGTAACAGGTTGAATCGGGAGAAGACCCGAATATGGTGACCTTGTTCCTCGCCACGCACACGAAGGGGGAACGGTTCGTAGACGACAAGGCCCGGGACACCTACGTAAGTTTTACTTAATGCTAGTTCATTAATATTAATTTTTAGTTACATAGAAAATTTATATAGATGTTATTTCTAGGCCGAGTTTTAGAAGTTTTACTTAATGCTAGTTCATTAATATTAATTTTTAGCGACCACGTGAGAATTTATATAGATGTTATTTCTAGGCCGAGTTTTTGAGGCTTAGGGAGGTCGGGCCGACACGGTCAGAGGGAGCTGGTGCTAGCACTTCCCAGCAATCCCCGGCCGCCGCAGCTCAGTCAGATGACGAGCTGTGGATGAGGGCCGTTCGTTGCGGATAGTATTTTTTCTTTATATTTTTTGTATATTCTGGAATGTATTGTGCGTGCCGGTGTTGAGTGTTCCACCGAGGGGATCAGCGAACCCAGGGATTGGATTCTATTTTTTGTATTTTTATTCTGTATTTTGGCTCAGGCTCCAGCTCCATTTGCATTCTGGAACCTATTTTTTAATATTTTTTTAACTTAGCGACGTTTTTAGCGACGTTTCAGAACGTCGCTAAATTTTTGCGACGTTAAAAAATGTCGCTAAAAGCGTCGCTAAAATGCTGACGTGGCAACACGTGGCACCAAATCCGATGTCAGCACGTCGTCGCCAAAACGTCACAAAAGTTTCGCTAAACGGCGACCACACGATAACGTCGCCATTTGCGTCGCTAATTAGCGTCAATGTTAGAACGTCACAAATAACGTTGCTAATTAGCGACGTTAATAACGTCGCCCTAGCGATGTTTTGCGACGTTTTCTCGTTTAGCGACACATTTTTTTTCGTCGTTTCCAAAACGTCGCCCAAAACGTCGCTAAATTCACTTAGCGACATTTTCTCTGAGGTTAGCGACATTTTGAAACGTCGCTAATCTGACAAATTTTTGTAGTGGCAGCAGTAGCTGCTGTAACATTTTTTTTCTTTTATTTTGTTGTTTCATTCAAATTGGTTTTTGGTTATTTTTGTTACTTAACATATTTGAATCTGTTTTGATAAAAATCAGTATGGATGTATAGATGTAATTATATTGTTATGTTATTTATCATTATTATTAATACTTTGGTTTTACTATTAGTATCATTATATCTATTGTTAGTATATATACATTGGAATACCTCTAGACTATATTATTGTATGGTTTTACAAAATATAATTTTATGGTACAAAATATGCTATTATAATCTATTTTTTTAGTCTAAAGGGAATATTTTGTATATTTAGTGTTTTATCCTAAATTGATATTTCTAGTATGTACCTAAGAAAAAAAAACATTTTTAAAAGAATATATATGTAGTTTCTATTATTACAAACAAATTTAAAATTATGATTTTAATATTGTTAGGAGACTTCTAAAATGATATATAAATAATTTTCATATAGTTGGGAATATCTATTTGTGTACGTAAATTCTTTAAGGAATTTTTTTCCTAAGATTAGCTTGTCCTTGATCGTAACTAAAAAATGTGTTCTTATTTTCCCGCAAAATTTGTACCCTTCACATTGACCATGGCTAGTGGACTATTGGGACATGTCAGACCATCACACCACACCAGACGACACACCAGGCAAGACACCTTACCTTTATTGCTTATTTAATTGCTCAATATCATGCATGCTTTTACTTATTTCTAACAAATATAAAATTATTCTTTCAAAACTGTATGTAGATGCAAATTACTATACTTTAGTTTTCTTGTTGCATTTTGGACTAGAGTTAAGGGACTACCTTTTGTGTGTGTTTCATTCATTGGCCTCGACACTTGTGTGCCACGAAGTCGCGAGTCGCATATAGATACGGGCTTGCGTGCTGACTGATCATTGGGGCGTACAGGCCGTGCGTTAGGATATAACTGCTAACAGATTTGTATAGAAGACCTAGCAGTTATTAAGACTAAAACAGTGTCGTAGAAATGATTCATGTTGTGTGTCGTGGAGACGACGTATGTATAGTATCATGGGGAGGGAGGAGACAACTATTAACGTAGGGGCTACATTTTATTTTTATGCATATTTCGGGCTGATAGTGACTGAGATGAATACTACTTGCGGCCCAGGACAGATAGTGTCTCGTATGAGCGCTACGTGCTGCCAATCCTCTTTTATTTGTGTGGCTTATCATACAGTCGCTGTGTAGAACGTTGTCTCCAAAAGTGCAAGGTTTCACATAAAATGGTTGGGGACCTTATCTGTTTAGGTTTATGTACTTTTCTATTGAGCTATTTATATTCCGTTTATGGCATGATCTTGTTACGTCCCTCTGAGGACCTGGTGATTTCTCCAGAGGTGTTTTGTGACTTCCTGTAGGTGCTCTATTTAAGGCATGACTTGCGCTCTATTCCGTCGAGATGTTGCTTTTGGATCGTCATCCCCTTCGCTCGACCAAATCACTTTCTTTGTATATTTTTTCCTTATTTAAATTAGTTGGTAGTGGATTTGTCTCCGCCCAACGATTTTTACATAACAAACTCAAAGTTGATTTTATACAATTACTTATCTTCGTGGATGAGATTTAGTTTCTTGGCTTTCTACATTTTACAGCTTATGTATACATACGAGCCTCTCATTTACTCGTATGTATACAGCTGGCATGATACGTTTCTAGTCCTGCTATTTTGGGACTGGGGCGTTACATGTTTTTGTGGTGGCCAATACAGGTCGATTTATCACTTTGGTTACATTACTGTACCGATGTGAGCCTGCTTATGTAGGATTAGAATTTAGGAATCTCATCCACATACTTGACCTCCTTCCTTGACTCTAAGTTTCGAACTCTCGTTACCATCCTTGATGTGCATCTTGCTTGATTCCTTTCTACCGTAAATTCATATTTCCCGTGCTTAGTGGCAGTTAGGAAGATGACTACACTAATATATGATCATAGGTCAAATACATGTGTAGAGTGATTATTTGACAATTAGTATGAATTAAGGTCCTAATTAAGTTATAAAGGCATTTTATTTTCTAAAAGTAGGATCCCAAGGGTTAGTTAATTCCAAGTTGGGTAGTAGCAATATTACCAAAGGATTGTTAGGATTTTATTTTGATACCATTAGGTGATATCCACGAGAGGATCGATGGATTCTACAAAGGGTAGAGAAAACAAAATTTTATTTTTGAAGGTTCTAGAAAATATTTACGGTCTATTGGAATATGAAATCGATTTTAGAAAAATCTTAAACTTTTAAATTGTGACATATGATTTACGGTCAATGAGTATATTAAATTTGAAATTTTGTTTGGATTGATGATATTAAAATTTTGATTTGGATACAGTAGGGGTTTATCTCAAAAATTGTTGGAAGTTTTAAATTTATTAAAACTATGATTGTGAGACGACCAATTTTGACTAGAAAATGTGGATTAGTTGGGGTTTAAAAAAAATGATATTGGTTATTTGATTTGATTTTTGAATGTTGTAAAAAAAAGAATATATTTATACTTATGATTTATAGGGTTATAGCTAAACACCTTTTGAGGGAGATAAAATCGATTGGGAGAGATTTTAAATGTGTAATTTGGTCGCATGATTCACGATTGATAAACTCTTTAATTTAAAGTTGGAGGATAATATTGAAATTTTGGTGGAAATTTAGTAGTAATATAAGTAAAGTTATTTCAAGACTGATTAGAGAGTTTGAGATTTAAATTATGATTATTCTTAACGATGTAAAGTGATTAGAAACTTTGGTAGATTATTTTGAGATTTTTTTATTGAGAAAATTTTGAGGAACTTGACATTTTAGATTAGATCTTATATTGGTAGAGAACCAAAAAGCAAGCAAGGTCACCCTAATGGGATAGAAGTTAAGTTGCCATATCATCCATGACCATGATAGTCGTATATATACAAGTGTAGTTAGTCATCGACCAAACCACGTGACTATAACTTCATCTTGGCTTACTCGACCTTTCCTCAAGTCTAGATCTTTTATCGTGACCTTCTCATCATTTTAAATTTGAATAAATGATTAGATCGTTCCTTGGTTATACCCCATCTAAGAGACTATCCTCTCTCTAGAAACTGTGTCTCTAACTTATTTTACCTTGATTTACGAGATTTCCTAAATTAACTTTATTTCGTGCTTTAACCTTTTTTATTTTTGTGCATAAATTAGTACCCTATGAAAACCCACTTTCCATTTTGATCATTGGGTGTCCCTTACCATGATATTGATATTTGGAGCACAACACTAGGCTTTTTGTTTCAACAAATTTCATATGCAAGACCTAGACGAGCCCACCATCACATAGGCATATTATGTCCCACTAAAACACGTTCCCTTGTACACTATTTTTATGATACGACTTTTGGATCATAAAGAATAAACTATAACCTTTACCATGGTACCGATATACTTTTGACTACATATTTGGACTCAACCTCGACTCAAATCTTTCGACCCAATATATGTTGGTGATCTACTTAATTTTCTAAATGCTTAACTTTGTGTTATCATAATTGCTTGACCCTTGTCCTTTTTTGTCTTGAATTACTTACACCCATAACAACTTTTACTCTTCATGCAATAATTAGCAATCTTTATTGAACCTAACCAAGTTGTTTTGCTTCCCTCCTTGAGAAAATTTCATAAACTCCTTCATGATTCATGAAAACCTTGTTCTTATATGATTCCCTTATGCGAAGATGAAATTTGATCATGACATCCTTTGGTTGGAAAGAGGTTAGATTAGAAAATCCCTAGAGAAAGGTAGTGGTAAAGTTGAATAAGATCATTGAATATGCATAAGTAAAATTTTGCGGTAAACCCTATTAGGCGGGGTACATTTTATGATCTAATGAGAGTAGATTTCTTGATCGGCAAATTGGTACATCGTGGAATTCTATTGATTAGAAAATTTATGAAATGATAGATGGGGTGTTTGAAGTTATTAGATTTCAAGAAGGGTGTAAATTTTTAAACTCTTGATGATTTAGGAATTTAACTATATGATGATGGTAAATTTAAAGGTCGTAACAAGGAGGGGGAAATTTTACTCACGACTAAATTAGGTGAAGAAATTTTATTCTTGAAGGTAATTATGCGAGAGGGACTAGCACGAGAGAAAATATGTAGAAAGAAGAGTATTAGAGAAATATTGAATGGAAAGTTGCACTTATCAAGGTTTTTGCGATTATGGTTATAAATTCATATTAAAGTAACTTTGACTATATTTTTGACTAAATTGACTAATTGAGCCTAAGGTTTCAAGAGGTTAAAGCTCGAGAGAATATATAGATATGTTGAAAGATGGAGACTGCATATTAAAGTTTCGTGACTTAATAGATTTCTAATTATGGGATATCGCGTATAAAAAAATATTTTTAAGGTATCAATTGTTTTGTGAGTTAAATAAAACATCATTTGAAGGTCGATAAATACATAGGTACGCTTCAAGAATTTACATATTGTTTGAGATTATTTTAAGGACAACTATCAATTCGAATAAAGAAAAGGAAGTACTGCTTTAAAGAAATCGAAGGAAAACGCTAACCTTGAAGAATCTTTGATATTCTAGTGGGTTACGATTCAAAACTGAGATCGAAGATGATATTGTCTATTTATAAGGTTGCTTGCCTATAGGAAATATGTATGAGGTTGCATGCCTATAGGGAAAATGTAGCGTTGATTGATTTTAAAACCTTGATAGGTTGTCATGCATTAACTATCTTCTAACTATTTAAAATATTCATTGAACATCGTTTCTTCTCTCGTCTGATTAATTAAATCGTGGTTTCTTGTGACAAAACTCTTCCTATCATCTCAACCCTACCTACCCCAGTAATTCCTAAATTTTGAGGACGAAATTCTTATAAGTTGTGTAGGATGTAAACCCCCCTAAATTTTTACTACGAATTTTTTTAAATTTATTTTGGTGTTGATTTTCATTTTTCGTATTTGTACGTCGCGTGCGAGAATGTATATGCGAGGTGGTAAATTTTTTTTATACACAAAGGTTTTATTAAAAATATTTTTTTATATAGAAAATATGTTGTTTTTCAAAATAGTATAAGGTAAATAATTTCACTTGCATAAACTTATAAAATGCTTCGCATCGTAATTTGGCAAAATTTATTTATCTATTATAAAAAGGCTATTTTACTTTATTTTAATGATAATTTAGAAAAGTACGTTTATTTTAAATATTCTATTTACATGCAAAGCACATAAAATTAAATTCATGTCTACTTTGATTTCTGAAAACTATTTGTAACTTCTTTATTTATTTACAAAAGATATTTCAAATATTTAAAGATTTATTATGATTTTTGAAATTAATTATTATCATATTTTATTATTTCGAAAAAAGGATATTTTAAATACTGTGTAATTTAATATTTGATTAATTATGATAATTTAAATTGGAAAAGATTTTATATTAAATAGACTTTAAATTAAAGAAAGTTTATCTAGATTGGATTCGGGTATTGATTGATTTAAATTTTAAATCGATGGAATTATCTATTGGGGTTTAAAGCATCCTAGTCCTTATCTAAATAGGAGTTTCCACCTCCTATATAAGAAGAGGCGCCTTCTCTCTTTTTCTAAAAAGTTCACAACTCCAAAAATCCCAACCTAAATTTGTGCATCGTGTCTGTGCCTCCTTCCCATCCACTATATTTTTCTTTTATATATACATATTCTCTCCGTGTCCGACAACTCCGGACACCCTCACCGCCTCAGTGTCACGCAGGACACAACCCTAAACTCTATCCCAATTCCTGTGTGCGTGTCAGCATCCTGATATGGACACCCCTGTCCTTGAGTCCCTGCAGACAAGCCAGCCTCTGACTTCCTTGCCATTGGACATCCCTCGTCCCGGCCCCCGCCACCAGCAGCACACCCACCAAACCCGTCGATCACCTCCTTTGTCCGATACCATATCCGCAACCCCGTCGACCAAGACACCGCCACCACCACCGTCTGACACAATCTTCCGCCTCCCGTCCCGGCCACCAGTGGCCTACTTCACTACCTCCATCATCAACAATCTCCGTCTCCATCTACGGCCCCGGCCGAACCCAGCCTTTACCACCATGGGTCAGCCTCCTCCACGATCAACCACCACCTCCATAATAGCACCATCAAAGCCCAAATCCAGACAGCACCCGACGGGGCAACACCACCGTGTGATCCACCACCATCAACACCCATCACCACCACCGTCCTCACCAAACAAACTAAAAGAATAAGGGAATCCTTTACCTAAAACTCCCCGCCGCCAGGGCCGAGACCGACTAGAACTCCGCCGTGCCCTAGCCGAGCGCCTGACTCATCGAGCCCCGATTTTTGCCTCCATTGACCGCTGCCGATACCGGTGTCCAGCCCCCGGCATAGCACTCCATCGCCGTTAGTGCGCCGTCGGTGAGCTTTGGTCTCCGCCGTGCCCAGGCGCGCTGCCGCAGACGTAAGATACGCGGACCATCGCAGCACGAGCCGGCGTCGGCGCCTTTGCCGCTTCTCCAGCATTGGGCAGCGCCCTCCTATCGTTCCCCATCCCGGCGTTGACGCCGGCGACCTCCTCTGGTGAGCCCTTGCCTAACCCTCTCTCGTCCCTTCTGCTCGTCCCCTCTCTAAATTTTCTTCCATTTATTTTCTCTTTTCTCTCTCTCTCTCTGTTCTCTCAAATAAAAGCAAGCAGCAGTAGCTGCTGTAATATTTTTATTTTTTATTTTGTTGTTTCATTCAAATTGGTTTTTGGTTATTTTTGTTACTTAACATATTTGAACCAATTTTGATAAAAATCAGTATGGATGTATAGATGTAATTATATTGTTATGATATTTATCATTATTACTAATACTTTGGTTTTACTAGTAGTATCATTATATCTATTGTTAGTATATATACGTTGGAATATCTCTAGACTATATTATTGTATGGTTTTACAAAATATATTTTTATGGTACAAAATATGCTATTATAGTCTTTTTTTTAGTCTAAAGGGAATATTTTGTATAGTTAGTGTTTTATCCTAAATTGATATTTCCAGTATGTACCTAAAAAAAAAACAAAACATTTTTAAAATAATATATATATAGTTTATATTATTACAAACAAATTTTATATTATGATTTTAAATATTGTTAGGAGACTTCTAAAATGATATATAAATAATTTTCATATAGTTGGGAATATCTCTTTGTGTATGTATATTCTTTAAGGAATAATTTTTTTCCTAAATCAAATTCTCTTAAGATTAGCTTGTCCTTGATCATAACTAAAACATGTGTTCTTATTTTCTCGCAAAATTTGTACCCTTCACATTGACCATGGCTAGTGGACTATTGGGACATGCCAGACCATCGCACCACACCAGGCGACACACCAGGTAAGACACCTTGCCTTTATAATTGCTCAATATCATGCATGCTTTTGCTTATTTCTAGCAAATATAAAATTGTTCTTTCAAAACTGTATGTAGATGCAAATTACTATACTTTAGTTTTCTTGTTGCATTTTGGCCTAGAGTTAAGGGACCACCCTTTTTGTGTGTTGCATTCATTGGCCTTGAAACTTGTGCGCCACGAAGTTGCGAGCCGCATATAGATATGGACTTGCGTGCTGACTGATCATTGGTGCGTACTGGTCGTGCGTTAGGATATAACTGCTAATAGATTTGCATAGAAGACCTAGCAGTTATTAAGACAAAAATAGTGTCATAGAAACGATTCATGTTGTGCGTCGTAGAGACGATGCATGTATAGTATCATGGGGAGGGAGGAGATAACTATTAGCGTAAGGGCTACATTTTATTTTTATGAACATTTCGGGCTGATAATGACTCAGATGAGTGCTACTTGCGGCCCAGGGCAGATAGTGTCTCGTATGAGCGCTACGTGCTGCCAATCCTCTTTTATTTGCGTGGCTTATCATACAGCCCCTGCGTAGAACTTTGCCTCCAAAAGTGCATGGTTTTACATAGAATGGTTAGGGACCTTATCTGTTTAGGTTTATGTACTTTTCTATTGAGCTATTTATATTTTGTTTATGGCATGATATTATGTGTCTTGTTACGTCCCTCTGAGGACCTGGTGATTTCTCCAGGTGTGTTTTGTGACTTCCTGCGGGTGCTCTAGCTAAGGCCATGACTTGCGCTCTATTCTGTCGAGATGTTGCTTTTGGATCGACATCCCCTTCGTTCGACCAAATCATTTTCTTTGTATATTTCTTCCCTATTTAAATTAGTTGGTAGTGGATTTGTCTCCACCCAATGATTTTATACATGACAAACTCAAAGTTGCTTTTATATCATTACTTATTTTCATGCATGAGATTTAGTGTCTTGGCTTTCTACATTTTACAGCTTATGTATACATACGAGCCTCTCATTTACTCGTATGTATACAGCTGGCATGATACATTTCTAGTCCTGCTATTTTGGGACTGAGGCGTTACACTCAGCCCCTAATTTGGTCGATACGTGGCGCGAAAGGCACCCGAAGTCGACCAAACTTGTGCTGAATTCATCACAGCAGGTTAGCCGAATTGTAGACTATGTTTCATCTACTTTTTCTTGCCCGATTCTCCTTAAACCAAAAAGTTACCTCTATGTGTCTACTTAAATCTTTGATTGCTAGATCATACAGTTCCAAGCGGTTTGTCCGTGGTGTCGATTCTATGACAAGGTATCTAGAAATGACGAGATTTGTTGCGAGCAATTTTTTGCCTACCTAAGGTCAGATTTGATCATTCTAATATTTTTATTCAGAAACTAGACATCAAGAGCTTTCCAACACAGGTCTATTTGTTAGGTTTTGAGTTCGTTTGCTATTTTTGAAAATTCCCAACATTTGTCGTAACACCGTAACTCCTATGTTCTTTGTGTCCAAAATTCCAATAATTCATAAAACTATATTAAACTATTTGTTGTGCAAGGTTTAATGTTGAAACCCTTATTTTAAATAATTTATATAACTTTTTCAGAATTTAATATTTTTAATTATTTGTTTCGGGACTCAACTAGTAGGACAATTTTGTATTAATGTTGTAGTATCGATATAGGACTATTATGCTTGAGTTTTCACCATTAAAATAATATTATTACTAATAAAAATATATTTACAAGTACTTTCTAGAAATTAAATTATTATTTTATATTATTTATAAACTATTTGATAATAAAGTTTGGTTAAAAATTAGTTTAAACCAAAGAAAAACAGATTTCTAAAATCCAAAATGCATCGATACGGGGTCCGTCCCGACCAACCGGATGACTTTGTTGCAACCTGAGAGCATCGAAAAGGTGCGTATGGATGTTACAAACGTGTGGGCTTTGACTGAACTCGAATTGGTTGTGTGTGCGCGACGAATTCGAGGCGTATCGGTCAAGGTATACCGTATCAGCTCCTTTGCAAAAAATTTAATTATTTTGTGCACATTCGTCACCTCTCGATGAAACTTGTGCTACTGGACTCGTATCATTTTTTTGGTCCAGTGAGCCAAGTTTGGTCCAATTATGAAAATGTCGACCGGAACGCTATTTTGGCGGACTCACGATCCCACTTATCGGATGATTTTGTACACGGCTCATCGGAATCCAAATCTGGACATACTGTTGAGTTCGGTGCAAAGCGGGTCCAATGACGGATACTGTTTGGCACAAAATTACTATTTTGTCCTTGTGTCTAGAATTGGACTTATGGGTTGTCACGATCCGCACCCGGGGTAAGGGTACAAGTGCGTAACAGCAACCAGCCTACGCCGCAAAATCGGTAGTAGAATGTTGTACTAGGTTACTATCTAAATAACTCACGCAATTATATAATGTACCTATCATGGATCTCAACTCCGAATGGAGGACAAGTAAAGATATAGTAAAATCAATCACAGTCTAAGCACAATAAGATAACACCGAAGTCTAGATAACTACTAAGACTAAACAAACAACAACTACTAAATAATAATATCTCAAACAATCTCAAATACAAAGTCAAATATCTCTACTTATTACAATTCAAGTTCAAATATGAAATCTATAACTAGTCTACTAAGCTAGTCTCCCGATCACTCCTGAGAGTCCGGGCTAAAGGTAGCTAATCCATCTCCGGGTCCATAGCATGTAGGGCAAGTGTCCTCGGGACAAACATCTGTAATATTTTGTCAATATATCCAGTCAGAATTGGAACGAGCACAACTCATCTAGAAATTCCAAGTAAATGGCAAAGACTATAAAGCAGTTATAGACAATTATATTAATGAAGCATGGAAGTTTTAGACATGTAAAGATGTAGAGCAACAGTTAAAGTACAAGAGAAAATAATATAACGAATCAGAAGATCATGGCAATGAAGACTATAAATAATAGCTTGCTGAACTAGAGTAATGTGATATAAGTTAAAACTGTACAATGTAAGTCAAGTGTAATCCTAATGTGAGTCTAGACAAGATAAGTCCAGAGAGTAACTCCAGGGTGAGTCCTAAACTTGACATTAACCAGTGTGTTTTAAAATACCGAGATTGCCATGTAAACGATTATGGGTAAATCAGGCACATTGCACACCTAGCCAAGTGTGGGATGGCTAGCATTCCAGTGTGGGAGGTGGTTCCAGTATTTAGGAATGTTCACATGTCTACTCAAATATTTTTTCGTCCAACCAGTACAAGTGAATTCATAACCCAACACGAAAATAAAGTACAAGTCCAGCCAGATCATGATGATGCCAGTAGGTGGTTCCAGTGGTGATTCCAGTAATGGAGGCCAGACATGTAAAATGTGAGTATCGCATGCAATGGATCCAGTAATATCAATCCGTGTTGACAGAGAATCAAATAGAACTAACTAGAACCGAAATACAGTAATCGACAAGTAAATGAAAGAACTATCAAAGAATGTACTCGCCTGATACCCTGAGGAACTGATGTAAACAGATGTTCGAACCGGAGTCACAATATCTTATTTAGAGCAATACAGGTTATAATGTGTTCAATATGTTATAATTGAAGTTTGTAATACAATCTACATGATTCTAGGTCAATCTAGGTTAAAGTCAACTCTTGGTCAAACTTAGACTATCTAAGCCATTACTCTAGAATAGGCCAACATTCTAAGTCTAACTTAAAACCAAAGTATGTGATACAATATATATATATATATATATATATATATATATATATATATATATATATATATATATATATATATATATATATATATATATATCTCATCAATTTCTTCCTATAGGCATCTAATTATTACCCATACCATATATGTATTAGCCTATACTCATATGGTATTCATAAGATATAGCTAATACTATCATATATTTATATATACTCTCAACACTCACACTCATTAACTCTCTAACCCATGCACTCATAATCAATGCTCACATACTCTCAAAACTGAACATACATGAACTCAAGAGACCCACACATCTAACTTCTAGCCTATATATACATATATCTCATATCAGTACAAATATGACTCTATATGTGACCAACTGAACTTACTCACATCTAAACTATCTAGCCAAACCCCATATCTCCCCTTTGTTTCTACTGCTATCACTGCTACTGGTTCCTACTGCTACTAGTATTCAATTCTGAACTGAACCCTCAACCTGAGAATCAACTCCCATCTAGCCAAATGCCTTCACAAAACTCCTTCCAAACAACACTGCTACTGCTACCACTACTCATACTGTTATTGCCTAATCCCTCACTAAACTACACACACACCCCCCTTTATATATAAGACACATTCACACACACAATACATACACATATACTATATCAAGCCAACCCAAGACAATCAAGGCTCCTACTGCTACTGCTGCAACGCTTCACTCTCTCACTCACACACATATCAAACCAATGGCCTATGCCTAAATGCCCTCTCCTCATGACTGAAACAACATTCAACCAACTCATGTGTGACCAAATCACCACACATACACACACAAATCAAGAACTCAGAAATAAGGCCAATGGCCAATTTGCTGTTGCAAATAGCAGCAAATGCGGCTACTAATGCTCAGGCTACTGCTGCTAACCTCCTGGCCATACTAACCTAACTCTCACTCACATACAACATCATATACTCAAATACTAAACTCTCACCTACACATACTACAACCATACACAAACAACCCCAACTCATGCTCACATAAACCTATATGAACTGTATAAATATACAACTATATATATGAAGAAATAAACTTCCAACAACTGATACATATAAGCATGTCCCACACAACTCAATATATATGTAATCATCAAATCTCCTCATACAAACCCAACTTACTGCATATGTAAACAACATGCATTTGATAATACCTATTCAAAAACCCAACAGGAACATGAATACATCAAACCAAAATCAAAATTTATCAGAAAAATACCTTTTCGAAAACCCGAATCAAAATTACCTAACAATTTAAACTGCAAAGCAAAGGGAAAAGTGTCAAATATATGTGTACAATCTAGGTATCATCCCAGGTGTCAAGACGTGTCCACACGTGTCTGCAAGTGTCCTGCAAGTGTCAAAACTGTGTCAAAAGCCGGTGTCAACAAGGTATCAGAGCTAAGTATATAGACAGCATCATATGTGTGTGTCGAGTGCTCCAGGACACGATGTGTCCAACTAATGGTCATGGCGTCGTGTCCTAGGGTAGCCTAGGTCTAGGTGCACGAGTCCACGTAACTGATTAGTGTCCAAGTCGTGTCGTATCCTAGTTTCTAGGTTGTGTCAGAGCCTCAATTCTCATGTGTGTGTGAGCAAAACCAGTAAAGGTGGAATAACTTTGTGAGTACGAAACCAATTTGACCCAAACTTTGGGGGCATGCTGTCAGAGGTTGCCCCCATGTGTCCACAAAAATTTGTATCTCGACGTGTCGTGTACAGTAAGGAACAGGACACGGGTAGCAGGGAAAGGCACCACAGCCTCGTGTTATGTCCCCGTGTCCTAAAACTGACGCGAAAGTGTCCAAAAATTGACTCGGTCGAATGGAATATTAATCTAGACATATTTAGCTACAATTTCATATAATTATTTTTGAAAATCAATAACATTCATTTTTTTGAGGCATTTCATCAAACACATTACATAGCACTCCGATACTCCTCTGATACACACCCTAAATGGATTCCATTTCCTACCAAACTTGGTCTACAGCTAGGGGACCCTAAATGAATGCATCTATGAAAAGAAATTAGAATATTAATGGGTTTAGAGGTCATTACCTATTGAGATTTGGAATCGTAATGAAACCTTCTAGATCTAGATCTCCACTAAGCTCCAATAGTCGAATTATTCCCAACCTTGCTAGCTAGCCAATAGAGACCTCTTCTACAGTAGGAGAGTGATTTGCAACTGATTCGGTTCAATTTGAAGGTAATTTGGAGAAAGGGGGCAAATTTGGAGAAGAACACCGAAGTAGGGTTCGAGTTTGCTAATGGAAGGAGGCAAGGGGCTAATATGATGCTTATATAGGAGGGTGGGGTATCTCTTGGCCGGCCATGTAGTGGGCTAGGGTTTGTGTTTAGAGAAAATGGCTCAAAGGCCTTCCTAACATGCAAATTAAGGCCTTTTAAGGGAAAGGCCCAAAGTGACTTAACGTTTTAGCTAACTAATGGGCTTTAAATGGTATGATAGCTAGATTAGAGTCTAACTTAAGTCAACTAACCTCTCTAACAAGTTTCCATGGTCATAGCCAACCTCTACACAAAGTAGTTATAGGGTTTCACTAACAAATAATAAAATCATAATGCATCAATTTAATTAATAATATAATAATAAAAAATTTACTAATAAATCATTAACATGATTTAAATCCTATTATTTAATGATCAATTTAGAAAATTTCAAAATTACCCTTGTTTTAGAAAAGTGATGGTTACAAGTCTACCCTCCTTAGAAAAATTTTATCCTCGAAATTAAGATGGTCGTACTCCTTCCAGGTCAAAACCCCAATCAATCAAGGTCAAGAAAACTATCCTATAACTTACAAATCATGGTCCTACTGGTAGTGATTTCATAGTCTCGAACAAGGTCACTACACTATTTAGCACATCACAAGAATATCCTGACAGGTACTAATGAAATCATACATCAAGGTGGGGAAGAAGAACAGGAAAGACAGACCTGCTAACCCGTCACCTGCAGCGTCGGTCTCCTCGACCGTCAGCGCAAAAGCCCCGCCCCTCTGGTGCTGGGCATGGTGCTGCGCCACAGGTGTCCTAGCTCCCTCTATCTAATCTATAATACTCAAGTAACATCCACACTGATATTTTACTCCATTATACTAGGGCACCATCTATATGGTATATATTCTGTATTCTGATAATCATACCCGTCTATCCAGAACCATGTTACTAGAATCATCATCATACTAGTAAGTACGGGTGCGATAATCCATAGAGTTTGCAACTAAGGTACATACCTCTAGAATTATGGTATTTAAAATTTTTGTATTGCCGCATGCTTGGCTACAAAAACTTTAAATTCTCACACCCGAGAAATACATCCAAAATTAGACTCTATATATTCGCCATGCCAGCTAATATGGCTGTAGAAGACTCTAGATTCCATAACTAATGCAGCCTAGCCCATAAGATTTATCTTGGTAGAAAATCAAGTCAACAATGAACACCAAGAATCAATTTCAACAACGAACAAGGAAGGTAGACAGAAACTGTTGGAATCGAATTTCGAGATAGTTTATAATGAGATTCTCAAGGGTCATCCAGGAATCTTCTCAAGTAGTCCTAACTGTGATTGAGTAACCTCTCATGCTAAATCCTATTCCTTATCTCTTACCGCAGGTGCACAGTAGTACAACTAATCAACGCACTACCACGACTTTGCACTAATGCGAATCTTGACCTGCATGGGCCACCAGTAAAAATATATCCCGACCCGCACCCGGTGTAATAGTACAAGTGCGTAACAGCGACCAGCCTATGCCGCAGAATCGGGGTAGAACGTTGTACTAGGTTACTATCTAAACAACTCATACAATTATATAATGTACCTGTCATGGATCTCAACTTCGAATGGAGGACAAGTAAAGATATAGTAAAAATCAATCACAGTCTAAGCATGATAAGATAACACAGAAGTCTAGATAACTACTAAGACTAAACAAACAACAACTACTAAATCATAATATCTCAAACAATCTCAAATACAAAGTCAAATATCTCTACTTATTACAATTCAAGTTCAAACATGAAATCTATAACTACTCTACTAAGCTAGTTTCTCGATCACTCCTGTCCAAAGGTAGCTAATCCATCTCCGGGTCTATAGCATGTAGGGCGAGTGTCCTCGGGGCAAACATCTGTAATATTTTATCAACGTATCCAGTCAGGATTGGAATGAGCACAACTCATCTAAAAATCCAAAGTAAATGGAAAAGACTATAAAGCAGTTATAGACTGTTATATTGATGAAGCATGGAAGTTTTAGACAGGTAAAGACGTAGAGCAACAGTTAAAGTACAAGAGAAAATAATATAACGAATCAGAAGATCATGGCAATGAAGACTGTAAATAAAAGCTAGCTGAACTAGAGTAATGTGATATAAGTCCAGACAGTACAATATAAGTTAAGTGTAATTCCAATGTGAGTCCAAACAAGATAAGTCCAGAGGGTAACTCCAGGGTGAGTCCTAAAATTGACACTAACCAGTGTGTTTTAAAATATCGAGATCGCCATGTAGACGACTATGGGTAAATCAGACACATTGCACACCTAGCCAAGTGTGGGATGGCTAGCATTCCAGTATAAGTCCAAGAGAGGTGGTTCCAGTATTTAGGAATATTCATATGTCAACTCAAATATTTTTTTGCCCAACCAGTACAAGTGAATCCATAACCCGATATAAAAATAATGTACAAGTCCAGCCAGAACATGATGATGCCAGTAGATAGTTCCAGTGGTGATTCCAGTAATAGAAGCTAGACATGTAAAAGCTGAGTGTCGCGTGTAATGGATCTAGTAATATCAATCCGTATTGACCGAGAATCGAATAGAACTGAAATACAGTAATCGACAAATAAATGAAAGAACTATCAGAGAATGTACTCGCCTAATACCCTGAGCAACTGATGTAAACAGATGTCTGAACTGGAGTCACAATGTCCTATTTAGAGCAATATAGGTTATAATGTGTTCAATATATAGTAATTAAAGTTTATAATGCAATCTACATGATTCTAGGTCAATCTAGGTTAAAGTTAACTCTTGGTCAAACTTAGACTATCTAAGCCATTACTCAAGATTAGGCCAACATTCTAAGTTTAACTTAAAACCAAAGTATGTGATACAATACATATATATATATATATATATATATATATATATATATATATATATATATAAATATATATATATAAATATATATATATATATATATATATATATATATATATATATATATATATATATATATATATATATATGAAACCCCTTATCAATTTCCCTATAGGCATCTAACTATTACCCACACCATATATGTATTAGCCTATACTCATATGGTATTCATAAGATATAGCTAATACTATCATATATTTATATATACTCTCAACACTCACACTCATTAACTTTCTAACCCATGCACTTATAATCAATGCTCACATCCTCTCAAAACTGAACATACCTGAACTCAAGAGACCCAAACATCTAACTTCTAGCCTATATATACATATATCTCATATCACTACAAGTATAACTCTATCTATGACCAACTGAACTTACTCACATCTAAACTATCTAGCGAAACCCCACATCTCCCATTTATTTCTACTGCTATCACTGCTACTGGTTCCTACTGTTACTGGTATTCAATTCTGACCTGAACCCTCAACCTGAGAATCAACTCCCACCTAGCCAAATGCCTTCACAAAACTCCCTCCTCACATCACTGCTACTGCGACCACTACTCCTACCGCTATTGCCTAATCCCTCACTAAACTACACACACACACATACACACCCCTATATATATAAGACACATTCACACACATAATACATACACATATACTATATCAAGCCAACCCAAGCCAACCAAGGATCCTACTGCTACTGCTGCAACTGTAGCACTTCACTCTCTTACTCACACACATATCAAATCTATGGCCTATCCCTAAATGCCCTCTCCTCATGCCAGAACCAACATTCAACCAACTCTTGTGTGACCAAATCACCACACATACACACACAAATCAAGAACTCAGAATAAGGCCAATCTCCAATTTACTGCTACAAATAGCAGCAAATGCTGCTACTAATGCTCAGGCTACTGCTGCTAACCTCCTGGCCACATTATCCTAACTCTCACTCACACACAACATCATATACTCAAATACTAAACTCTCACCTACACATACTATAACCATACACAAACAACCCCAACTCATGCTCATATAAACCTATATGAACTGTATAATTATATAACTATATATATGAAGAAATAAACTCCCAACAACTGATACATATATGCATCTCCCACACAACTCAATATATATGAAATCAACAAATCTCCTCATACAAACCCAATTTACTGCATATGTAAACAACATGCAATTGATAATACCTATTCAAAAACCCAACTGGAACATGAATATAACATCAAACCCAAATCAAAATGTATCAGAAAAATACCTTTTCGAAAACCGAAATCAAAATTACCTAACAATATAAACTGTAAAGCAAGGGAAAAAGTGTCAAATATGTATGTACAACCTAGGTATCATCCCAGGTGTCAAGACGTGTCCATACGTGTCTGCAAGTGTCTTACAAGTGTCAAAATTGTGTCAAAAGCCGGTGTCAACAAGGTATCAGAGCTAAGTATATAGACAGCATCGTACGTGTGTGTCGAGTGCTCCAGGACACGATGTGTCCAACTAATGGTCATGGGGTCGTGTCCTAGGGTAGCCTAGGTCTAGGTGCACGAGTCCACGTAACTGATTAGTGTCCAAGTCGTATCGTATCCTAGTTTCTACGTCGTGTCAGAGCCTCAATTCTCGTGTATGTGTGAGCAAAACCAGTGCAGGTGGAATAACTTCGTGAATACAAAACCAATTCGACCCAAACTTTGGGGGCATGCTGTCAGTGGTTGCCCCCATGTGTCCATAAAAATTTGTGTCTGGACGTATTGTGTACAGTGAGGAACAGGAAACGGGTAGCAGGGGAAGGCACCACAGCCTCGTGCTGTGTCCCTGTGTCCTAAAATCGACACAAAAGTGTCCAAAAATTGACTCAGTCGAATGGAATATCAATCTACACATATTTAGCTACAATTTCATATAATTACTTTGAAAATTATTAACATTCATTTCTTTGAGGCATTTCATCAAACACATTACATAGCACTCCGATACTCCTCCGATACACAACCTAAATGGATTCGATTTTCTACCAAACTAGTCCTACAGCTAGAGGGACCCTAAATGAATGCATCTATGAAGAGAAATTAAAATATTAACGGGTTTAGATGCTATTAGAGAGTTGGAATCTCAATAAAACTTTTTCGATCTAGATCTCCACCAAGCTCCAATGGTCAAATTGCTCACAGACTAGCTAGCTAGCCAATAGAGACCTCTTCTATAGTAGGGAGTGATTTGCAACTAATTTGGTTCAATTTAGAGGTGATTTGGAGAAAGGGGCAAATTTGGAAAAGAACACGAAAGTAGGGTTATGGTTTGCTAATGGAAGGAAGTAAGGGGCTAATATGAGGCTTTAATAGGAGGGTGGGGTATCTTTTGGCTGGCCATGTAGTGGACTAGGGTTTGGGTTTAGAGAAAATGGCTCAAAGGCCTTCCTAACATGCAAATTAAGGCCCTTTAAGGGAAAGGCCCAAAGTGACTTAAGGTTTTAGCTAACTAATGGGCTTTAAATGGTATGATAGCTAGATCAGAGTCTAACCTATTCATCTAACCTCTCTAACAAGTTTCTATGGTTATGGCCAACCTCTACACAAAGTAGTTATAGGGTTTCACTAACAAATAACAAAATCATAATGCATCAATTTAATTAATAATAAAATAATAAAAAATTCACTAATAAATTATTAACATGATTTAAATCCTATTATTTAATGATAAATTTACAAAAGTTCAAAATTACCCTTGTTTTAGAAAAGTGGTGGTTACATGGGTAGTCAAACTTAGATTTTTTTTATGCCAAATACGTTGGTGATGTCTGTTTCAGCATCCAGAGTCGTTGCGGGAGCTTGGATTTTGTGGCTCATTGAGTGATTGTATATTGTTAGTTCTATGTGCTACCACCAGGCAAGTATACATTTCCAACTTTGTGTAGTTTACTTACATGCATGTTTTTATTACTCTTTCTTGTCATGTCTCATTTTCTAGTCTATATTGCAGTCTTGCCATGATTTATTTTCATGTCTCTTACCTGTTATCACTTACTTTCATCATTAGTTATGTTTTTATATATTTCCACCCATGACTTCGTAGCGTTGTTACTTGAGTGATTTGATTTGATAACGTGTGCCATGATACGTTGACTTGATCATGTGTTCCATATTACCTTGACTTGACCCTCTACCGATATTAGGATTGGCTACTTGAACACTCTCGACTCGAGACTACCACGCAGGGCTATGATAGAGACTCACTATAGTTAGGGAGTACCATGCAGGACTACTAGCTATAAGGCCGGGAGTACAACGCAGGGCTACGGTCATTCGATTCATTTGTAGCCATACTTAGTATTATTTTCCATATGACATGTCATGATCTATAGAGTCTTCCATATGATCTTCCTTCTTGTTCTAGAAGTTGTTTTTCCTGTTTTTCCTGTATGTTATAAACTGTCATAGTAGGCATGTTTTATGTATCTTGCTAGTCCCCTGAGGAACTGGTAATCTCTCCAAGTATTATATAAAGTTATCAAGGTTTAGTGCATTGATGGATGATGGTTGCTTGGCCAAGACTCTAGGTATATAGTTGTTACAGTCATTCTCTTCCTTATTTTATTTTGTCCTATATTTGATTCTCGTTGTTATTATAGCCTAGTCTTTTGCAAGCTTCATTTTCCTCTTGCTTGTTTATGATAAATGTGTTATTGGGGATCCATTCTAATACATTTATCTATTCTAGAATCAGTGAAATACGGTCTGATCAACCTTAGTGCACTTGTAGTTGATTTAGAATAATAAGATAAATTATACGTACTCAAGCTGGGCTGGAGTCCTCTCGATATATAGATGACATGTATACGTATTCATAGTCCTACATATTTTAGGATTGGGGTATTTCATATTTTTTTGGTGGCCCATGCAGGTCGAGTTAGCCGTTTCGGTTACGTTACTGTACCGAGCGGGCCTGCGTATATGATTAAACCCTTAGGAATCTCAATCCACAACTGCCTTGACAATTCTTTTAGAAACCTCTCTACCGTCATTGAACTTCGTATTTTTTCTCGACTATTCTTCTTTTGTTTTTCGTGTCATTCCTTCTTGTCCCTTCCTATTTCAGAGTGACAAATGATCGTGCTTTATAGAATTTATCAGAAATTTTCAAGTTATAGTATAAATTAGTTTGTTTGTTGAATTTTGGTTGCTTGATAGATAGGGGATTAGAGATGCCATAGGCCATAGGTATCTAGTGGTATAGATTTTTGCAACTAGCGTGCAAAGGTTATAAAATTTGAGGGTGTCATGTGTTTGACTGAGTAGTGTGACCAAAGGTGGGTAGATATCCTCAATATAGAAATAAATATATGATAATACTAGGCTACGCTCTTATGGTAGTCACTTGATCAAGAATAGAATGGTAGTTTTAGTGTAGAGATTGAAGAAGAACCTAAACATAGCATAACCCAACCCATTTACTATTATGCCATATCAGTTGTATAGTGAGGATTAGACAGAATGGTAGGTATCACTTAGCTTGGTCCGATAAAAAGAGAAATTGTTAGGAGGATATTGTTAGACGTTTAGATTAGATGCACAATTTAGAAGTTTCATAGCTCTACTTAGATATTTACAATAACCTATGAGGATCCGTAGTAAGTAAATAAGTTGGTAACCTTTCAAATTTTGGAAGAGTTAGTGGCCATGGATGGGAGGAAACAATTAAAGATAGTTGAATTAGTATTAGCTCGCCAGTTATTTCTTTTAGGCTAGAGTGGCAATCTTTTAGAGTACATCCCTTAAATATTTGAAGACCAGACGGATCATTGATTCGATGGTTGAAGAGTGCCTTCTCCCTCATCATTATTGAGTTGTTTGATAAATTGAATTTCGAGGATGAAATTCTTTTAAGGTGGGTTTATTGTAAGAACCCTAATTTTTGAAAATTTTATTTTATTTTATATAATTTTTATATATTAAATTATATTTTATCTTTAATTATGATTATAGATGTACTTTTCCGTAGCTTTAATTTTTGAAGCACAAGAAATGCCAATCTTTCAAAATGTCCTTAATGAGGTTGGAACTAGACAAGTCCACCTTCAGTTTGATATATCATGTCACATCCAAATATGTTACCTTGTGCTATATTTTTTATGTACAACTTTAGGGGTAAAATAGTTATTTTAGTCTCTACCGTAAAAGTTGACTAGCTTTCCAAATAGCAATTAAGACCCAATTCCGATCCAAATCATCTAACCCAATATATGATTTTGACTCATTTCGAGCTTACTAAATATGTGCCAATAGTGTGCCATTCAAATGAGTTCCCATGTGCTATTTAATCTTAAGTGGCACACAATTCGAAACTATAAACATATTAGACTCAAATCGATCACAAAAATTTCACCGACACAAAACTAGTCCAAGTAGGGTTCATAGAGCCTATTCTAGCGTGTCCAAACCTCTTATACCTATTTTAGATTGATTTTTATGAATTAGGGGCAGCCATATCGATTTAAATCTATTTTTAAATTAACTCTATAACCACTTTCCTAATTTGGACCCAATCAAATCTCTTTGAGGTACACCTTTGATTTAAATTATCAAATCTTAACCAAAATCCCTCAAACAAAATCCAATTCTGCTTTCTCACATAGACCCCTTCACTCTATGATGATCGAATATACTTTATATATTTATTCTCTAGAAACCGAGCCCCTCCTATTTATTTTCTATTTTCATACTTTTCTTTCCACCCAATAGAAACTCATTACCCCGAGCTCTTCCAACCCTCCTACCACCTTCATCTTGACCCTAGGACACCCCCTAACACCTCGGCACCTTTCTGAGGAGCCTCAACACCTAATTTGGCACCCGAAGTCGACCGAACTTGTGCTGAATTCATCACAACATGTTAGTTTCATCTATTTTTTTCTTGTCCAATTCTCCTCAAACCAAAACTGGAAGTTACCTCTATGTGTCTACTTCAATTTCTAATTGTTAGATCACACAGGTCCAAGTAGTTTGTCTGTGGTGTCGATTCTACGACAAGGTAACAATAAACGACAAGATCTGTTGCGAGCAGTTTTTTGCCTACATAAGTTCAGATTTGATCCTTCGAATAATTTTATTCAGAAACTATACATTGAGAGCTTTCCAACGCATGCCTATTTGTTAGGTTTTGAGTTCGTTTGCTATTTTTAAAAATTCTTGACATTTGTTCGTTTGCTATTTTTAAAACTATACATACCGTTGAGTTCGTATCAAAAAATTGGACTCGTTGGTATATAATTTGTCGACTTTAGAGATCATAGGTTCTGGAACATTTAGGTACAAAGCGAGTCCTATGGCGGACACTGTTTCGGCCCAAAATTACTGTTTTGCTCCTGTGTCCAGAATTGGACTTATGGGTAGTCAAACTTAGATATTTTTCTTATGTCAAACACGTTGGTTATATCTGTTTCAGCATCCAGACTCGTTGCGAGAGTTTGGCTTTTGTGGCTCATTGAGTGATTGGATATTGTTGGTTCTATGCGCTACCACCAGGAAAGTATACCTTGCCAACTTTGTATAGTTTACTTACATGCATGTTCTTATTACTCTTTCTTGTCATGTCTTATTTTCTATTCTATATTGTAGCATTGCCATAATTTATTTTCATATCTCTTACCTGTTATCACTTACTTTCATTATTAGTTATATTTCTATATATTTCCACCCATGACTTCGATAGCGTTGTTACTTGAGTGATTTAATTTGATCACGTGTGCCATGATACTTTGACTTGATCATGTGTTCCATATTACCGTGACTTGACCATCTAACGATACTAGGATTGGCTACTTGACCACTCTCGACTCGGGAGTACCACGCAGGGCTACGATAGAGACTCACTATAGTTAGAGAGCACCACACATGACTACTAGATATAGTACCGGGAGTACTACACAAGGCTACAGTCATTCAATTCATTTGTATCCATACTTAGTATTATTTTCCATATGACATGTCATGATCTATAGTGTCTTCCATATGATCTTTATTCTTGTTCTAGGAGTTGTTTTTCCTGTTTTTCATGCATGTTATTAACTGTCATAGTAGACATATTTTATGTATCTTGATAGTCCCCTGAGGGCCTGGTGATCTCTCTCAGGTATTATATGAAGTTATCAAGGTTTAGTGCATTGATGGATTATGGTTGCTTGGTGTCACGACCCGCACCCAGTATAAGGGTATGAGACGTGGATACGTCCAGCCTATGCCACAGTGTCAGCGGTAGAACGTTGTCCTAGGTCCAACATCTAACACAATCTAGAATATGCTCCAATTGGAGAATGATATATATATATGGTACAACTCAATCACAATAACTAAGATGGAATAGAAGAAAGATAATCTTAACAGAGAGTCACAATATGAATATAAATCCCGGTGTAAACCACACCATAATAAATCTCAATACAATCACAAAGTCTCATAACTAGATAATAATATCAGTCTAATCTAACTCATGGCAAGTCCTCAGCGACTACTGGATCCTGCTGAGGGTCCAGGTCACCTGTGTCAACTAGGCCTGCTCTATAGTAAGTGTCGCAGCAATCCTCATCATCTATAATATTTCAACAGGTCCAATCAGGACAGGAACGAATACATATCTCTCACACAGTTCATAACATGAAGAAAAATATGAAACAAGCTATAGAATAATATACATGAACTGCTGATAAAGAAATGAGACTGTAAAAGAGAGAACATGATATATGAAAATAGATATACATGATATAATAAGAGAGCTGAACTAACTACGTGGTGTAGAGCACAATCTGGTTATGTAAACTGGCTTAGGTTATACATGACTTAAATCTAGTTTGGAGTTGCACATGAAAAGGGTGTAGATCACATAACCAAATAAATGCTCCCCTTGCCCCAATCAGTACATAAGGATCTGTCCAGGTTATGTTATTGCACATGAAGGTAGTCCGTCATATGGATAGCTAGTCCACATGCACACTGGGTTATACATGAAGGCTCACATGATCATGAGTGTACATGAATGTCACATGAGTATACATGAATAAGTACGAATACAATGAGTAGACGATGCACATGATAAAGTATATGAGCACAATATACCCGATGTATTCGAGGGGATAATATCGCATGAAGAGATCCATATAGTGCTAATCCGTGATATATCGTGTCAGCAACAAGTAAACTAGTCTATAACAAGTAAATATGTCCAAGCAAGAATGAAACGGTCAGAGAATGTACTCGCCTGGCAATCCAAGCTGCTGATGAGGATGTGTAACTGAACTGGAGTGATGTAATCCTATTTAAAACAACCACAAGTCACAACAATGTCTAAAATAACATAAGGAATGCCTATAATGCAATTCTACATGATTCTAGGTTCTTTTAGGTCAAAGTCAACCCTTGGTCAACTCTAGTCAAACTTGGTCAACTCTGGTCAAACCAGGTCAATTGAAGGTCAACTAGTCCGTTTACTAATTTTTAGGTCATACTCAAGTTTTCAAGTCATTCAGAGTTCGTTTGAGTCGATTTGGATCAAGTTTGACCCAAAATTGACTTTTGTCAACTTGGTCGACTTGTCGGCCAATTCAACCAAACTAGGCTCCTTATGACGATCCTAATCTGTCCCAACACTCCCTACAGTCATATCACAAGCAAACATTACATTACCTATATATAAACTTAATTCACAAAGGCTATATGTATATATATATATATATATATATATATATATATATATATATATATATATATATATACATATATATATATATATATATATATATATATATACGCATATATATCTATACATACACATATAATTATAATATGTGACTGAAGGAAAAAGTGATAAAGGACTGTTGTATAATGTCACGACCCGTACCCACTGTGAGGGTACGAGTACGTAACAGCACCCAGCCTACGCCGCAGTGTCGGCGGTAGAATGCTGTTCTAGGTCATGAACTATAACTAACATAATATGAATACTCTCAAATTGGAGGCCAATCACAGATACAACTCAATCACAATCTAGAGGTAGAATAAAGCACGATGGAATAGATAAGAAAATCCTCAACTGAGGTACAACAAAGGTGAAGTAAACACAAGTCTCAACATCTCTATAATGATACAACTCTGAATCAAGACAACAACTAATCATGAAAAGAAAGAACAGACTAAGCTATCTATGCTAAGCATGGGTATCATCCTCAGCAGCTGTCTGAACCTCCCCAGAGGTCCAGGTCGCGAGTGTCATCTAGGCAAGCTCCATAGTAAGGGGTGCAGGGTTCCTCATCATCCTCTATAAAATTTTTAACATGTCCAGTCAGGACAGGAGCGAGCACAATATATCTCACGCAGATCATAACAGGTTAAAAAATATAAACATGCAAGAGAGTACGATACGTAAAACTGAAAGAAAGTACACGATATAAACAGATAGAGAACTGTAATAGAAATATCTACTATAAGTAGAGAGCTACCAGTGACTAGTGATTTAGAGTACAAAGTTGACATGTGAACGGCTGGATTTGCACATGAATATACTAAAGAGGCGCACATGGTTATACTACTTTGGAATTGTTCACATGACTATTTATACTCCCCCATACCCCAATCAATACACAAGGATCCAGACAAGTTATGTTACACACATGATTTTCACATGAAAGCCCATAAATGGGTGCACATGAAGTATACATGAGGGCTCATAAATGAGTGCACATGAAATTCACATGAAGGCCCATAAATGGGTGCACATGAAATTTACATGAGGGCTCATAAATGAGTGCACATGAAGTATAGGTTATACATGAGATACATGAGAAACATGACCGAACATGAGAGCACAAGAGAGTACACGAGCACGCATGAACGAGCATGAAGCACATGAGAAACATGAATAACATAAGAGCCAGGAATACATGATGTACATGAAACACATGACATGATGTATCCGATGCTCCCGAGGGGGATAACATCGCATAAAAAGATCCATATAGTACCGATCCGTGATAATATCGTGACAGCATCAAATAAGGTAAACTAGAACAGAAATATAATTCTAAGCAAGTTATGAAATGATCAGAGAATGTACTTGCCTGGTATCTGAATAGCTGAAGTAAATGTACTGTCCGAGATGAGGTACCTGACTCCTAGTTAGAGCAATACAAGTCAAGATGTATACAGAGGATGATAAATGTAATCTACAATGCATCTGCATGCTGTCTAGGTCAAACTAGACTATAGTCAACACTTGGTCAACTCTAGTCAACCACACTAGTCAAACTAGGTCAACTAGGCCACTCCTAACCCCAGCAAGTCTCACTAAGCCTAACCAAGCCTAGGCTAGCAAGCACACATCATAACTAGGCTATACAAGCCAACGCAACCACACATCAATGCACATCATATTTAGCTATTTATCATGAATCTCCTATATATATATATATATATATATATATATATATATATATATATATATATATATATATATGTATAGGTTTGCACCTATATACACAACATTAACATACAATGTGAATAGAGAGGGAGAAATTAGCATGCAAGGGTCTATGTGTGTGAACATGGTGGTGAAATGAAAGGCATAGGCTATACTATCTATGTGTTAATTACATAACAAGCATGCTAACACGAAACATATATCTATGCATACATTGAAACAAGTTAACTAGCTATATGCATGCATGTGTGTACTCTATATGTATATATAATCATGGACTTAATATATAGTGAAATAGAGAGGGGAAATGTGTATAGTGTATACTAAATTTTGTGTGTGTGTACATGTGAGGGTTTAGATTAGGGTGTAACAGGAAATGAATTAAGGAAATGTGTGTGTCATGTTCTCAGGTTTGGGAAAATCAGTGCTGTGTGTGAGTGACAGTTGCTCAGTGTATTAGGAACTATAAAAGACAGTGAACCCATTAGATAGGGTGTCAAAACAGTATATTAAATAGGGTAAATGCAAACTCAGGAATTTTGATTTCAGTTCAAACATTTAAAAGTTCAGGATTTTAGTGTGATACATGGAACAAATCAGTGTGTGCATATATGTATATCGACCTCAGGTTCATATTTTGTGTGTGAGTTTAGGAGAACAGTGCATATGTTAAGGGTGTGTGTGTAGTTGTCATTCAATGTGGTTCTCAGGAAATGGCAATGACAGTAAGGTGTGGCATGTGTGTGTGTTCAGTTAACATGTTTAGTGAACCTCAGTTTAGACAGTCCTAACAAATAGAAAACCAATCACTTGACATCTATTAATCCTATCATGCAACTGAACTCCATGTGTATACATATTGAAACCAACCAATCCACAAATCAATGACCCATATGACATTGCAAATCTCAAGTGCACCTGTGTCAATAATGAAGTTAAAGTGCTCGAGTGTATCATAGTATGCAATGAGTGTCCAAATGAAATGAGGATATGTTCGAGCGTGTGATGAGTGATTGCAAGTATCGAGTGGTGTCTAGTGAGTGTCAACAAAGTGTCCAAGTGTTCAGATTTCAGCAGGGAACATAGATTCTCAGTTAACTATGTCAATCACAATCAAGGTATCAACCAATCAAAAACCAATCTCTCAGATTTCAGTCCCAAGGCAAATTTTGAAATTTCAATTCTCTGGCTAACATGAACCCAACCTGTAGGTTATTCTCATTTAAATACATGACTAAGTCATGTTTCAGTTCTCTCAGGTTTTCAATATAGGTGTTCAGTAGAACATTAGGAATGAAGGAACTCAACAGTAAAAAAATCTAAACGAACTAACCCACATGTGTAACCCATCATCTAACATGTATCTCAATTCAAATCTACCATTAAGCTTCATAAAATAAACATTAATAAACAGTGAAAATTATAATTTAAACTCATAATTTTAGTATCAGTGAACCGCGTATCAGAAATCCCATATTTTTAAACCCAATAATCAATAAAACCAATCGAAAGTTCAAATCAGGTGTATGCAGACATGTGTACACATGATACATGTCATGGGGAGTCCATTCATGTCCAGGAAACTGGACACGAAGTGTCCAATCAATGAATGTGAAATCCAGTGAAACTGTCAATAAAAACTGTCTCGTGCTTGCGTGTCGAGCCTTCGTGCTCTCGACACAAGGCGACACGTGACTCGTGCTTGTGCAGAGAGGTTGGCCCATAGTAGGGCTAGGATTCCCACACCCTGACCTGGGTCGAACCTGTGTCGTGTCCGATCTGTAGGTGCGTATCAGGGGGTAATTTTCTGTACGTGTACAGCAGTGCGTGTCCAGTGCGCGTGCGATTTCTCCTCGTGTGGTGAACCATATGCTCCCAAATTTTGGGAGCATAGTGTCAGTGATTGCCCCAACAACTCCAAAAAATTTTGTGTCCCCACGTGTCCTACACAGTGAGTTATAGGGCCCGAGATGCAGGACACTGCATGCTGTCCAGAACAGCAAGTTCGTGTCCCCATGTGGACACAACACAACACGAAAATCACAGATCAATGACACAAAATCAAACACTACACCTAGCACTACAAATTCATTCAAACACATTTCAAAATTAATAAAAAAACACGAGTGTGGCATTTCATCAAACACCTACATAGACACATTGATACGTGTCCGATACGGACACGAAATGGACCCAAATTCTACCCAATTTCTAGGGACAGCTAGGGAACACCTAGTTCTAGCCTAATATGCAAAGAAATCGGAATTAAAATATAATTTAAGGGGTTTTACCTATAGGTGCAATCTCAAGAGAAAGCTTCAAATGGGGGGTGTTCTTCTTGATAGCCCAATGCTCCAAATTGATCCCAAACTGAAATGGCTCTCCACCAACAGTCCATAAATATCAATTAGAACCCAATGCAAAAGACTAGGATGAAAAAGGAGGTTTAATGAATAAAATGGGAATTTTGAAGAAGGGAACAAACCTTGGTTTTTGTCAAATGGAGAAATGATATAAAAGAGGCAAGAACAATATGAGGAGAGATTTTATAGGGTTGGAAATGACCTAGTGGCTGGTCATAAAGGATAAAATTAGGGTTAGGGTTTCAAGTCATGGGCTTGGGCTTAAGTCACATGAGTAATGGGCTCTCTACCTTAGCCTTAAGTCCAACATTAAAATCCTTCCTAATTTCTCAAGAGCTAAGTCACTCAAGTCAAAACCAAGTCGACTTAAGTTAGATTAGGGTCCCACCATGCTAGCCAATTCACTATGGTCAAAGTCAACAGATAGGTTGGTCCCCAAAGTCACACCTATATAAAGTCAAAATTAACAATCACCAATGCATTAAATAACAAAATAATTTAAAGGGGCCAAAATGACCAAAATGCCCTCAGGCTAAAAATGATAATTAGATATTCCAAATCACAGGGTTAGGCTCTAGGGCAAGCAGTCTCTAGGCTACACTAGCTAAACACAAAAATCACAAGTCATGGTTTTAAATAGTTTTAAATTGATTAAAAATCACCAAAAATTAAATTAGTATTTAAATATCAAAATTAAATAATTAAAATCATAAAATTTGAAAATTACCATTATTTAGAAAACTGGGTGTTACATATAACGAATCAAATCTGGGATTAAAAACCAAGTATTAACTATGGGATATATCACATATATAAACACATATACACATATATCCATTTGAAGAAAAAACTATATATTAAAATATATATATATATATATATATATATATATATATATATATAGGCAAAAAAAAAAAAAAATATATATATATATATATATATATATATATAGGCATATGCAAGAATATACATATACGTACTCATATAGGTAAAGAAATAGGTTACTCAAATTCGAGAAGTGGATTCAAACCTGGAAATCAGAATCTTAAACTCTCATTCCAATATATTTACATATATACAAATCATTTATATATAAATATATATATATATATACTCACATATACAAATATATTCATAAAAGAAAATCTAATTTGCATATGTAAATGATAATTAAATAGGATATAAAACCAAGGATCAATTCCCATAAACTCAAAATGTCATATAAGAATCACAAACTCAGAATTTGATACATAAAATCCAGAAATTATCAAAATACTATAAAACAATTCAATTTTATATTGAAGGAAAAACCCAATTTTCACATATCGATCCAAAACACAAAATACTCCAAATTAACTCATGAAACATGACAAATACGTTGGTCTCGACACGTGGGACTTGCTCGGGTACTCCCGTGGTCGCAACCGTGTCCGTATCGTGTCCAGCGAACGAGTATCGGAAAACCCGATACGCGCATGAACCGAATTAATACCAACCCAATTTCTTGCTCTTTTTCGATCCGATTCTCGTGAAACTTCACGTACACATGGGCGTACACATCCCGACCTACTGGACGAGTTAGCGTACGGCCACGTGTTGTGTCTGACACGTACGCAGGGAGTATCCGTACGCGAGTATGCGCGCATGCACAGTCCCGTGCACAGCATCATGTACGCGTGTCGACGAGTCTGGGGACTCGTGTGTACCACCTCGTGTTCATGTCCTAGGCTAGGGTAGATATAGGACTGTCACGCCCCATAAGCCAGAATACTGGAGAGCGGAGGACAGACACAGCCAGCTACGTACATTGAAGTATAATCTATCTCGATATACGGTCACGGCTGTCTAGACGCATGAGGGTTTATCTACAAGCCAACAGTCTCTTATGGTCATGAACAAGCCTAGTGTCTCAATCTCAAGCAAGTAAGTAAATGTTACAAGATGTTAGATCATCAAACATACAAAGTAAGGCATCCCAAATATTATATATTCAGATGATCATGAAGCTAGTCATACAAAATGTGAAGACTAGCAAGAGTTTCAGTCATATATGATCAATCCTAGGATTTGTCAATCATGTTACAGCCCTTAGTCAGATAGAAATATAAATTTAACATGAGCTAACACTTGCTCGACAGCTAAATGCCTCAAAAGAATAATTTACAATAGAGTGGGAGAGCAAAATAAAACACACTCGTTGCCAGGGTTGCGTCTAGTGTGCACCATCTGGCTGGAAGGCTAGAAGATCCTCGGGTGCTACTCCAAAATCTGGCCATACAAAACCAGCTGGGTCAGACCCCGAAAGAGCAAGTGCCACAAGGGAGGCTTCACTTAAGAATTAAAACCAGCATATTAGCACATGAGACATAAAGGATAATAAAAGACATGAGTTAAAGAAATCAGGATAATAAACGATAAGGTAACTAAGGAACTATTCCGGTAACCAAGTTACAACCCGTAAACCAAACAAGGACCGGAGTTGTAATCCTTCACCTGAACAGAGCTTAGTCTCCAACCAATTATCGACAAGAGTAAAGCATAACAGTAATGTGCAGAAATAACCATGTAGTAGTCTTGCCTATGCAAGACTAGACCAAGCGATGAGTACGGCTTGATACTTTAACTAACTAGGGTTATCACAAGCCTAGTTACTGATAAGATGCATCGAGATGTTCCAACAGCCACAAGCCCTGCAGACTTAATTCAGGTTATCCGGTCACAAGTTGAGAGAGTTGGATTAGGTGACTTGGATGTGCAACACATGACAGTGTACTGGAAATGTGCCCTACTCGACGGCAGGCTACAAGTCCAATTAGAGCGCCCAGATAACGGGACGGCCTATAGCTGGGAAATCTCTTCATAAACTACTTGATCAATCTAGTCATTATCCTAGTCATATTCAGTATAAATCCCTTACCGTGGTAACCAGGAATTCATGTCCTAGACATGATGCAAGACGAGACATATAGCTTATACAAGCACAAACACCCACGGTGTCAAGACAAGATTTACTTAGCAAGTCAAGAAAGCCATCACAACAGCATATCAAAATTATCATGTTAGGTTACTTATCAAGAGTGTGCCACGACGGGTCACTATCATGAATCATCATGCCAAGATTACTTATTAAGAGTGTGCCACAACGGGCCACTATCATGTCATATCCTTATATTATCATGAATGAGAAAAACTTGCATAAAAATAGCTATTAACATATTCTTAAAGCCAAGAAAAAGATATACAACTTTTATGTTGGGAGTTGGGAGAAATTCTGGCCACAAATCAGCCAAATAGGACATAAAATAGCCAAAAACAGCCAAAACAGGCACTATGCGACATTCTGTGGCACTATACAGCCTTCTCTGGTACTATAGCTTTCTGCGGCACTATGCAGCCTCCTGTGGCACTATACGGCCTTCTGCGGCACTATGTGGCAGGCTGCATCACCATGCGGCACTATGCGGCAAGCTGCACTATACGGCAGGCTGCACTATACGGCAGTCTGCACTATGTGGCAGTCTGCACTATGCGGCAGGCTGCACTATGCGGCAGACTGCACTATACGACAGTCTGCACTATGTGGCAGTCTGTACTATACGGCAGGCTGCACTATTCATTCCTGCGACACTATTCATCGTCCCTACTAAATTCAGCACAGATGAACTAGAAAATGCTCAATTCTTATTTTGGCCATAACTTCCTCAAAACAAATCGAAATCTAACTTTTCAAAGGTCCATTTTGGGTAAAATTAAATTCTCTACAACATAAAACAATCAAAACTTAAAAATAATGAAGTTTGGTAGATCAAAACCCAAGAAAACCAAAAATACAACTAACTTAGATCTACATGAAATAAACCAAAGAAATTAAAAATATTAAGTACTAAAGTGTCTTAGAATCTCGTGAGGAAGACAATAGAACAACAAAATAGAGTTCCTCGATGAAGCAAGTTGCACTTGCCTAGGACTTGGTTGGTGGAAGGAGTAAATGAAGAAGATGAAGAAGTAAATGTAGAAATGAATGAGGAGAGAGAGAAAAGGAGTTGGATTATATATCAACCCTCTCCATCTAAAACCAAGCCAAACCAAGTCAAATTGAACCAAACCAATCAAATAAACCAAGTCAAGATTAAACTAAGACTAGGCTAAGCAAAACAAGTCTAACTACGGTCCACCGATAAATGCTAGAAATCTCGTATACGCATACAAAAATACGTATAAAGGGAAACGGGATTGACATCTCTACCCATCTTAAAAGAATTTTGTCCTCAAAATTTAATCAAGAGGCTAAAGAGGTCAGGACAAGCTATATTAATCATAAGCAAGCTATGACTAGCAGTCAATCAAGCAATCATTCATACAAGCAAGGAATTAAAAGTATAAGGCATAAGGAAGACATTATATCTTATGAGTCAAACAGGTGTGGATATCGCGAGCGGATATCATCCTCACGCTCCCACGTTGACTCACCCAAAGAGTGATGACCGCAAGCAACACGGACTAAACTAATAGTCTTGTTCTTGAGTACCTTCTCTCTTCGGTCCAATATGGATACGGGCCTTTTCTCATACGAAAGGTTGCTACCAACAACCAATTCCGAATGATCAAGGACACGACTCGGATTCGGGATATACCGTCACAATTGGGATACATTAAAGGCATCATGCACCTCACGTAACGACGGCGGAAGAGCGAGACGATAGGACACATCACCTAATCGCTCTAGAATATCGAACGGCCCTATGTACCTAGGACTAAGCTTTCTCCGCATGCCGAATCGAATGACGCAACGGGTAGGCAAGATCCTAAGGAATACGTGGTCGCCGACTGAAAACTCAAAGGAATGCCAATAAAAATTGGCCCAATGGCGCTGTCGATCTTGGGCAACTCGAAGATGATCTCTGACTTATCTGACCACTTTGATCGTCTGCGTAACCATCTCTGGGCCAAGCATCTGTCTCTCGTCGACATCATCCCAAGCTAAAGGTGATCTGCACTTCCTGTCATGCAGTGCTTCAAAGGGTGCCATCTGGATACTAGCCTGAAAACTGTTGTTATAGGAGAACTCCACGAGATGCAGGTGATCTTTCCACGAACTACCGAAGTCGAGTGTACTTGATCGCAACATATCTTCAAGATTCTGGATCGTGCGTTCTGACTGACCATCTGTCTGCGGATGATAAGCTGAACTGAACTTGAGACGAGTCCCTAAGCTCTCTTGAAGCCTCTGTCAAAACTGTGATGTGAATCTTGAATCTCTGTCTGATATGATACTAACTGGCACTCCATGCAATCTGACAATCTGCCTGAGGTACATCTCTGTAAGCTGATCCGTCGATTGACCAATTCTAAAGGGGAGAAAATGAGCTACCTTCGTGAGTCGATCAACTATAACCCAGATAGCATCTCTCCCAGCTGGGGATTTAGGTAATCCAGTTACAAAATCCATGGTAATGTGCTCCCATTTCCATTCTGGGATCGGTAAATGTTGAAGAAGTCCAGCTGGTCTCTGATTGTAACACCCAGTTTTCTAAATAAGGGTAATTTTGAAATTTTGTAATTATAATTATTATTTATTGATATTTATTTCATATTATAATTTTTGGTGATTTTTAATCATTTTTAAAATATTTAAAATCATGACTTGTGATTTGGTGTTTTGCTAGTGTAACCCTAGAGATAAGTGACCTAGAGCCTAGCCATGAGATTAGGGTATTTCATTTATTATTTTTAGTTTGAGGGTATTTTTGTCATTTTTAAATTATTTGAATTTAATATATTTTATTAGGAATTTAAAATGATTTATTAGAATGGTATGATTTAAATACTAGTTAATTGATTGCCATGTGGTTTAGGTTAGTCTAACCTAGATTGGACCTAACCTAGATTAGTCATAGCTAGTTTAGTTAGTCACATTGAGCTTAGTTTGCCTTGGTTAAATAGGTTTAAGTCATGATTAGCTAGGTTGAGTGGTTTACAACTTGACTAGGAAGGAGCCCTAGATTCTAGGCCATCCAAATAGTCATGATGTATTGCTAGCCTTAGATGCACCCCTAGAAACCCTAACCCTGGCTAGTGGCCGGCCAAAAGAACCCCCTTGCCTATAAAGTATCTCTATTGGGAGTTGTACCTCTTTTTACTATTCCATCATTTTCCTAAGAACAAGGTTTGCTTTTATTTTAATTTCTTCATAGTTTAATCATTAGTGCTCCATTTTTATTGAGATTTCTTCCATAGTATTCTAAATATGGTTCTCCTACTGTTGGTGGAGTCAAATCTCAAGTTTGACACAATTTGGGGGCTTTGCCTAGCTTTTGGAGAATCTCTTTTGGAAGGCTTTTGTTGGGAAGAACACCCATAGGTAACTCCTTATTCCCCTAATAGATTTTTGATTTCTTGGCATGATTGCATAGCCCTAGGTGTCCTCTAACTGTAGGAATAGGTTTCGTGTCATTTCGTGTCCTTTACGTGTCTGTATCGGACACGTATCAGTCTAGGTGTATTGGTATTCGACGAAATACCACAGTGGGCATTTCGATCCTGTTTCAGGAATGTTTTTAAATAGAAAAATAGGTTTTCATGTGGCTTATGGATTTCTACACGACTGAGCTGGATTCGTGTCGAGTTTGTGTCGATCTGGACTCGTGGACATGCCCGTGCGTGCGTGGACAGCACTGTCCTGCTACTCGCGAGTTCGTGTAGGTTATTTTGGACACGTGGATGCATGTCCTTTGACACAGGCCTTGGGGCAATGTCTGACACGACACCCCCAAGACCACGTGTCAATTCGGTTCGTATCGAGTGAGGGATTCGACCCGCACTGGACACGAGTGCACAGTCGACTGAACCCAGTTCAGTATATTTGGGTTTATGTGGTTTGCACACTTGTGTCTGGTATTTTTGGACACGATGGTGAGTGTGTGACACATGTACATATCAACTGTTAATTACCAACCTTAATCCCATTGATTATTTGTTAGTTTAACATTCGAATAGGACATGTTCCTAATTTCTGATATTGTGATGCATCAGTGAACTGGTTCACTGTTCCTTATTTTTCTATTTACTTTTAATGTTAAATGCCATGTGTTTTAGCTATGTTTTAAATGTTTGAACATTAGATATCATGTTAGGGTGCATTTTGTGTTAAGTTTGATGAAGGAGGATTCGATCTCAGAGGGAGTGTGTATTCCTGATACTCTAATGTATCAGTGAACATGATTCACTGTTTTCACCTCTATTTACATTTTTGATGGTTAATATCATGTAATTAACTATGATTTAAATTTGCTGAACAACAAATAGCATGTTAGGTTGTGGGGATTCATTTGTATTGAGATTGGTTGATGTGTTCATGAATGGTTGAATGAGATTGAATGTTTAGTTTAGTACAAATCGATTTTTCTTCCTAACTGACAACCTGAGATTTGATCTTCGAATTTCTGAGACACTGTTTTAACCTGAGACTCTAGGCTACACTGCTTTCACTATTGCACTGTTTTGAATTCCTTAATCCTGAGATTAAATGGTTAATTAAAATTGATTTTCCTTTTGGCTAACTGTCATTCCAAACTGCCATTGGTTCTGAATCTAAGTTTATGACCTTCTAAATTCTGAAACTGTTATGAACATAGGAATGTATCATGCTACACAATGTGATGAGACACACTAAAAAATGGTTCCCTGAGATGGTTGTTGCATTTCACTCCTATGTTAACTACTGTACACAGAGAGCACAAACCCTGAACCTGGGAAATGATTTCCTGGAACACTGGAATGGAATTCCTGAGAACACACCCTGTCACAAGTAATCTAATGCACACAACTGAGGCATTGGCATTTGTAAACCTGTGACACACTGTCCTTAACACCTAAGACCCTGTCACTTAGTTTGAACACTGAGTTCATACTATCTTCCTGTTTTATGCTACTATTTTAACCCAGTTTGATGCTGTTGCAGTTGATGCAATATTGGGTTGGGGAATATTGAGTTTGTGTTCATTAATCATTGCAGACTCTTCATGGTTGAGGCTTAACTTATATATATATACATGTTGTTCCCAAATTCCTGTCACTTGTATCAATCCTGAGATTAACCTTTTTCCTTTCACCTATGCTTCCTGCACACAAGTACACTATTTTTCCACTCTTGCACATTGATTTCAGCCTACATACATATTTCTGTCACATGTAGCCTGTGTTAGACACACATGGATATGTACATACCTACATGCGTATGAACACACAGGATACCCCACATATGTATACAAGCCTATGACACTCACACCCTAATCTCACATTGACACTCTCATATATCCCAATGTGCACACACATGTTTGAACATTGTTTTCAGCTCACAAACACACACTATATGTTAACCCTCTAACTTGCTAACACCCCTTTTTGCCATGTTAACCTTTGAACATAAACCCCTTGCTATGCTACACCTACCCACTTGCTATACACAAGGATAGGTTCACACATTACTCTGTTAGGACACACATTCACTCTACTGTCACAGGAACACCATGCCACACACTCTAAATTCACATTGACACATTTTTCTCTCTACACACAATTGTCTACACACACACATATGTATCTACTCCATATCACATACACACTATTTTCTATATGGACACACACACTTGTGACTTTTCGCTTATATATATAGTATGTATATGTATATAGATTTATATGCCTAAATGTATAATATAATGTATAATGTGTATAATGAATATATGTATAATGTATATATAACATGAATGATGCATGCCTATATATATATTGGATGGTAGCCTATATACATAATGTATACAACTATATGTAATATTGAATGCCTAATATATATGTGTGAAATGGACTATGTGTGATGTTAGTTTAGCATATTGTTGTTGGGTCCTAGAATAGCTTGTTGGACTAGTTTAGACCTAATATAACCTAGTTAGACTAGTATAGCCTTGATTAGACTTAGAATGGATAGTTGACCTAGTTTGACTTCTAGGGTTGACCAGAGTTGACCAAGAGTTGACTTTGGTCTAGACTGACCTAGATTCATGTAGAATGTATTGAATTGCATCTTATTATCATTTTAGACTCATAGTGACTTGTACTGTTCTATAGGAGACAGACACCACTCCTCGGACAGTAGATATTCTTCAGATACTCAGGATACAGGCGAGTACATTCTCTGATCATTTCATATCCTGTTAGAATTATTCTCCTGCTTTAAATTACTTTACTTGATGCTGTCACGTTGGTCACACGGATTAGTACTATATGGATCCTTTCTTGAGATGTTATCCCCTTAGGAAGCATCGGATACTACATGTTCTGTGCGTTTCACTTACATTGTATATCACTATGCTTCATGGTTCATTGGATCACTTGTGACATGTACTCTCATGATCACAGAGTCTTCTTTGAATTACCCATTTATGGGTATTCCTAGAATCCCCATTTATGGGACTATCATTTATCACCCTTCGGGGGCCATTACGTGAATCATAACATAACCTGGCTGGATCCTTGTGTATTGATTGGGGGTACGGGGGAGTAGAAGTAGACATATGAATAATACCCAAGTAGTATCTTATCTGTTCACCTCCGTAGTGTCTCATCAGAATCTCCTATGCCATTCACATGTTTATATTATACTCTGACTCACTAGCCACTGTTAGTTCTCTACTTATTGTAGATATTTCTATTACAGTTCTCTCTCTGTTTACATTCTGTACTTTCTTTCAGTTTCCTGTATCTTACTTTATTGTATGATTATATTTTCTAACCTGCTATGAACTGTTGAGATATATTGTGCTCGTTCCGTCCTGATTGGGCACCGTTGAATGTTTACAAAGGACGAGGATGAGGCTGGTATTGACATCTTCTATGGGACAGCCCTAGACGACACTTGTGAGCTGGACTCTCAGGAGGACCCAGCTCTAGCTGATGATATTACCCCTACTGTCTAGACTAGTTTAGTTAGGCTTTATCTTACTTATGTTGTCTTGGGACTAGTTTAGTCTAGGTTTTACTATTTCTGTCATTTGAGATCTGGACTGTATATATTCTTTCATACACTGTAGTTGGGACTTTGTATTTCTGGATGTTTGCTGAGTTGTTATCTTAGACACTTAGACTCTTCTGATCATCTGTATTTAATTTGAGTTCTATATCATATCGTGCTTCTTCTTCCTTAGTTGTGATTGAGTTTACATTCTGCTATGTCACCCCCATTCGGGGAGTATAAACTGCTTAGCATTATATTTTTAGATGTTGTGACCTAGGACAGCATTCTACCACCGACACTGCGGCGTAGGCTGGACGTACCCACTTCTCGTGCCCTTACTCTAGGGTGTGGGTCGTGACACGTTTTTAGTGGTGGCCCATGCAGGTCGAGTTTGTGTAGTGGTATTCGAACTAGAGTATCACTACAGCCTGCAGTAGGAATTAGAATATTTTTGAAGGTACTCAATCACACTAGAAAAAACTCTTAATCAGATTCATTTTATCTAAATTGTTGCTTATGGACTTCCCTTGAATATAAACTGTTCCCTTTTGAATTTTTGCTTCATTCTCAGAAATTGCTTCTTGTTTTGATCTGTCTTCATGATGGTTATGAAGACACGATCTTATCGCTCCGGTCCGGGGAATACTATCAAGAGGCTGGCCACCTCTCGTCCTGTTCATCAGGGCCTCGAGACCGCAACTCCTGTTGTGCCGACTCAGGTTGGCATTTCTGCGACATTGAAGGTGCACCTTCGTCTGTACAGAGACCTTTCTCCGTCATTCCCGATTTCTCTCAGCAGCAGCGGTTCATGCAGCATCGACAGCAGACCAGGGAAAACTAGCAGGGGCAAGCTATTATCAGGACAGTCGAGGATGCACAGACCAATAAAGATCTTGCTGTAATTTCCGTTCTTCTCGATTCCATTTCCACAATTGCCTCTTATAACTATCTTGAAATCCGATTCCATCTGTTCCTTGTTGATTGATTAATTTTGTCCTATTGCTCTTTTGTTATGTTTGTTTTTCTTCAAAAAAAATTATATGGGCTAGGTCACCTAAATCATAGGATCTAGAATCTTTGATAGTCGTGTTAGCTGGCATAGTGAGGACATATAGTCAGATTTTGGACGTAATCCTCGGGTGTGGAAATTTAAGGTTTTCGCCATCGCATGCGGCAATGCAAAAATTTTAAATACCATGAACTAGAGGTATGTACCTTAGTCAAGGACTCTGTGATTATCGTAGCCTTGCTTACTAGCATGACGAAGACTCTGAGTAACATGATTTTGGACAGACGCATATGATTGTACCCTTATGTTGTTATAAATAACTTAGGAGTAGGAATATTTATTTTGTAGAGCTTATTCATAAGTAGTTCTTTCATAGTGTAATGAGGTGATGACTTGTAGAGTGTCTGTACACTTGAGATGATAGTTAGTATTGGTATTAGAATAGTAACCCATTGTAGATGATTTCCTTGTTATTATAGTACCAACCAGTTTACATCTAGGATGTTAGTATGCCTTACAGTCATGATGATTGTTATTATTTTCCTTACCTTTTTTTTTTCCAGTGAGGCACCCATGACCAGAGCCTGTCCTTGAGTATAGTTGTAGTTCACCTAAGACTGAGAGGCCTATATACATATAGATTGCAGACGGTATTGGCATATGAGATATGGGTTTGGTTGGTGTCTATAGGTCATTGTTGTATAGGATTGTTGACATGTTGATCAACCTTTATAGGCAGTGTGCAGACCCTTCACTAGATATCCTGTCCCCTTGGTTCAGACTTGTACAAGTTGTTCACTGTACTCAAATTTTATTACCTACCATGTTGCATCATAGGTTTCACTGGACCATAGTTCAGACCCCAATTATTGACTCACCAATATAACCATTAACCCCTTACCATATGCTACATATCTGGAGAGTTAGTATCATGCATACTAGAGGTCTGCACTCACCCCTTGGGACAGTTCACAGTTCTGTCCTAGTACACCTTACAGTATCTGACCCCTTCATTGGAGTGATAGGTATGTGGTAGGGAGTGTGTGTTTTAGACCCTGAGTAGAGTTGAGGTGATGAGGGTTAATATATATAGTTTGTATATATATGTAATATATTTTGATTGGTACGTAGCCTGCACTCATTTGCAGTATACTGCCTATTGCATTCCCTGTACACCAGTCTGGTTCACTTTTTCAGACCACTGTCCTGCATATAGTTAGTTCAGCCAGATATAGAGGAGAGGCCAGGTTGATCTAGAGGCATGTTTCAGTCACCATGTAGGTTTCCTTTCACTTTGACTATACAAGTGGACCCAAATGTCCTATCCTTTAGCTCATAATTTCAGTCTCCTTAGCACCATTTCCTTTTTTCCTACACTGATGATTCAGACCATTCATCCTTAGCCTAAATTCTAAGCATCTGTTAAGTCACTTATAAGTTTAGTCTACTTTAACCCTTGGTTGATCAGTCATATATATATATAGATGATATACTTAGGATATATGTGATGGGTTATTGTTCTTGAGCATATATATGTGGTATTTTGGGATTGGTGTGCTTAGCTTGTAGGTATTTAGTTATGGGTGACTTGATAGGATTGGGAAGTTAAGAGCTAGCCTATTATAGAGTTTCTTTTTTTTGTTAAATTCTAGTTGCCAACACTTAGGTAACTAGCATAGGTAAAATCCTAAGAAGTTGACCAGCTGATGACCAAGTACTAGGATATTGAAAAAATTGACTAGTGATTGACCCTTGACAATGTTTGACCTAGAAGGGGGTGCGATCATCTTAATTTCGAGGATGAAATTTTTATAAGGTGGGTAGGATTGTAACACCCAGTTTTCCAGATGAGGGTAATTTTGAAATTTTGTAATTATAATTATTATTTATTGATATTTATTTCATATTATGATTTTTGGTGATTTTTAATCATTTTTAAACTATTTAAAATCATGACTTGTGATTTGGTGTTTTGCTAGTGTAACCCTAGAGATAAGTGACCTAGAGCCTAGCCATGTGATTAGGATATTTCATTTATCATTTTTAGTTTAAGGGTATTTTTGTCATTTTTGAATTATTTGAATTTAATATATTTTATTAGAAATTTAAAATGATTTATTAGAATGGCAGGATTTAAATACTAGTTAATTGATTGTCATGTGGTTTAGGTTAGTCTAACCTAGATTGGACCTAATCTAGATTAGTCATAGCTAGTCTAGTTAGTCACATTGAGCTTAGTTAGCATTGGTTAAATAGGTTTAAGTCATGATTAGCTAGGTTGAGTGGTTTGCAACTTGACTAGGAAGGAGCCCTAGATTCTAGGCCATCCAAATAGTCATGATGCATTGCTAGCCTTAGATGCACCCCTAGAAACCCTAACCCTAGCTAGTGGCCTGCTAAAAGAACCCCCCTTGCCTATAAAGTATCTCTATTGGGAGTTGTGCCTCTTTTTACTATTCCATCATTTTTCTAAGAACAATGTTTGCCATTATTTTAATTTCTTTATAGTTTAATCATTAGTGCTCAATTTTTATTGAGATTTCTTCTATAGTATTCTAAATATGGTTCTCCTACTGTTGGTGGAGTCAAATCTCAGGTTTGACACAATTTGGGGGCTTTGCCTAGCTTTTGGAGAATCTCTTTTGGAAGGCTTTTTTTGGAAAGAACACCCATAGGTAACTCCTTATTCCCACAATAGATTTTTGATTTCTTGGTATGGTTGCATAGCCCTAGGTGTCCTCTAACCATAGGAATAGGTTTCGTGTCATTTCGTGTGCTTTACGTGTCCGTATCGGACACGTATCAGTCTAGGTGCATTGGTGTTCGACGAAATGCCACAGTGGGCATTTCGATCCTGTTTTAGGAATGTTTTTGAATAGAAAAATAGGTTTTCATGTGGCTTATGGATTTCTACATGACTGAGCTGGATTCGTATCGAGTTCGTGTCGATTTGGACTCGTGGACACGCCCGCGTGCGTGTGGACAGCACTGTCCTGCTACCCGCGAGTTCGTGTAGGTTATTTTAGACACGTGGATGCGTGTCCTTTGACACAGGCCTTGGGGCAATGTCTGACATGACACCCCCAAGACCACGTGTCCATTGGGTTCGTGTCGAGTGAGGGATTCAACCCGCACTGGACACGAGTGCACAGTCGACTGAACCCAGTTCAGTATATTTGGGTTTGTGTGGTTTGGACACTTGTGTCTAATATTTTTGCACACGATGGCGAGTGTGTGACACGTGTACATATCAACTGTTAATTACCAACCTTAATCCCGTTGATTATTTGTTAGTTTAACATTCAAATAGGACATGTTCCTAATTTTTGATATTGTGATGCATCAGTGAACTGGTTCACTGTTCCTTATTTTTCCATTTACTTTTAATGTTAAATGCCATGTGTTTTAGCTATGTTTTAAATGTTTGAACATTAGATATCATGTTAGGGTGCATTTTGTGTTAAGTTTGATAAAGGAGGATTCGATCTCAGAGGGAGTGTGTATTCCTGATACTCTAATGTATCAGTGAACATGATTCACTGTTTTCACCTCTATTTACATTTTTGATGGTTAATATCATGTAATTAACTATGATTTAAATTTGCTGAACAACAAATAGCATGTTAGGTTGTGGGGATTCATTTGTCTTGAGATTGGTTGATGTGTTCATGAATGGTTGAATGAGATTGAATGTTTAGTTTAGTACAAATCGATTTTTCTTCCTAACTGACAACCTGTGATTTGATCTTCGAATTTCTGAGACACTATTTTAACCTGAGACTCTAGGCTACACTGCTTTCCCTATTGCACTGTTTTGAATTCCTTAATCCTGATATTAAATGGTTAGTTAAAATTGATTTTCCTTTTGCCTAACTGTCATTCCAAACTGCCATTGGTTCTGAATCTAAGTTTATGACCTTCTAAATTTTGAAACTGTTCTGAACATAGGAATTTATCATGCTACACAATGTGATGAGACACACTGAAAAATGGTTCCCTGAGATGGTTGTTGCATTTTACTCCTATGTTAACTACTGTACACAGAGAGCACAAACCCTGAACCTGGGAAATGATTTCCTGGAACACTGGAATGGAATTCCTGAGAACACACCCTGTCACCAGTAATCTAATGCACACAACTGAGGCATTGGCATTTGTAAACCTGTGACACACTATCTTGAACACCTAAGACCCTATCACTTAGTTTGAACATTGAGTTCATACTATCTCCCTGTTTTATGTTACTATTTTAACCCAGTTTGATGCTGTTGCAGTTGATGCAATGTTGGGTTGGGGTAAATTGAGTTTGTGTTCATTAATCATTGTAGACTCTTCATGGTTGAGGCTTAACTTATATAAATATACATGTTGTTCCCAAATTCCTGTCACTTGTATCAATCCTGAGATTAACCTTTTTCCTTTCACCTATGCTTCCTGCACACAAGTACACTGTTTTTCCACTCTTGCACATTGATTTCAGCCTACATACATATTTCTGTCACATGTAGCCTGTGTTAGACACACATGGATATGTACATACCTACATGCCTATGAACACACAGGATATCCCACATATGTATACAAGCCTATGACACTCACACCCTAATCTCACATTGACACTCTCATATATCCCAATGTGCACACACATGTTTGAACACTGTTTTCAGCTCACAAACACACACTATATGTTAACCCTCTAACTTGCTAACACCCCTTTTTGCCATGTTAACCTTTGAACATAAACCCCTTGCCATGCTACACCTACCCACTTGCTATACACAAGGATAGGTTCACACATTACTCTATTAGGACACACATTCACTCTACTGTCATAGGAACACCATGCCACATACTCTAAATTCATATTGACACATTTTTCTCTCTACGCACAATTGTCTACACACACACACATGTATCTACACCATATCACATACACACTGTTTTCTATATGAACACACACACTTGTGACTTTTCCCTTATATATATAGTATGTATATGTATATAGATTTATATGCCTATATGTATAATATAATGTATAATGTGTATAATAAATATATGTATAATGTATATATAACATGAATGATGCATGCCTATATATATTGGGTGGTAGCCTATATACATAATGTATACAACTATATGTAATATTGAATGCCTAATATATATGTGTGAAATGGACTGTGTGATGTTAGTTTAGCATATTGTTGTTGGGTCCTAGAATAGCTTGTTGGACTAGTTTAGACCTAATATAACCTAGTTAGACTGGTATAGCCTTGATTAGACTTAAAATAGATAGTTGACCTAGTTTGACTTCTAGGGTTGACTAGAGTTGACCAAGAGTTGACTTTGGTCTAGACTGACGTAGATTCATGTAGAATGCATTGAATTGCATCTTATTATCATTTTAGACTCATAGTGACTTGTACTGTTCTATAGGAGATTGATACCACTCATCGGACAGTATATATTCTTTAGATACTCAGGATACAGGCGAGTACATTTTCTAATCATTTCATATCCTGTTGGAATTATTCTCCTGCTTTAAATTACTTTACTTGATGCTGTCACGTTGGTCACACGGATTAGTACTATATGGATCCTTTCTTGAGATGTTATCCCCTCAGGGAGCATCGGATACTACATGTTCTGTGCGTTTCACTTACATTGTATATCACTATGCTTCATGGTTCATTGAATCACTTGTGACATGTACTCTCATGATCACAGAGTCTTCCTTGAATCACCCATTTATGGGCATTCCTAGAATCCCCATTTATGGGACTATCATGTATCACCCTTCGGGGGCTACTACATGAATCATAACATAACCTGGCTGGATCCTTGTGTATTGATTGGGGGTACGGGGGAGTAGAAGTAGACATGTGAATAATATCCAAGTAGTATCTCATCTGATCACCTCCGTAGTGTCTCATCAGACTCTCCTATGCCATTCACATGTTTATATTGTACTCTGACTCACTAGCCACTGTTAGTTCTCTACTTATAGTAGATATTTCTATTACAGTTCTCTTTCTGTTTACATTCTGTACTTTCTTTCAGTTTCCTGTATCTTACTTTACTGTATGATTATATTTTCTAACCTGCTATGAACTGTTGAGATGTATTGTGCTCGCTCCATCCTGATTGGGCACCGTTGAATGCTTACAGAGGACGAGGATGTGGCTGGTGTTGACATCTTCTATGGGACAGCCCTAGATGACACTTGTGAGCTGGACTCTCGGGAGGACCCAGCTCTAGATGATGACATTACCCCTACTGCCTAGACTTGTTTTGTTAGGCTTTATCTTACTTATGTTGTCTTGGGACTAGTTTAGTCTAGGTTTTACTATTTCTGTCATTTGAGATCTGGATTGTATATATTCTTTCATACACTGTAGTTGGGACTTTGTATTTCTGGATGTTTGCTGAGTTGTTATCTTAGACACTTAGACTCTTCTGATCATCTGTATTTCTTTTGAGTTCTATATCATATCGTGCTTCTTCTTCCTTAGTTGTGATTGAGTTTACATTCTACTATTTCACCCCCATTCGGGGAGTATAAACTGCTTAGCATTATATTGTTAGATGTTGTGACCTAGGACAGCGTTTTACCGCCGACACTGCGGCGTAGGCTGGACGTACCCACTTCTCGTGCCCTTACTCTAGGGTGCGGGTTGTGACACTGATGTTCAGCCTTAACTTGTTGGCAAACTAAACAGCGAGAGACAAACCGGGCTATCTCCCTCTTCATGCCATTCTACCAGAAATGCTGTCGGATGTCTCGATACATCTTCGTACCATCGGGATGAATTGAATACTGAGAACTATGAGCCTCTGCCATGATCTCCTGTCTAATATCACCACTGGGTACACAAAGACGCCTCCCATGTCGAAGTGTATCGTCCACATAAATACATAACTCTGCTCTTCGTCCTGCTTCACACTCTGCTCTGAGCCGCTGAAGCTTGGAATCTGCTTGTCACGACCCGATCCCAAATTATTGGGTCGAACCGGATCATGCCCAGTCTACACCGTTGTGAGACGGCGGCAGTAAGCTGTTCTATATGCAGGTATTCACAACAACATCTATACATTTGTCACAACTCATTATGCAAAAATTTTTAAAACTTTTATTCAACATTGAAAAGTACAATTGGAAATGAAAGAACTGAAATGAAATGCTGAATTCAAATTAACAAAATTTCAAAACAACAAAACTAGAAAAAAAAACTGAAAACGAATAGCTAAGAGGTCGGCTCGTCGGCCTCAGGTCCTGCGTCCTCCAAGGAGGACTCCGGCAACACCACATGGTACAAAACCGGGTCATAATAGCTATTGTACAATAGCTCAGCATCCTCAATGTCACCTAAAAATATTATCTCCAGTCAGGATGGAGCAAGTACGAATATGTATCTCATATTTCAAGTAATAATGGAAAAGTGCAGGCTAAACAGTTGAAACAATATTTTTCAGTAGTTCTACGATTAAAAACAATGTGATTTGAATGTGTAATCGTCTATGACCGGCTTGGGTTATACAATAGCGTCCTAGCGACGCGATACGGCTTATCCCCGTGTGTAAGAGGGGTAAGCTCGCACAATCCTGCAATATAGGAGGGTATTGGCCATAAACGTTACACTATTTCCCCAATCCCCACAATCAATATCAATCAATACCTGAACCCTAGGAGAGGGTTCCGTGTAGCAGTGTGGTTTAAACATGCAGCTAGACAATTACTAAATAAAATACAAGAAGACATAACAGTAACTCGCCTCTGTTAGTTGACTGGATCGGGAAAGTCGGTACCGAGGAGGATGTCATGTTCGTCTCCGAGATCCTACAGTTGAGAACCTTGGCTTGGAACCATAATGAAACCATTCTAGGTGTGCTAGTTACAATCTCTAGAAGTAGACCCTAGTCAAGTTTTAAGTTTATTAATTAATCTACCGAAAAACGTCTAACGTCGCAATCTACGTTCATTATTATTTTAATTAAATAAGTCGGTTATTGATTAATTAGAAAAATAACAATTACCGGTTAATTTGGCACAACTTTGTATTTTATATATATATATATATATATATATATATATATATATATATATATATATATATATATATATATATATATATATATATATATAAAACTAGGTTTTTTCTTTTAATTGAGAAAATATGTGATTTGCATAAATTACTAGATTATTTCTTATGAGAAAACGTTATTAATTTTATACAAAATAATTAATACCTAAATTATAATTACGCGCCTAATAACGAAAACCAACTCAGGAAAGAAAGTAAAAACCTAAACTACACAATACAGGGTCACAGCGAAATAAAATAGAAAACTGGGCTTATGCCCTTTACAAATTTTTACATAAATTAATTAATCATCTAGGCGAGCTCTGAGTGCCGCAAACGGTCCAAACAGTAGGCCGAAGCCCTGCACAAAAAATACTAACAGCAGTACCAGTTCTAAAAATAATTATAAATATAAATATAGTTGTAAATGCATCTCAGACTTGGTCCAAATGTCATGTTGCTGGCTAGCGCCTCAACGTACGGGAACCCTGTAGCGTTTACGCTTCGCCGAGGCTCATTCGACCGATACGGTCGTCGCCTAACGAGGATACGAAACTCCAAAATCCATTTTCAAATCGACAAAACTACTTTTGTAATCCGTTTGCAAAATACCGAATTTAAAAATAGAAACCCATTTTAAAATACTTTATTTTTAAAAACTTTCCCAAAAATTTGGGCAGCATCTCCTCTGTAATTGGGACAACCCAATCCTGGGACGGTGCCAAAAGTCAACATAAATAATATCCCGAACCAGGAAAACAACCCAAATCATCCATAATAATATTCCACACAAAAATATAATATCCAACCCGAAAACACATCATAATTATATATAGCCAAAACCATAGAATACTCCCAAAATAAATTCAGAAATCCCAAAATAAAGTTCGGGAAACCGGAATCCACAGAACCGAATTATTCTGAAATGGGATTCGAAAAAATCCGAAACTACAATCGCCTAAACCGAATCCCGTAACGGGATCGGGGACCGTATCATCATCGACACTAAGGTAGGGAAACGGGGACACGAGATATACCTTGGGTTGCTCGGCTAGAGCTCTCAGATGATAATAGGAAAAAAAATATCCACGCGGACAACAGATCGGTATTGCTGGAACAGCGCATAGGAGCCGCGGAAGAGGAGGACAACAGCAGCACTGTTGCGGAAATCATAGAAACAACGGATCGTCGCACTGCCACGGCACGAGGGCGCTGGCCTGAGCGGAGAGTGCACAGGGGGTAAGCGGGTCAGAAAACCGTGGGGGTCAGCGATGCTGGGAGGCGGCGCGCAGGGGCTCGCGGGGTCGGCGCCGGAGGGGCGCTGGCCGGGCACGGGGCAGCCGGGGTCGGGACGCGCTGGCGGGAGACGCGAACGGCCGGATGGGTGCCGGAGGAGGTGGCGCGCGCGGGCTAGTGGCGAGGTCGTTGGAGGCCGGCGGGAGGCGGGGCCGCGTGGGTAGGGCGTCGAATTTCAGGGTCGGCCGGAGGGCTTGGGTGGATCCAAGCTCTGGAGTTGGGGAAAAAAAAGAAATTGAGTGAGGGAGTGGGAGAGAGAGAAATTAGAGTAGGAGTGGTGCTGGTGCTTGTGCCTGTAGGGGGGAGTGGGTTTTAAGGAAGGAGTGATGGAGCTTTTGGGAGTGGGTAATTTAAGAAGAAGGAGAAGAAGGAGTTGTAAGGAGAGGAGGGAGTTGTGGAGAATAAGTAGGGTGTGAAGTGAGGTGCTGGCCTGGTCGTAGGATGACCAGGCCAATCCGTAGGGATTTTATTATTATTATTATTTTTAATAATAGAAATTAAATATATATTCAAAAATTAAAAGAAGGAAAGGAATGGGTTCGGAACCGGGATCAGGTGTTCGGACTTGGGGTCGGAGTCCGGACTCGGGATCGGGGGCAGGGCCTCAATCAAAAATTAACGATTATTTTTAAAAATATCTTTTTCTAATTTCAACTAATAATAATAATAATAATAATAATAATAATAATAATAATAATAATAATAATTAAACAAAATTTACGCTACAATCCAATAATTAATAAATTCTAAAATTCTGGGTTTCACAATCTTCCCTCCTTAGAAAATTTCGTCCTCGAAATTAAAGGCAGGGTTAGGGGTTTACCTCAAGTCTCAAACAGATACGGATACTGCTTCCGCATCTTATCTTCTCGCTCCCAAGTAGACTCGCCTGGTGAGTTGTGCCGCCACATAACTCTGACTATTGGCGTCACAGAATTCTTGGTTCTTTTTTCTCCTTTGTCCAATATTGCCACTGGCTTTTCTGGTACTGTAAGGCTGGGTCCAATTTTCAGCTCCGAATGGTCAAAGATGTTGCTTGGGTCTGGGATGTAGCGTCTCAGCTGCAAAACGTAGAAGACGTTGTGGACGCCTTCGAGACTTGGGGGTAGAGCCACCCGATAAGCCACTTCTCCAATCTTGTTAAGTACTTCAAAAGGACCAGTATACCTGGGGCTTCGTTTTCCTGCTCTGCCAAAACGGATGGTTCCTCTGGTAGAATAGATCTTTACGAACACACTGTCACCTTCTTCAAACTCCAACGGCCGTCGGTTGTTATCGGCCCAATGCTTCTGTCTGTTATGGGCAATCCTGAGCTTGTCTCTGATCATCTTTACCTTTTCTGCTGCATCGGTCACCATCTCAGGTCCAAACAATACCCTTTCTCCTACGTCGTCCTAAGCAAGTGGAGTACGGCAACGACGTCCATAAAGTGCCTCGAACGGAGTCATACCGATGCTAGCTTGGTAGCTGTTGTTGTAGGAGAACTCTACCAAGTGTAAATGGTCTTCCCAAGACCCTCCAAATTCTAAGACGCAAGATCTCAGCATGTCTTCTAGCGTATGGATTGTTCTCTCTGATTGTCCGTCAGTCTGGGGATGGTAGGCGGTGCTGAACTTCAGTTGCATTCCCAAACTGTCGTACAAGCTCTTCCAGAAGTGAGAGGTGAACCTGGTATACCTGTTAGATACGATACTTACCGAAACTCCATGAATCCGGTAGATATGTCGTATGTATAGTGCCGCCAACTTATCAGTGGATAGACCCACCTTGAAAGGAATAAAGTGGGCTGACTTCGTCAGTCGGTCCACGATAACCCAAATGGCATCCTTTTCTCCTTGGGATCGAGGCAGTCCTGACACAAAATCCATCATTATGTGCTCCCATTTCCACTCCGGGATGTTTAGTGGCTGCAACAGTCCTGCTGGTCTCTGTCTGCTAGTTTTTACTTGTTGACAAATTAAACATCTAGCTACATACCTGGATACGTCCTTCTTCATTCCGTACCATCACACTATAGTACGCATATCCCGGTACATTTTGTTGGCTCCTGGATGTATAGAATACTGCGACTGGTGGGCTTCTTGCATCAGCTCGTTCCTCAATTCGCTAGTTGGTACGCACAGTCTCGTACCATGCTTTAGTACTCCATCGCTGGCGATTGAGAATCCTTTAAGTGTTTCCGCCAGCAGTTGATCTCTGAGTTTGTAAAGCATCTCATCTTGGAATTGTGCCTCCTTGACTCTGTCCATTAGACTTGAACGCACTTGCAACTGCATCATTATTGAATCAGCTCCTGGCACAATGGCTTCTCTTTCCAGTTTCTTCATTTTCACTTCGGGTAGTACAATCTCCAGTCTAAGCTTTTCCATGTCCTCTAGCAAATGACGCTCCTTGGTCAAGAACATCGCCATCGGGTATCGACTAAGTGCATCTGCAACAACATTAGCCTTACCCGGATGATACTGCAGGTTGATGTCGAAATCCTTCACAGCTCCAGCCATCGTCTCTATCGCATGTTCAACTCCTTCTGGGTGAAAACATATTTAAGACTTTTGTGGTCTGTAAATATTTCTACTCTTTCTCCATAAAGGTAGTGCTTCTACAGCTTCAATGCAAATATCACCGCTGCAAGCTCCAAATCATGCGTAGGATAGTTCTTCTCATGAGTCCGTAATTGCCTAGATGCGTAAGCAATTACTTTTCCATGTTGTTGAAGAACGCAACCCAAACCCTTACCGGAAGCATCGCTATAAATTGAAAAACCGTCGGTACCTGCGGGTAGCGCAAGTATCGGCGCCGTTGTAAGCCTCTTCTTCAGTTCCTCAAATGCTGACTGGCAAGCTTCCGACCAAACAAATTTTTTGTTGTTTCTGGTAAGCTTCGTTATCGGCTCAGCAATCCTGGAGAAATCCTTTACAAACACTACACCAAAATGGACATTTAGAAACGCTTGGTAATTTTCAATTTGGAACACTTATTTTTGGTTCCTAGGCTCTGGAACATATTAAATGTGTTCCATATCAAATAAATGTTCCTAATAAATTTTATTTTATTTTTTAGAAAAAATATTTATTTAAATATTTTTTTTTAATGTTCCTAATATGTTCCAAATTCGGATTGTATCCATATATGCATATAGGAACTTGCTATAAATAAAGCGTCCAAGAAAAAGAATTCATCAAACCTAAACCTAACCGTTCCAAACTCTCCGAGTCTTTTTCCCTCTTTTAAAATTTCATAAAGTTTTTATCTCCCTCCAAATAAATCCATCGCGCGTGTATACTCTCCCTCCATCGTCTTCTCTCCATCAAACCCGCGCGCATATACTCTCCCTCCATCGTCTTCTCTCCGTCAAACCGGCGTATACTCTTCCTCCATCGTCTTCTCTCTATTAAACTCGCATACGCTCGCCATTACGGAAGGGTTTGAAGATCGTAGGGCAGAAAAGGATTTGAAGGACCATCATCCACCGAGGAAGAATCGCGTACGGTCGCCATCATCCACGGAGGAAGGGTTTGTTCTATGTTTAATTTTCTCTATCGTTTTCTCTGTTTAATTTTCTCTGGAATTTTCACAGCTGGTAGGATTTGTAGGATTTCTATGAGGACTTGTAGGATTTTAGGATTTGTAGGATTTTCTAGGAGGACTTATAGGATATTGTAGAATTTATATACTCTGGCCCATCCATCATCCATAAACATATTCACGTGTAGGACCTGTATGATTTTCTCTGGTAGATGGTGAAGAAGAAGAAGAGTTTCCATACATTTTTACCATGTGATTTTCTAGTAGGACCTGTAGGACCTATATGACCTGTATGATTTTCTTCTTGTAAGACCTGTATGAACTGAAGTAGAAGAAGAGTTTCCATATTCACTTGTAGGACCTGTATGATCTTCTTTTTTTACATGCTTTTATAATCTTTCTATGCTTTTACATATTTGTTGATTGGCCTTTTTCGTTCATTTTTTTTTTGTCGAATTGATCGGAAAAGAGACCCCCCAATATCACTATCGACCGTATCGGTCAGTATCAGGTATCGGTCGGTATCAGATCGGGACATGCTAAACTGTATCGGTATCAGCCGATACTACAAACTATGGATTGAAAGTTATCATAGCTGCAAATCCGTGGCTGCAAACGTACCATCTGCAAGTTCTATTTGACTCAAAAAGCACAGATCAGAGCCCCATATTCAATACTCAAAACCACAGAAGAACATACACCTTTCAGTATATTGAAAAGTATATATGTGTGTGGGTGTGTGGTAATCGAGTAAAATAGAACATGTAGCTGACACAGATAAAGCCATGTACTGTTAAATTTTTTCCTAAGACTTTAAAATTTCCACCATTTTACTTATACTAATTCTACAATGAGATTCATGTCTGTCAGATTTTTCTATTAGCAGTAGTATATTAGCTCTTTGCATAAGATGTACATAAGGGATAACTGATAATTGAGAAACATGAAATAGGCAAGATGAGAAGAACAAAAAGCTACTGGTTTTTCCATCGTAAGCGTCGCTGCAATAGTGAATACTTAATGATTAACAATCACACATGATATAATGATTCGTAACAAATTTGCTCACCATGGGGCTTGTTTCTCGGTGCTTCTACGGGATTTAGTATAACAGCCTCACTGCAGTTGTGTTACCTACCCCTTATGTCTTCCCTCTACGTTTTAAAATCTTTGACAATCGTTAACAACAACACCTGCCATAGTATGAATATCTATAAATCAATTCACAGTTGTATGGTGATATATATCATTGTGACACCAATATTTGAATATATGATAATATATATAAGTATATAATGAAAACCTGCCTCAGGTTACTATATTGCCCTAATTGATTCTTGCTATAGATAATCACACGAAAGGCACTCCAAATCAAGTACATTAGCACCTTCACCTTCAGTAAGAACCTATTTCATGTGCTCTATGGAGAAGCTATCACTAGCATGACCCTCTGTGAACCTTATAGAGAGCCTTTTCCTTAATTTTTTATGCTCTATTCTACCCATCTTGATAGGTTTGGGCTTGGTTATAGTTATAGACCATAAAAGGTCCATGCCTTTGTTAACCATCGTCCATAATGATATTTGATATGGATTTGCCCCTCAAATCATCTCATGTTCCTAGTTCAGAATATATGTGCATATTGCAAGAGGAATACCCCAGTGTCTTACTCTTATCTGTTTCCAGCAAATATATGTGCATATTGCAAGAGGAATACCCCAGTGTCTTACTCTTATCTGTTTCCAGCAATAAATTCTTCTTGCTGCTCCTTATTCTCCTCTTCTTCGTCATAATGAAAGAACTCTATGTCAGGAACATATCCAGCCAACTTCATCTCCTTACAACTCATCCAATCTATTGTATATCTTCCAACATTTTGGATCAGCCTTGTCCCCTACAAGGAAAGTGTGTATCTCACTCATCACTTTGATCCAGCTACAACCAGGTTCTTTCTTGAGCCTACTCTGTCTCATGATCCTCCTCAACTGTGAAACCTCCCCCCATCTTACTGCATCTGCATATATATTTGATAAAAGAATATAAGCAGAGGAATCCTCGGGATTCAATTGTAGTATCCTAGCTGCTGCAACTTCTGCCACTACCACATTTCGATGTATCTTGCATACACTGAGGAGTGTTCTCCATGTAACAGCATCAGCTTCATTTGGCAAGCCATTGATAAGATTCAAAGCTTCATAGACACCCTTGGAGCGTCCAACTATATCTACCATACAAGAGTAGTGCTCGAGCTTCAATTATTTTTTCTACTTTTTTTCCTTCTAGATTTGACCCCTCTTTCCATTGTTGTAAGTTCATATCAGTTCATATCGGACCGTATCGATCTGTATCGGGTTTGTATAGGCCGATACGAACCGATACCATAAATTTTTACTTGGAATCGGCTGATACCGATTTTTATTATGAGTATTGGATCGGACACCTTTAAATCTGATCCGATACAGCCGATATGTATCGGTATCGGCTGATACTTTTAACCTTGGTTGGGATACATTTAATCATTTTTCTATTATGTTTGATGGCATTCGATATGCAAAATGTGTTTTTACATGCATTTCTTCTATATAGAGCTTGAAAATTACTGATGTTTTTCTTTCCTTCTTATATATTTATTCATACAGTATCATTTTACTATTCATGTTGACTTTATTTATCTTAGAAATATTACTTTTATGAATTTCAGTATAACTTTGTTTTAAGACTTCTTTTGTGAGAATTCTACTCACAATACTTATTTGGTAGTAAGTAGAAGTGATGCAAGTTTATGGTTATATTTATATCCTAACCCTTAAACAAAAAATTGAGCATAGCCCCTATGATCGGCTTCCACAACTTTCACTAAACATGCCCGTGCCATTATCTAATATTGATAACTTGATATATTTATCAATATCAACAATCACTAACATTCATTGTTTACTGCCCTCATCGTCATCGGCATTGTTATCACCATTAGCAGTGGTGACAATGAAGGCTGTAGAGCATATTAATCTTGGATATCCTTAATTCAGGCTGTAGAGCATTTTAAGCAATCACTACATTAATGTTGTTCTAGTTGGAGCCTAATTGCCATTGGCCATATTGGATGTCTGTCAATTCATTTCTCTACTTGACTGTTAGCTGTTCAGATTTTACTTAATTTTTATATATAGCCATATAGGTATTGTTTGCTTGAAGGTAGGTGTACCTACTTATCAACTGGCCGTTTAGGTTTTAGGACATGCCACTATCATGCTTATAATTACCTAGGATCGGAATTTGGCACCAACATAGAGCGCTAGACAACCAGTCATAAAAACTGACAGTTCTTTTATGGAGCTTTCTTATGCTCCATAATCCATATCCAACCCCACTAGGATGGGAGATGGCCTGGTTGATGATGAGGAACCTTTTGGTTTCCTGTTTGCTTCTATATTGGTTCAGACTGAAATTTATCTGTATACAATATTATTATTGTGGTCATACCTCCTCTAGAAATGGCCTCAGTAAGTTACATATAGTGAAAACTGCATTGTAGTTCTTCAATTTACAATAACTGTTTTCATTTCACCTATTTTGCTCCTAATACATGAATGTTTACTGCTGTGGTCTTTTGGATACTGGATTGATACTTTTATATGGTTTTTATGTTTATCAAAATTGAAAAATACTGTCATGCTCAGTAGTTATTAAAGGAAGATTGTAATCTTCTAGCAGTTATTGATGCTCTATGCTCAATTTTGAGTTTCTGGATCGTCATGTTCCCTTGATTTCTGATTCATTAGAGCGTAAGGGTACACTTATTGCATGCTTTAGCTATACTGATTGCTTATTTAGGTTCTACGAGGTACTTTTCTTGTATTATATCTTATATGTGTATGAAAGGTCATGTAGAAAATCACCTCTTATTCCTGTTATAGGGAACTTCTAGTGGATTACTCCTAAACATTAAGGCTAAAGTGCTTGGATAATATGTATGTTTCCTACCTACCATGTGGTCTTATAGGGATGGCACAACTATTTGATTTCGTTTGCAGTAGTTGTGCAAGATCAGAGCTGAAGTAGTGAACTGAGTGTATATATAACATGTTTCCTTTCGATTGTGCTCAGCTTGAGAGATACCCAAGCATTTTGTTTTCTATTTTACTCGGTTGATCTAAATATGCTAAGCCTTCAATTGTTTGTTAAGTGATTCTGAAATCAAGTCCTAATTTGAACCCTATGACCTGCTAGTTTTCACATGCCTACCAAAAGTATGTGTGGTAAAAGTTTTCTTGCATTGTAGGCATGTGAAACTAGCTGGTGAAATACTGCCATGAATCGTGCTCTTTTTTAGCATCTCTGCTCATTTGAATTCTGAATGCCTTCTGATAGTGGCATGTACGCTCTCATCTTTTTCTTGCATTGCATGTCTTTTCATTTTATTCATGTTTGGTATGACAATAGTTTATATTGGATGACTTTGTTATGTGAAAGTAATCTTTAGTGTCCTTGCCTGGAGCTTCTTTTATTATGACATAACAAACTATCTAGAAAATAAAATTCCAACTTTCAGGCTCATTGTATATGCAGGAAGAATTGACATAAATCTCACCAAAAAAAATCGGTGAAAATTTCTTCATGCTCCTACAGTAGACCCTATTTTTGAAGATGGTTTGGATGATTATATGAAGTCTTGAGATGAATCAGAAATCATTATGTCATTAAATAAATGATTATGTCTATCTAGTAACATCATGTCATTAAACAATTCCTGGAGTTTTTAGTTTCGTGCATGCCCCAAACTTGTACCTTGACATGTGCTTGAGATTGTTGAATTGTATGAAGCTTTCTTCTATACACACTGATGTGTATCAATGTAACATTCACCACCATGGAGGATAATGCTTGAGCAATTCCTGCTAGGAAACCGAAGCTGGTGGTAGTTTTAGACTTAAGATCTTGTACTAGGTCACAAGAATCGAAAGAATGTCGCTTGGTCATATAAATTGCATTAATTATTTTGTTATTATGTTATGTAAACAAATATTCTTTTTTTTTGGTTGATACATGAGTCGTACATTTTTTAGAAGGAAATACCAAAATTCTAAAGGCAAAACATCATCGCACACATAAATAAATAGAAAAAACATGGATACCTTTAGTAGTCATTGAACACAGATGTAAGATCATTGTGTTACGTCCAAATTATAGAACTAATTTTATCTCTAAGTAGTATTTGTAAATAAATAATGAGTATGAAAACAAAATGAGGTAAAACTGGTATCTTCAGTGATCTGGTCCTACATTGCAATCTTTGCATGTATATTTCAGACAATTCTCTACAACACATTATCTTAAACTCAAAATAACAGCTATTATATCAATTGTGCTACTCTTTGATGGCAAAATTGGGAATCTGGAAAAATTGGATTAGTAGCACTATTTCTGTCTAATATTTGATATAATTTTGTCATATCTTATTAGTTGATGTTTCTATAAGAATAAATGGTTTCGCCTTTCATGCTCTTCTTTTTCTGATATAATTAAGTATTTATTTTTTTTCCTGTTAACTTTGCAGGTGAAGACTGTGTGAAACCAAAAAAGGTATGTATATGCATGGTAATTGGCATGTAATTGGTGGTATCAGAGTTTCGCTATAGCAATATGGTTCATAAGTCCCTCGAGATCTGACCAATATATGCAAAATTGTATCAGTACACAGATTAAAACAAAAGTTAAGTTCCTCCATAGATAAGTAAGGTTATCTAACACAAAAGATGTCAGGTCACTTCATTTGGCAATGTACTGACTCAGGTTAGATGGTAACTGGACAAGGACTGATGGCTTGTTGCAAAGATGTGGGAAGTTCAAGTTTTACATTTGTCTCATAGATATTTGAAACATATCTGACACGTTGGACTTGTGTTGGACATGCCACATCGTAAAAAAGAGACCGAAATTATTTAAAAGAGAACAAAGAATCTGTTTCATGCTGACTACTTGTTGCCACCAAATTGTGGCCTGCCGCTGCCAGATTTGGTGCTCACCATTGGACAACTATGCTTCAATTCGCACACGGATGTTACTAGAGACAAGACAGAGAGGGAAAGAGGAGGATGGGGTAGGGGTTATGGCTAAATACTTAGCCCAACTCGCCCTCTTTATGACTTAGAAAATAGATCACATGAGCTAGGTTTAATTCTTAACCCCTAATCTAGCCCCTTTCTCTTCCCTCTCTATTCTGTGATCTTCACGAACTGCGAGATAGTGGCGTGGCCGCCTGAAAGTAGCAGCAAGCAACAACAGTATATATGCTTAATACTGCAATACATGTTATTATATCCTATTTTTCATTGTGCTGATCATCAACTTGTAAAATCATTATCCATGTACCAGACTGATGGCGTCATGATGCTATCAAAGTATATCTTGCTTAAATTTAGATAGTTTTATTGTTGTCTCAAATGTTGATTTTTATAGAAGCTCAATTTACTTATTTCGCTTGTTGAAGTGGAGCCACCTGGATGTTCATTCAATCCTCCATTTGAAGCTCATCAGGTTTTTAATTTTTTTTGACTCCATTTCTTCTATGTGATGGAATTCATACTGAGTCTTGTTGTTTTGTTATATTAAAGTGATGCATATATCAGTTTCTTCCCATGTCTACTTTATTATAACTATTTTTCTGCTGGTATAGGATTCATTGGCCCAAGCTGTTGCAGATGAGATGCAAAAGGTTTTACGAAAAGAGTTGGGACCAGAGCCAGTGCCACTTATAGTTGCTGGAGAAATTGTTGACGAAGAAGATGTAAGTATTAACTATTACGTTTATTCGTTCTAGTTTTAATTCCTTAGATTATTCAATTGTCAATTCATGGCCGACTTGATCGTGATGAATCACACCGACTTCATCATCACCAGTACCTTCCAGGAGATTGCTGGAAGGTACTACTCATCCTTTCGAGAAATTTATATTACAGTAACTATTTAATTCCCTTGAAATAAGCCTGTTTGTGCATTCAATCTACTTGCAGTAAGGATACTGTGGGACAATAAGAATTGCACACTGCTTTCACTCTCCTCGGGCTCTACCGTGTGGTTCAGGGAATCGATGTGTTCGATCAACATTGTCTCTCCGGGTGTTGACATTTCTGTCTACTTCCCTTACACCGATGAGAGCAAAAGGCTCACCGCTCTCCACTATGAGATTGAAGAGCTACTCTACAACCCTGTGGACAATTCTGAGCACAAGTGAGCACCTGCATTTTCTCGTCTTTCCTGGTTCTTAGATCACTCATTCATAGTTGAATTAAATGGCTTTCTGTTCTCTTTCAGGGGTTTCTTAAAGGATAAGAGCAAGCCCATCGTATTCTCGATGGCAAGGTTGGATCGAGTGAAGAACATAACAGGTTTGGGTGAGATGTACGGTAAGCATCCCCGCTTAAGGGAGCTTGTGAACCTTGTTGTCGTTGCTGGAGACCACGTAAAGGAATCCAAGGATCTTGAGGAGCAAGCGGAGAAAAAGAAAATGTACAAGCTCATTAATCAGTACAAGCTAGATGGTCACATAAATTGGATCTCTGTGTAGATAAACCGCATCCGCAATGGTGAGCTCTACCGTTGCATTGTCGACACTTGGGAGCTTTTGTTCAGGTATCGTTCATATCTAGATATCATGTTAGCTATATTGGCTAAGATTATAGATCTTATTGTTCTGTAACTACAGTTGCCATTGTGTTTATAAATCCTTTAACTATGGGATTGTATTTATAGGGTTGTTTACACTAATTGTCCCTAAGTTTTGGGTTTATAACACGGGGTACCCCTACTTTCAGCCTCTTGGTCTGGCGTTCCCAGATCTAACAAATTGAGGGTTCTTAAATTGAGGCTATAGATTTAGACTCCATGGATCAATGTTTTAGTCTTGTACACAATTTTTTAGCTTATCATAAATTTTTATTCATTTTACTCATTTTTAATGTTAAATATGAGCAGAAAAACAAATTTCCCAGATGATTCTTCCTTTTGAAGACTTAATATGTTGTTTTATTGAATATACTAAACTACGGCTCAATGTGTTCAGGAACTGTGCTTATTACTGGACTTTTGGGGATATCATTGCTTACTTTGTTAACCATCCACTACATACACATGTCAGTCACATGCAAATGAAGATTGGCTTTGGTTTAGGGCTGCTCTGTCAAGTCTCAAACCTTTATTTCCATAGTATCTTGAGGGTCCTCAGAAGCCCTTCTGGCCGTGGTGGGTATCAAATTCCTCATGGGTTTCTATTCAGCATAGTGACATGCAAACTATACCACCAAGGTCTAGTAGTGGACCGACTTCAATATTGCTACACAGACAGTAGCAGGTTGTGTTTTCGTTGTGGTGGCTGCTTCAATAATGACCAACTGGGCCCTTGTGAAGCACCGCAGGTTGAAGAAGATAAAACACAAGTTTTTTTTGAAGCCGTGGAACAGATCGTAGGTATTTGATAGAGTTGTAGACTTCTTTTACATTCTACATTGTCCTTTATCATTTGCTTTTTCATCAAGGTTGATTTGAAGTAGCATTACATCAACCATTTATACAAATTTACTGTCAATTTTGTTTAGTACCTGACCTTTTATTCAATTCATAAACATAAACAAGGTTTCACATAAAATCTTGTACTTTTGCTAAGATGGATCGGGCTTCTTCGACACATTGTACCCTTAGGAAAGTTTGCCTTCTAAACTATCACAACTTTTTTAGTTACTCTTGCCTCCATGCAAGAGTTTCAACAATAGCATCTTTCACATTGATGTTGCTATTTTTTCTTCAGTTCACTACAAATATTATGAACTGTAACAAATATTATGAACTGTTGTTGTACAAGATTTATTTCTTTGTAGTTGGAACCAGAACTTTAATGGCACAATCCATAACGAAAAATTTATATTCCTATGAAAGTATTATGTCTAATATCCGCCGATATGAATACAGACTATGTTTTGGGTTACTTTGGAGCCTATACATGATAATTCATACTGCGATACTGATGAGATACTCCTTTGTAGATCATCCCTACTTAGATATTTAGATTAGCTTTCCAAATTATCTATAACAATTTTGCCTAGTGTTCTGAACATGTCTGAACCTTTATTTATTAGTGATTCCATGATTTTAACTTGTTTCATAATGTTGCAAGCAGGTGTTGCAAGTTGTCGTTATTGGAACCTCCATCATTCAGTTGGAGAATAATTTTGGGATCATGTTTCGAAGGACTAAATTTTTATGAGACAGAGATCAAAGTAGGTGTATTACAAAAGTTGGGCCATCCATCATTTCATCTAGGAGGGAGTTTTTGATGGTGCTTGATTTTATATTGTCCTAGTTTTATTTCGAATATTAGGAACTAGAGACGAATGTTATCATATTTTGTACTTGTCAATAATTTTTGAAGTATTACAGTAGTTTGGTGAATATTTGTGACTTGTACGAGCGAAGCTTTAGATGATTTTTCTCATGTCATGTTTATATTGCCATTTGGAAGACAAGTTTTGACTGTGTCTGTTTGAGATAATCTATTAAAGTGTCTGGAAGAGATGTTTTGTGTGTGTTAATAATTTGCTCAAATGTTCTCTCATTGATTGTTGTGTTTAACCATTATGTTGGTAATGGATGAAAGTATAGTATGTTGTACCTATATTTTTGATATCATCATTTAATGTACTATCCTCAAAAATCTGATTGTACCCTTAGTATGTGTTTCCATGTTCAATTTAGAAATCATTAATTATGGTTCAAACTGAAAATTGGATTACAAAAATGAAATTAAAAAAAAATAGGAACGTTAATGAAGTGTTGCAAACTAGCCACAAGAATAATGAAAAATGTTGCAAATTATATTTAGGAACGAGCTTATAGTGTTCCAAAATGACATTTAGAAACGTTTTAAAGATGTTCCAAAAAAACTTCAGAAACACATTATATATGTTCCAGAAATTACTTTTGGGACGCCTAATAAATGTTCCAAACTAAATTTAGGAACGTATTATAAATGTTCCAAATATTGCAACGCAACTTTTTGGAACGAATATGATATGTTCCTAAAAATATTAGGAACATACAAAAATTGTTCCTAAAGGCCCTTTTTGGTGTAGTGAAACTTCCAGTAGTAGCCAGCTAAACCCAAGAAACTTCTGATTTTTGCAACTGAACTTTGTGCACTCCACTTCTCAATAGCAGCTATCTTCATTGGATCCACCGAAATTCCTTCTCCTGTGATAACATGGCCAAGAAAATCTACTTTGTCTAAGAAGAATTCACATTTAGATAGCTTACCATAGAGCTTCTCCTTCCTTAAAGTTCCCAGAACTTTCCTCAGGTGCTCTTCGTGCTCTTCTTCAGTATTCGAGTAGATCAGAATGTCGTCGATGAAGACAATAACAAACTGATCCAGATATTCATGGAATCCCTTGTTCATAAGGTTCATGAATACTGCAGGGACATTCGTCAGTCCAAACGGCATGACCAAAAATTCATACTGACCATATTTGGTGTTGAACGCCGTCTTGGGAATATCCTTCTTTCTGACTCTGATTTGATGGTAGCCAAACCTGAGATCTATCTTCGAAAATACCTTAGCTCCACTCAATTGATTAAACATGTCGTCTATCCGGGGCAGAGGGTACTTGTTCTTGATGGTGGTGTTGTTCAGCGCCCGGTAATCAATGCACATCCGCACGGTTCCATCCTTCTTAGGCACGAACAAAACTGGTGCTCCCTAGGATGAATCTCCGTCTCTGATAAATCCTTGTGCCTTCAGTTCGTCAATCTGGTCCTTCATCTCCTTTGTCTCCTTAGGGTTGACTCTATAGCATCCCCGAGAAATAGGGGAAGAGCCGGGTACTAGGTTGATGGTGAATTCCACACCTCGATCTGGCGGCAATCCTGGAAGACTATCTAGAAAGACATCCATAAATTCTGCTATAATAGGGTGACGAGGCCCGGGTTCTTCGGTGATGGAGGAGTAGGTAACACTCTTCATGTCTTCTCTCATGATCGCGGTCTGCTCACGATGAGCTTCAGCTTGGGCTGCAGTCTGTTTACGATGAGCTTCTGCTTGGGCTCTCTGGGCTTCAAGCACTCCTCGTAGCATGCCCACGAGATCGGTGGGATCTACGGGCACTGGTGGGACAGCTGGTGTCGGTACTACCGCAGGGGACTACGGCTCAGTTTGGGGAAGCACCGGTTCTGCCGTTTGTGCTGTAGTAGCGTAAATGGGACGGGGTGCTGGTGCAGCATGGGGACGGTCAGTCAGCTGCAAAAGAGGTGGGTCCCGACGTGCTTGAGGAGATGGAGTGTGATTGGTAGATGACACCTCATCTTCAGCAGGGCCGGAACGGGTGGTCTTCCCTTTGGCCATACTCTGGATGGTTAGGATGCAATACATAAGCAAGATATCCTACCAGTCTATAATCAAACAAAAATATTTATATATATAATTCGGACCTATGTTGTGACAAATCAATGTTCTAGTGTTCTAATTATTTCTAGGTATGTTTTCCTAAGTTGTTGTTTCACGACCTGCATGGGCCACCACTAAAAACATGTCACGACCCGATCCCAAATTATTGGGTCAAACCGGATCATGCCCAGCCTGCACAGTTGTGAGACGGCGGCAGTAAGCTGTTCTATATGCAGGTATTCACAACAACATCTATACATTTGTCACAACTCATTATACATAAAATTTTAAAACTTTTATTCAACATTGAAAAGTACAATTGGAAATGGAAGAACTGAAATGAAATGCTGAATTCAAATTAACAAAATTTCAAAACAACAAAACTAGAAAAAAAACTGAAAACGAATAGCTAAGAGGTCGGCTCGTCGACCTCAGGTCCTGCGTCCTCCAAGGGGGATTTCGACAACACCACAGGGTACAAAAACGGTTCATAATAACTATTGTACAATAGCTCAGCATCCTCAATATCACCTAAAAATGTTGTCTCCAGTCGGGAGGGAGCAAGTACGAATATGTATCTCATATTTCAAGTAATAATGGAAAAGTGCCGGCTAAATAGTTGAAACAATATTTTCCAGTAGTTCTACGATTAAAAACAATGTGATTTGAATGTGTAATCGTCTATTGTAACTCCACTTCTCAGAGTTTTTTTTAATAACTAAATGATTTTCTTATTCGATTTTCTTTTTCTAAAACTATTTTTATTATTTCCTCCAGCCCAATTAATTGGGGATTCCTTCAGTTCAAATCCATGGGCTTAGAGTTCAGCCCATGAACCCAACATTTCTTTAAAACCACTCTTCTTCCCTGTTAGTTTAGGCTCAGACCAGCCATTTCTTCTGAGCTGTGGAAAGGAAATTCAAATTTCCTTCTCTAACAAACTCTGACAACTGTGCCATGTGCCAACGATTTCATTTTCCCTCCATCTTCTCTCTATAACCATCTATTTAAGGACCATTAGATCTCATCATTCCTTAGCCATTATTCATCATTTCGAGCTACAGTCTCTTCTTCTCCAAGCTACGATCCTTTCTTCAAAGCATCGATCTCGATTAGGTGAGGATTAATTTCACTTTCGACTGAATTGATGTTTTCAATTAAGTTGATTGAATTGTGCTTCGTTGTCTTCAAATCTAGGTCACCTGTTCTCAATGGCCAGGAGAAAGATGGACTCTAGTTGATCTCTGTCATTCCCATCGATTACTAGATCGGGTGAGTAATTTGTTCTTCGTGGTAGTTCGATTGGAATGCCGATTCAATTTTGAACAATTTGATTCTTGAATTATTTAGATCGAAAGTTTCGTATCGACCAATCTACTCAACTGTAACCAAAGAAATGATCGAGAGGAGTTAAGGATGAGCCTGAGCCATAGTAGAACACCTTCAACCTTCCATAAGTTGGTTCGTAGCTTCAATCTCAGGTAACTCAGAACAATTCCTTGATAATTGGATCGATTTCTCTTGATAATCATTTCTGAACCCAACTTCATTTGATCTCCTAGGAAACATTCCTTCCCTGATGGTTGAGGTTTGATCGGGTGAATAATTCTTTTGGATTGTTATTAATTGGTAAGTTTTACTTTTCTAAATCTGAGATCTAAATCTAGATATGGGGTGTTCTTAAACACCATTTTGATTCCTAAATTCTTGTTGTCAGTCAAGGATATTGTGTGGATTCTTGAAAGAGAGGGATCAGGATTTCACTTCTTCCAATAGCAGGTAATCCTTTATCCTTTAGGAGCACCAGCTTTTAGTTGTTTAATGATCTGTAAATTTATCTGTGATTCCATACATAGATTTATGTATGATTCCATATATAGATTTGAATATGATTCCATATATAAATTTATCTGTGATTCCATACATAGATTTATGTATGATTCTATATATAGATTTGAATATGATTCCATATATAAATTTATCTGTGATTCCATATATAGATTTATATGTGATTCCATATATAGATTTATATGTGCTTTCCTATATGGATTTATATGTGATTCCATATGCTGTTGTGAGGGTGATCCATGTGGTTGATATGTGATTCATATGGAATTGGCATATGATTTCCATGGCTTGATATGTGATTTTACATAACTGAGATATAAGAATTCCCATGGCATTGGTATGGGAATTCCCATGACAGTGATGTGTGATCCCATATGTGGACTGCCGTTTAATTCATATGAAACTGATATGTGGAATCCTATAGAATTGGTATGTGATTTTAACTTGGGGATTGTGTGTATAGACTGATAGCTTTTGACATGTCAGTCCTGTTTAGGACTGACCATTTGAACCTGTTTGTTAGATGGCATTCCCTGATTTTGACCTGGGACTTGAATTGGGATTAAGGAAATTGATAAACTATACTAGGGGAAGTTGGCCTGTGGTAAGTGCCCAGTTGTGAATTATTCATTAAAACCTGGAGAACTGATTCCTGTGAATCAGTGTTTGGAATGTTCTTCTACTGCTGCTGAGTTTGAGTATAGTTAAGTGTACCTTGTCCTGCATCTTATACAATACCCTGCTACTGCTGCAGGCATATGTACACAGTAACACTGTGTTAAGTTTAGAATTGATGGTATCAGGCTTGTTTTCCCTGAACTGAACCTTCCTATCAGTGAGCAATTTGCTAACTATGTTTTTCCAAATTGCTTGCTGTTGAGGTGAATACCTCTAATGAACATTGTTTAGTTTGAACCCTGGTTAAGCATGTGGTTCACTGATCTTGGGTTGAAGAAATCTAATGTTGAAGTATGATGATTCCTGTTAAATCTAGAGGACTATTCTTATATTCCTGAAAAGTCCCTTGTTTCAAATATAGACTGATTTCTGAGATTGATAGGGTATCAAACCTATCTTAGACTACCAGTCACTGATCTGAACCTTCAGGTCTTCTTATTGAACTGTCAACAAATTGACAGTCACTAGTTGTTTGGTGTACTCAGGAATGTCCTTATCTGGGCTATTTAAATCAGCCTAGTTCAAGGTTGGATTGTCATGAGCTGTAAAACCTATTAGATAGGCACTTGGAGTATAGCTATGTGATGGAACCATACTTTGGGACCATGATTGAACCACAGTTTAGAAATCTAGTAGTTATTATTAACTACAATACAGAAATCCAGGAAATTATGGCTTAAACTGAACAAATATCCCTGTAAGTAGGACTAAATTGAATAACATTGGCTTGGCTAGTCGACCCTTGAGCCATTCAAGAATATTGCAGTAGGCAATACCTTGTGTGGGACTGTTAGCCAGGGAACTGAGTATTGCAGTAGGCAATACTAGGTATAGGATTGGGATTTGAATTTGCAGTGAACTATAGGAGGCTGGTTTTAGTTTAAATACAGAGATTAGGTTCTTATATACAGGGCATAACATTAGTCTTCAAGGCCCTGAAGACTGTGAACCTGGGTTGGATTTATTGATATCAGTTAACATGGTATTTAGGGCTGAACTGTATGAGTTAATGTTCAAATTAGATTTTAGTTTCTAAAAGCATGAACTGTAGGAATGGTAGACTGAAACCCAAGGATTCAATCTGATTTAGCTTGGCTTAACTAAAAGTTTACTGTTGTCCTGTTTAGGACTGAACAAGACATAGGAACTCTTATATGCAGGAGTGTATATCATTGAACCCAGGTGGCATACTCAGTCCTATTTTGGGCTGATATATTTTACATTAGGACTGAGTGTCCATTGTACCTTAGAACTAGAGTATCTATGGTTTAGTGAACCCATTTGCCTTGACCTTATGTCTTAGATGGTCATCCAGGACTCTTGAGTTAAGTTTGCTTTTTGAAACACTTGTCTCATAGAAATTCATGTAGTATGCTGTTATATAGAGGTTCTTGCCAGTTAGAACATGGTTAATAACATTGATACTTTATAGGAAACCCTAGCAACTAAGTTTACATTAGATATTAATCATGATTAGAATCTTTTGATTAACAATTAGATTTAGTCTGTTATTAATCAACTTGTAAAATCATATAACAGGAGCATTCCCAGCTTTACTACCCTTTCTCGATCACCCTGAGCAAGGCAAGTATACTCCTCTAATTTTTTCATTTCTCATGTCTTCATATCCTTTCTTGTATCTCCTTGATGACACGATAGTTCACGATATTGTCTGGTTTCATGTTTCATGTTTCATTGTGTCTGGAAGGGGAAATACTATAGATATGTGATCAAACCCTGTTACTACTCATGTGAATAGCTTGGGTCCTGCACCGTGCACGCGGGGCCAAAGCCGTACCATTTCAGGTTCATTGCATCTACCCAAGCCGATCACAATCTAGATGTATTTCATATTGCACATGTCAGGATTCAGTTTGTATTTCAGGATTTCATGGTTGTATTTCATGTTCAGGTTGTATTTCATATTCAGGTTATACTTCATGTTCAGTCTGTATTTTATGCTCAGGACTCTTACCATGTTCCTTGTTTTACTTTTAGTATTTCCTATTCAGTTTCATGTCTTGTTCTCATTTCATGTACTTTACATTTATTCTTGTTTTTTTGATTCATACAATGATGTACATGTTCATTTCTCTGGATATACTAGCTCCGCTCCTGACGGGATAAGTTGCAGGTGAGTTGGAGGCCTGGTGCGATACATTCTATGGCGAGGAGCCTATTGATGCAGGAGAGCTAGCTGGTGCAGCTCATGACTTAGAGGCTGCAGAAGCCTAGAGATTTCCTTAGTTTCCCTATTATTTCCATGTATTGAGACTAGTAGATTTCTATCATTCTGGAATGTAATAAATTCTGATATTGTACTTTACTCTGGGATACATTTATAGATGCTGTGTTTCATACTTGTCTTGATATCTGATTTGTTTCCTTAGAATGGTACAGCTTACTTTGTCGTATCTAACGACAAAGGCTGGGTGTGTCCGACTCGTATCCGGTTATTCAGGAGCAGGTCGTGACATGTTTTTAGTGGTGGCCCATGCAGGTCTAGGCTAATGGTACCTAGGTCTTAGTGTACTATTGGGGGACTTAATTACACTAGGGAAACTTGAACACAGCATAGGAAAATCAGAAATTAAGGGTATATCAGGTTTATCATGTTTTCAGGTGCATTGATGTTATAAAAACATTGTTTGTTAGGTTTAGGGTTTTTCATTCAACGAAGTTTTCTTTTTATGCAGGATGGTCGCTATGAGAAAGATCGCAGATCAGCTTGGAGTTGCAGGCAGTTCTGGAGTTGCAGGCGGTTCGGAGCAGGCCGTACCAGACATTCAGGCAGATCCGCTTCCGCCAGCGCCTCCTATCTTTCCATCGCTGTCTCCGACGATGATGTTTGATGGCACCGAGGTGATGGCGATGTTTCAGCACTTTCTGGAGGCCCAGAACCACAAGGCAGCGCAGTTCAGAGCGACTGTCGTCGACGCACTTAGGACCAGAGAGCCGGCAGCACCAGCTCCAGCACCAGCTCCAACAGCAGTTCCAGCACTACGAGCACCGAGACCAGGGACGGCCAAGGAGTATCAGAATCTCTGCCCGATGGACTTCTGGGGCGACGAGGGGATCATCTATGCAGATGAGTGGCTGGAGAATGCAGAAAGGACCTTGAACATGGCACATATTCCAGAGGACCACAAGGTGGCGGTGGCTAGCATGCGACTCTTCGACTTGGCCAGAGCTTGGTACCGGGAGGACCCCCAGTTGGCAGAGCCCCAGGTGTCTAGGACAGATTTCAAAACTCTGTTCAAGGAGAAGTTCTTTCCAGAGGTGGAGCGGGATGAGCTGAGGATGCAGTTCAAGGCGCTACAGTAGGGGACGATGACGGTTGCACAGTACACTGCAGAGTTTTCTAGGCTCAGCAGGTTCGCAGAGAGCCTAGTCAGAGCGCCAGAGGACAGAGCTCGGAGATACAAGAAGGGTCTCACCAGGGAGCTGCGACATGCGGTTACGATTAGTCAGGCGACGACCTATGCGAACATCCTGAAGATTACTCAGGCTGTAGAGAAGGAGGCAGACCCAAGGCTGAAGAGGGACCGAGACGTGGACAGCAGCAATTTCCAGGCGCCAGCGAAGAGGGTACAGATGCAGACTCAGGCGAGGCCACATCAGCAGGCAGCAGTTCAGCATCGTCCTGCCAGAGTTCCAGCAGCTCAACATCAGAGGCAGCAGGGGATCACTTGCACATATTGCCATCGGCCGGGACACCACGTGGAGGTCTATCGCAAGAGGCTCGAACTTTGCCTCTTCTGCGGATCAGACGCACACCAGATGAGGGACTGTGCCCCGGCTACAACTAGACTAGCAGGAGGACCCTGAGGAGCTGGAGGACCACCGCCTGCACCACCCAGAGCATTACCTGCTGTACCCCAGAGGGGAGGAGCTCTACCACCCCAGCAGCAGAGGTTTGCACAGCACCAGCAGCAGCAGAGGGGAGGAGCATAGCAGGGACGTGCTTACGTCTTGGCCGCAGTTGTGGAGGAGGCAGCTCCAGATGTCATCACAGGTTCTGTTATCATTCATTCATTTCCTGCCATTGCCTTATTTGATTCTGGAGCCACACATAGCTTTGTATCATATGAGTTTCTTCATAGACACGACTTCACATCCAAGCCCACTAGGAGGAACTGTCAGATTATGACAGGAGGTAGGATTGTGCCAGTCAGTGAGATGGTGGATTGCTCTATCACTGTAGCTGGACGAGATCGTAGCGCTCGACTTCTGGTGATGCCTTTGCCCGAATTCGACGTAGTCCTCGGCATCGACTGGATGAGCGAGCAGTTTGTCGTAATAGACTGCCATGAAGGGAAGGTGACTTTCAGCCCGCCAGGACTTCCACAGTTCGAGATCAGCAGACAAGTTGCAGAGAGGCCAGAGGGAGTCTACTTCGGAGCAGTTACAGAAGACCAGGAGTTGCCGCATCCGCTGATTGCAGAGTTTCTCGACGTCTTCCCCGAGGAGTTGCCAGGATTGCCGCCAGATCGAGACATGGAGTTCAGCATCGACCTAGTGCCCGGATCAGCGCCGAAGTCCCAGCATTGTTACAAGATCAACCCGAAGGAAGCTACAGAGTTGAAGGCCCAGATTGATGAGCTGGAGGGAAAGGGTTTCATTCGGTCCAGTGCTTCACCCTGGGGAGCACCGGTACTTTTTGTGCCCAAGAAGGATGGGACGGTGAGGATGTGCATCGACTACCGTACACTCAACAACATCACGATCAAGAATAGATACGCTTTGCCGCGGATTGATGAGCTGTTTGATCAGCTGAGTGGAGCGAGGGTCTTTTCCAAGATTGACCTTCGGTCGGGGTATCACCAGATGAAGGTTCGGGAGCAGGATATTCCGAAGACAGCCTTCAACACCCGATACTGCCAGTATGAGTTCTTGGTGATGCCGTTCGGACTCACCAATGCCCCAGCTGTGTTTATGAACCCGATGAATAAGGTTTTTCACAAGTATTTGGATAAGTTTATCGTAGTCTTCATTGACGACATTCTGATTTATTCGAAGACCGAAGAGGAGCATGTGGAGCACCTGCGGACTATGTTGGAGATACTGCGAAAAAAGAAGCTGTACGAGAAACTCTCGAAATATGAGTTTTTCTTGGACCGGGTAGAGTTTTTGGGGCATGTGGTGACAGGAGAAGGGATTTCTGTAGATCCCAAGAAGATTGAAGCAGTGGAAGCTTGGGCACCTCCCACATCAGTAGCTAAGATTCGTAGTTTCCTGGGGTTAGCAGGATACTACAGGAAGTTCGTGAAGGACTTCGCCAGGATAGCAGAGCCTATGACGAAGCTTACGCGAAAGGACGAAGAGTTCATCTGGAGCGACGCCTGCCAGTCCGTATTTGAAGAATTGAAGAGAAGACACACGACAGTGCCAGTTCTAGCTTTGTCATCCGGATTAGGAGGATTCGTCATCTACAGCGACGCTTCATGGAAGGGTTTGGGATGTGTGCTTGAGCAGAACAAGAAGGTTATAGCTTATGCTTCTAGACAGTTGAGGCCCCATGAGAAGGATTATACTACACATGACTTGGAGCTTGCAGCAGTCATATTTGCCTTGAAACTGTAGAAGCATTACATGTATAGAGAGCGAGTGGACATCTTCACAGACCATAAAAGCCTGAAGTATGTTTTCACTCAGAAGGAGCTAAATATGAGGCAGCGCAGATGGCTGGAACTCATGAAGGACTTCGACATCAGACTGCAGTACCATCCTGGGAAGGCAAATGTGGTAGCAGACGCTCTCAGTCGATATCCTATTGCTTTGTATCTCACTATGGACCGTCATCTATTGGAAGATCTTGAGAGTCTTGGGATTGAGATTGTTCTACCAGGATATGGAGGACAGATGATGTACATGCAGATACAGTCAGGATTGTTAGAGAAGATCAAGGAGGCCCAGCTTCTTGATGAGGGGCTCCGATGTCTTAGAGCTCAGGCGGAGAAAGGTTTGCTCGACGACTTCACCATTGCAGAGGACGGATCCCTGAGGCACGGAACCCAGTTGTGTGTGCCCAAGGATTTACGGAAGGAGGTGATGCAGGAAGCCCACCAGTCGCAGTATTTTATACATCCTGGGTCTACCAAGATGTACAAGGATCTGCAAAAGTATGTTTGGTGGTATGGGATGAAGAGAGAGGTCGCCAGATTTGTTTCCAAATGCCTTGTGTGCCAGCAAGTCAAGGCGAAGCGCCAGAGACCAGCAGGACTACTCCAGCCCTTACCTATTCCGAAATGGAAGTGGGAGCATATCACCATGGACTTCGTCTCTGGATTACCGCGTACTCCCAGTGGCAAGGACGCTATTTGGGTGATCGTAGACAGACTAACGAAGTCTGCTCATTTCATTCCGTTCAAGGTTGGGCTGTCGACCGAGAAGCTTGCAGACCTCTACATGTGTCAGATCATGAGGATTCACGGAGTGCCAGTGAGCATCATTTCAGATCGAGACAGCCGCTTCATATCACACTTCTGGAGGAGTCTACAGATGAGCTTGGGGTCACAGTTGAAGTTCAGCACTGCCTATCATCCACAGACGGACGGACAGTCTGAGAGGACCATTCAGACGCTGGAGGACATGTTGCGAGTTTGCGCACTCGACTTCGGCGGTTCATGGAAGGACCATTTGTATCTAGTGGAGTTTGCCTATAACAACAGTTATCAGGCCAACATCGAGATGACCCCGTTCGAGGCGTTGTATGGACGGAGATGTCGCACACCATTATCCTAGGACGACGTTGGCGATAGAGCTTTACTTGGACCAGAGATGGTGGTAGATTCAGCTGAGAAAGTCAGATTGATCAGAGAGCGTCTCAGGGTTGTGCATGATCGGCAGAAGCATTGGGCGGACAACAGCAGACGGCCACTTGAGTTCGAGGTTGGAGACAGAGTATTCCTGAAGATCTCACCGACTAGGAGCGTTATCAGATTCGGCAGAGGCGGGAAGCTCAGTCCGAGATTTATTGGACCCTTCGACGTGACAGCGTCGATTGGCGAGGTGGCATATCGACTAGCACTTCCAGCTAGCTTGGAGGGGGTACATGATGTTTTCCATGTGTCTCAGCTCCGACGCTACATTCCAGACCCGAGCCATGTGGTGGACTATTCTAAGCTGGAGGTGGGCCCGAGTTTGACCTATGAAGAGCAGCCAGTAGAGATTCTCGATCGGAGGGAGAAGCGACTGCGGAACCAGACCATTCCTCTTGTCCGCGTCATGTGGAGACACCACTCTCCGGGAGAGTCCACATGGGAGCACGAGGATGATATGCGAGAGCGCTACCCTACATTGTTCACTTGATTGTATTCTTGTATTTTGAATTTCCAAATTTCAATAAATAATTCGGGGTGTTTCGTAAATCAATTTTGGATTACTTCTGAAATTCGAGGGCAAAATTTTTCAAGGGAGAGAGATTTGTAACTCCACTTCTCAGAGTTTTTTTTAATAACTAAATGATTTTCTTATTCGATTTTCTTTTTCTAAAACTATTTTTATTATTTCCTCCGGCCCAATTAATTGGGGCTTCCTTCAGTTCAAATCCATGGACTTAGAGTTCAGCCCATGAACCCAACATTTCTTTAAAACCACTCTTCTTTCCTGTTAGTTTAGGCTCAGACCAGCCATTTCTTCTGAGCTGTGGAAAGGAAATTTAAATTTCCTTCTCTAACAAACTTTGACAACTGAGCCATGTGCCAACGATTTCATTTTCCCTCCATCTTTTCTCCATAACCATCTATTTAAGGACCATTAGATCTCATCATTCCTCAGCCATTATTCATTATTTCGAGCTACAGTCTCTTCTTCCCCAAGCTGCGATCCTTCCTTCAAAGCATCAATCTCGATTAGGTGAGGATACATTTATAGATGCTGTGTTTCATACTGTAATAAATCCTTCCTTCAAAGCATCGATCTTCTTCCCCAAGCTGTAATAAATTCTGATATTGTACTTTACTCTGGGATACATTTATAGATGCTATGTTTCATACTTGTCTTGATATCTGATTTGTTTCCTTAGAACGGTACAACATATTTTGTCGTGTCTAACGACAAAGACTGGGCGTCCGACTCGTATCCGGTTATTCGGGAGCGGGTCGTGACATCTATGACCGGCTTGGGTCATACAATAGCGTCCTAGCGACGCGATACGGCTTATCTCCGTGTGTAAGAGGGGTAAGCTCGCACAATCCTGCAATATAGGAGGGTATTGGCCATAAACGTTACACTATTCCCCCAATTCCCATAATTAATATCAATCAATACCTGAACCCTAGGAGGGGATTCCGTGTAGCAATGTGGTCTAAACATGCAGCTAGACAATTACTAAATAAAATACAAGATGACATAACCGTAACTTGCCTCTGTTAGTTGACTGGATCGGGAAAGTCGGTACCGAGGAGGATGTCAGGTTCGTCTCCGAGATCCTACAGTTGAGAACCTTGGCTTAGAACCATGATGAAACCATTCTAGGTGTGCTAGTTACAATCTCTAGAAGTAGACCCTAGTCAGGTTTTAAGTTTATTAATTAATCTACCGGAAAACGTCTAACGTCGCAATCTACGTTCATTATTATTTTAATTAAATAAGTCAGTTATTGATTAATTGGAAAAATAGTAATTACCAGTTAATTTGGCAAAACTTTGTATTTTAAATATATATATATATATATATATATATATATATATATATAAATATATATATATATATATATATATATATATATATATATATATATATATTTTATATATATATATATATATATATATATATATATATATATATATATATATATATATATATATATAAAAAAAAATATATATATATATATATATATAAAACTAGGTTTTTTCTTTTAAATGAGAAAACATGTGATTTGCTTAAATTACTAGATTATTTATTATGAGAAAACTTTATTAATTTTATACAAAATAATTAATGCCTAAATTATAATTATGCGCCTAATAACGAAAACCAACTCAGGAAAGAAAGTAAAAACGTAAACTACACAATACATGGTCACAGCGAAATAAAATAGAAAACTGGGCTTATGCCCTTTACAAATTTTTACATAAATTAATTAATCATCTAGATGAGCTCTGAGTGCCGCGAATGGTCCAAACAGTAGGCCGAAGCCCTGTACCAAAAATACTAACAGTTGTACCAGTTCTAAAAATAATTATAAATATAAATATAATTGTAAAATACGCCTCAGACTTGGTCCAAATGTCATGTTGCTGGCTAGCGCCTCAACGTGCAGGAACCCTGTAGCGTTTGCGCTTTGCCGAGGCTCATTCGACCGATACGGTCGTCGCCTAACGGGGATACGAAACTCCAAAATCCACTTTCAAATCGACAAAACCACTTTTGTAATCCGTTTGCAAAATACCGAATTTAAAAATAGAAACCCATTTTAAAATACTTAATTTTTAAAAACTTTCACAAAAATTTGGGCAGCAACTTCTCTGTAATTGGGACAACCTAATCCTGGAACGGTGCCAAAAGTCAACATAAATAATATCCCGAACCAGGGAAACAACCCAAACCATCCATAATAATATTCCACACAGAAATATAATATCCAACCCAAAAACACATCATAATTATATATAGCCAAAACCACAGAATACTCCCAAAATAAATTCGGAAATTCTGAAATAAAGTTCGAGAAACCAAAATCCACAGAACCGAATTATTCTGTAATGGGATTCGGAAAAATCTGAAACTACAATCGCCTAAATCGAATCCCGTAACGGGATCGGGGACCGTATCATCATCGACACTAAGGTAGGGACACGGGGACACGAGATATACCTTGGGTTGCTCGGCTAGAGCTTTCAGATGATAATAGGAAAAGAAATATCGACGCGAACAGCAGATCGGGATTGCTGGAACAGCGCACAGGAGCCGCGGAAGAGGCGGACAACAACAGCACTGTTGCGGAAATCACAGAAACAACGGATCGTCGCACGGCCACGGCGCGAGGGCGCTGGCCTGAGTGGGGAGTGCACAGGGGTTAAGCTGGTCGAAAACCCGCGGGGGCCAGCGACGCTGGGAGGCGGCACGCAGGGGCTCGCGGGGTCGACGCCGGAGGGGTGCTGGCCGGGCACAGGGCGGCCGGGATCGGGACGCGCGGGCGGGAGACGCAGACGGCCGGCTGGGCGCCAGAGGAGGCGGCGCGCGCGGGTTGGTGGCGAGGTCGCCGGAGGCCGACGGGAGGTGGGGCCGCGTGGGTCGGGCGCCGGAGTTCGGGGTCGGCCGGAGGGCTCAGGTGAAGCCGAGCTCTGGAGTTGGGGGGAAAAAGGAATTGAGTGGGAGAGAGAGAAATTAGAGTGGGAGTGGTGCTGGTGCTTGTGCCTGTAGGGGGAGTGGGTTTTAAGGAAGGAGTGATGGAGCTTTTGGGAGTGGGTGATTTAATAAGAAGGAGAAGAAGGAGTTGTAAGGAGAGGAGGGAGTTGTGGAGAATAAGTAGGGGGTGAAGTGAGGTGCTGGCCTGGTCGTGGGATGACCAGGCCAATCCGTGGGGATTTTATTATTATTATTTTTTAATAATAGAAATTAAATATATATATTCAGAAATTAAAAGAAGGAAAGGAATGGGTTCGGAACCGGGATCAGGTATTCGGACTCGGGGTCGGAGTCCGGACTCGGGATCGGGGCAGGGCCTCAATAAAAAATCAACGATTATTTTTAAAAATATCTTTTACTAATTTTGACTAATAAATAATAATAATAATATATAATAATAATAATAATAATAATAATAGTAATAATAATAATAATAAATATAATAATTAAACAAAATTTATGCTACAATCCAATAATTAATAAATTCTAAAATTCTGGATTTCACACTTCTGATTGCGCCATCTTGATCCTTTCAACTATGCTGGACTGAACTTGCATGCTGGCCATCAATGCCACATTGGTAGGAAGAACTACCTCTATTCCCATCTTCTGAAGATCTGCTAACAATTCTGGTTGTGCTATTAGGAAATAAACTCCAGCTTTTCTGCTCAATGCATTTGCTACTACGTTGGCCTTCCCAGGATGATACTACAGGTTGATGTCGTAGTCCACGAGTAGCTCTAGCCATCTCCTTTGACGCATATCAAGATCCTTTTGGGTAAACACATACTTCAGACTCTTGTGGTCGGTGAAAATCTTCACCCGATCTCCATATAAATAAGGCCTCCAAAGCTTTAATGCGAAAACTACTGCTGCTAATTCCAAGTCATGGGTAGGATAATTCTTCTCATGGTCACAAAGTTGACATGACGCATAAGCGACTACCTTACCATGCTGCATCAAGATGCATCCCAATCCTCTGTCGAAAGCATCATAATAGACTAAAAATCCTCCAGTCCCATCTGGAAGCGTGAGAATGGGGGCCGTCATCAATCTTCGCTTCAACTTCTCGAAGGAACTCTGACACTCTGCTGTCCAAGAAAATTGCACATCTTTGTGGGTCAACTGCGTCAATGGTGCTGAAATCCGAACGAAGTCTGATACAAACCGCCGGTAATAGCCAGCCAATCCTAGGAAACTTCGAACTTCTACGACGGTACTGGGAACTGGCCATGACTCTATACCCACTATCTTCTGGGGGTCCACTTCTACTCTACCTCTGGTGATGATGTGACCTAAGTACGAGAAACGATCTAGCCAAAACTCGTACTTACTGAACTTCGCGTAAAGCTGGTGTTCCCTGAGAATCTGAAGAACTACACGAAGATGCTGCTCATGCTCTGCCTCATTCTTGCTATAGACTAAGATATCGTCTATAAACACTATCACGAACTGGTCCAAATAGGGCATGAAGATACGATTCATGAGGTCCATAAATACGGCTGGCGCATTGGTCGCTCCAAATGGCATAACAAGGAACTCCCAATGCCCATATCTGGATCTGTATGCTGTCTTCGGGATGTATTGCTCTCTGACTCTGATCTGATGGTATCCTGACCGCAAGTCAATCTTCGAGAATACTGTCGCTCCTCTGAGCTGATCAAATAAGTCATCTATCCTTGGAAGAGGATATCTGTTCTTGATTGTTACAGAGTTTAAGGTACGATAATCAACATATAATCTTGACGTACCATCCTTCTTTTTTACAAGAAGTATCGGGGCTCCCCAAGGTGATCCACTAGCATGAATGAATCTCTTGGTTCTGAGTTCTTCAATCATCTTGTACAAGATCTCTAACTCTGAAGGTGCCATCCTATAGACTCCTCCTAACATTGGTGCCGTCCCTGGAAGCAAATCAATGGTGAACTCTATCTCTCTCTATGGGGGCATGTCTGGAAGCTCTTCGGGGAACATGTCGGGGAACTCTTCAACGACTCTGGAAAACTGAACTGCCACTACTACTGCCATTCGCAATACTGGGGGAGAAGGTTCTACTTCGCCCCGGGAAAATGAAAACTCTGGTTCGCTGGAAATACCAAAAAAATCCTACCAATATGACAGTCTATTCTTGCGTATTGCTCCTTCAACCAATCCATTCCTAGGACCACATCATAATTGGCCATCGAAAATTCTATCAACCTAGCGAAAAAATCTCTACCGCTAACTATGATTCGACACGAGGAAAATACTCTATCTACTCCTACAAGACCGTTACTAATAAGTATATTGAGCCTTACTGATAATGACTCGGGCTGTAGTCCTATCCGTATAGCGAATCGTACAGACATAAATGAATGCGATGCACCCGAATCAAATAATATCGATGCTGGAAAAGAGTTGACAAGAATGGTACCTGCCACCACCTCATCTGAAGCTAACTCTTCCTCTACGGTGAAAGCCATAGCCTGACCTTGTCCTCTTGGTGCTGGTCCCCTCTGCTGGTGACCTCTCTGCATGTTCTGATTCTGAGCTTGGGCAAACTGTTAAGCCTGAGGCGGCAATGTCCTCGGAGGCTGGTATTGCTGCTGCACTGGTGCTAGACCCCTAACCGATGGACTGATTAGGTTTGATGATGACGAACTGGCTCTATTCGGACAGGACCCTATCTTGTGATCCGGTGCCCCACAAGCCAAGCACAATCTCTATGCTATGCAACACTCTGATACTACGTGTCCTGGCTTCCCACAATGAGTACAGCCCATTGCGGAAGACTGCTTCTGCTTATGTTGCTGAGGATACGCCAACGTCGAGTGCTGAACCGACGAAACTGTGTTCGCCCGCTTAGGAGCTCCAATAGTCAAAGCCCTAGCTGCCGGGGCTGGTGCTGAAGAATGGGACATCTGCCCATGAGACCTCTTCCGTCCTCCACTTCTATCTATAATCCTCTACGAAGTTTACCCGTGCCTCTTCGCTGCTCGCAAGATGGCATCAAACGTCTGGTGCTCAAACTGCTCCACTGATATAATGATCTCTAGGTGGAGCCCTTGCTGGAATCGCTGGGCTCGATCCAAATCGGTTGCCACCAAGGTAGGAACAAACCGACTGAGTCTAGAAAACTCGACCGCATATCCATCGACCGTCCTACCCATCTGGTTAAGATTGGTTAATCTCATCTGCAGATCATACCGAGCTACTGAGTCGAAGTACTTGGTCTAGAACTTGTTACTGAACACCGTCCATGAGACAGGCGTCGTTAATCTAACTGCTAGCATCGCCCACAAACTGCGGGATTTGTCCAATAACTGCAGGCGCACAACAGCCACCTTCTTTTCCTCGGGAATCCTAGCTGCTTCCAGGATAACCTCTGTGTCCTGAAGCCACGCGTCAACAACGATAGCATCTTCAGTGCCGTTAAAGAAAGGAGGGTTCAGATGCTTGAAGCTATTGGCCGCGTTGTTCCCTTGGTAACCAACTCCGCCTATGGCATCTTGTACTGTCTGGTGCAGGGCCTCGCCTCGACGATCTTGAGATGCAAGCAATTCCCTGATGAAACCCACCAAGGTTCTATTGTCAGGTTCTGAAGGCTGGACTGGCTGAACTAGGGGCTCTGGATCCCCGGAATGCATGACTCGGGAGGCCGCTCCAGAGTGCTGGGCTTGGTCTCTAGGTTGCTGCTGGTCCACTGGAGGTGCTCTGCCTTGCTGATCGTTAGGACCGGGAATAATGTCGCTAAAGAAACGACATAGGAAACAATAAGAAAGGACCATGATAGATCGAGGATATAAACATGTGATCAGGTCAAGCTTTAGGAAAGATTAGAAGACACGAGTAGAGATCAAGGGTGAGTGCTTATTGAGACATCTATTCAGTGAAACCCTCACACATCTTGATTTACAAGACCTGTATGGGACCCCACTTTAACTGTGCCACGCCCCACAAGCCAGAATACTTGAGAGTGGGGGACAGACACAGCCAGCTACGTACAATAAAGTATAATCTACCTCGATATACGATTACGGCTGTCTAGATGCATGAGGGTTTATCTACAAGCCAACAGTCTCTTATGGTCATGAACAAGCCTAGTGTCTCAATCTCAAGCAAGTAAGTAAATGTTATAAGATGTTAGATCATCAGACATACAAAGTAAGGCATCCCAAACATTACATATTCAAATGATCATGAAGCTAGTCATACAAAATGTGAAAACTAGCAAGAGTTTCAGTCATACATGATCAACCCTAGGTTTTGTTAATCATGTTACAGCCCTTAGGCAGATAGAAATATAAATTTAACATGAGCTAACACTTGCTCGGCGGCTAAACGCCTTAAAAGAATAATTTACAATAGAGTGGGAGGGCAAAATAAAACCAACTCATTGCCAGGGTTGCGTCTAATATGCACCATCTGGCTGGAAGGCTGAAAGATCCTCGGGTGCTACTCCGAAATCTGGCCATACAAAACCAGCTGGGTCAGACCCCAGAAAGAGCAAGTGCCGCAAGGGAGGCTTCACTTAAGAACTAAAACCAGCATATTAGCACATGAGACATAAAGGATAATAAAAGACATGAGTTAAAGAAATCAGGATGATAAACGATAAGGTAACTAAGGAACTATTCCGTTAACCAAGTTACAATCCGTAAACCAAACAAGGACCGGGGTTGTAACCCTTCACCTGAACAGAGCTTAGTCTCCAACCAATTATCGACAAGAGTAAAGCATAACAGTAATGTGTAGAAATAACCATATAGTGGTCTTGCCTAGGCAAGACTAGACGGGACTCCATCCATAGCGATGAGTACGGCTTGATACTTTAACTAACTAGGGTTATCACAAGCCTAGTTACTAACAAGATGCATCAAGATGTTCCAACAGCCACAAGCCCTGCAGACTTAATCCAGGTTATCTGGTCACAAGTTGAGAGAGTTGGATTAGGTGACTTGGGGGTGCAACATATGACAATATATTGAAAATGTGCCCTACTCGACGGCAGGCTATAAGTCCAGTTAGAGTGCCCAGATAACGGGACTGCCTGTAGCTGGAAAATCTCTTCATGAACTACTTGATCAATCTAATCATTATCCTAGTCAGATTCAGTATGAATCCCTGACCGTGGTAACTAGGAATTCATGTCCTAGACATGATACAAGACGAGAAATATAGCTTATACAAGCACAAACACCCACGGTATCAAGACAAGATTTACTTAGCAAGTTAAGATAGCCGTCACAACAGCATATCAAAATTATCATGTTAGGTTACTTATCAAGAGTATGCCACGATGGGCCACTATCATGTCATGTTACTTGTCAAGAGTGCACCACGACCGGTCACTATCATGAATCATCATGCCAAGATTACTTGTTAAGAGTGTGCCACAACGGGCCACTATCATGTCATATCCTTACATTATCATGAATGAGAGAAACTTGCATAAAAATAGCTAGTAACATATACTTGAAGCTAAGGAAAAGATCTACAACTTTCATGTTGGGAGTTGGGAGAAATTCTGGCCACAAATCAGCCAAATAGGACATAAAACAGCCAAAAATAGCCAAAATAGGCACTATACGGCATTCTGTGGTACTATGCAGCCTTCTGCGGCACTATACGGCCTTCTGCGGTACTATGCAGCCTTCTGCGGCACTATGCGGCCTTCTGCGGCACTATGCGGCAGGCTGCATCACCATGCGGCACTATGCGACAGGCTACACTATGCGGCAGTCTGTACTATGCGACAGGCTGTACTATGCGGCAGGCTGCACTATGCGGTAGGCTACACTATTCATTCCTGTGGCACTATTTATTGTCCCTGCCAAATTCAACACAGATGAACTAGAAAATGCTCAATTCTTATTTTGACCATAACTTCCTCAAAATAAGTCGAAATCTAACTTTTCAAAGGTCTATTTTGGATAAAATTAAATTCTCTACAACATAGAACAATCAAAACTTGAAAATAATGAAGTTTGGTAGATCAAAACCAAAGAAAACTGAAAATACAACCAACTTAGATCTACATGAAATAAACCATGGAAATTAAAAATGCTAAGTACTAAAGTGTCTTAGAATCTTGTGAGGAAGACAATGGAACAACAAAAATGGAGTTCCTCCATGAAGCAAGTTACACTTTCCTAGGACATGGTAGGTGGGAGGAGTAAATGAAGAAGATCAAGAAGTAAATGTAGAAATGAATGAGGAGAGAGAGAAAAGGAGTTGGGTTATATATCAACCCTCTCCATCTCAAACCAAGCCAAACCAAGTCAAATTGAACCAAACCAATCGAATAAACCAAGGCAAGATTAAACCAAGACTAAGCTAAGCAAAACAAGTCTAACTATGGTCCATCTGATAAATGCCAGAAATCTCGTATACGCATATAAAAATACGTATTACGGGAAACGAGAGTGACAACTCTACCCACCTTAAAAGAATTCCGTCCTTGAAATTTAATCAAGAGGCTAGAGAGGTCAGGACAAGATATATTAATCATAAGCAAGCTACGACTAGCAGTCAATCAAGCAATCATTTATGCAAGCAAGGAATTAAAAGCATAAGGCATAAGAAAGACATTATACCTTATGAGTCAAACAGGTGTGGATATCGCGAGCGGATATCATCCTCACGCTCCCACGTTGACTCACCCAAAGAGTGATGACCCCAAGCAACACGGACTAAACTAATAGTCTTGTTCTTGAGTACCTTCTCTCTTCGGTCCAATATGGATACGGGCCTTTCCTCATACGAAAGGTTGGTACCAACAACCAATTCCGAATGGTCATGGACATGACTCGGATCCGGGATATACCATCATAATTGGGATACATTAAAGACATCATTCACCTCACATAACGACGGCGGAAGAGCGAGATGATATGACACATCACCTAATCGCTCTAGAATATCAAACGGCCCTATGTACCTAGGACTAAGCTTTCCTCGTACGTAGAATCAAATGACGCAACGGGTAGGCGAGATCCTAAGGAACACATGGTCGCCAACTGAAAACTCAAGGGAACGCCGATGAGAATTGGCCCAATGGTGCTGTCGATCTTGGATAACTCGAAGATGATCTCTGACTTGCCTGACCACCTCGATCATCTGCGTAATCATCTCTGGACCAAGCATCTATCTCTCGCCGATATCATCCCAAGCTAAAGGTGATCTACACTTCCTGCCATATAGTGCTTCAAAGGGTGCCATCTGGATACTAGCCTTGAAACTGTTGTTATAGGAGAACTCCACGAGATGCAGGTGATCTTCCCACGAACCACCGAAGTTGAGTGTACATGACCGCAATTTATCTTCAAGAGTCTGGATCGTACGTTCTGACTGACCATCTGTCTGCGGATGATAAGCTGAACTGAACTTGAGATGAGTCCCCAAGCTCTCTTGAAGACTCTGCCAAAAGTGCGATGTGAATCTTGAATCTCTGTCTGATATGATACTAATTGGCACTCCATGCAATCTGACAATCTGCCTGAGGTACATCTCTGCAAGCTGATCCATCGATTGACCAATTCTGAAGGAGAGAAAATGAGCTACCTTCGTGAGTCGATCAACTATAACCTAGATAGCATCTCTCCCAGTTGGGAATTTAGGTAACCCAGTTACAAAATCTATGGTAATGTACTCCCATTTCCATTCTGGGATCGATAAAGGTTGAGGAAGTCCAGCTGGTCTCTGATGTTCAGCCTTAAATTATTGGCAAACAAAACAACGAGAGACAAACCGGGCTATCTCCCTCTTTATACCATTCCACCAGAAATGCTGTCGGATGTCTCGGTACATCTTCGTACCACCGAGATGAATTGAATACTGAGAACTGTGAGCCTCTGCCATGATCTCCTTTCTGATATCACCACTGGGTACACAAAGATTCCTCCCATATCGAAGTGTACCGTCCTTATGAATATATAACTCTCCTCTTCGTCCTGCTTCACACTCTGCTCTGAGCCGCTGAAGCTTAGAATCTGCTGATTGCGCCATCTTGATCCTCTCAACTATGCTGGACTAAACTTACATGCTGGCTATCATGCCACATTGGTAGGCAGAACTACCTCTATTCTCATTTTCTGAAAATTTGCTAACAATTCTGATCGTGCTGTTAGGAAATAAACTCTAGCTCTTCTGCTCAATGCCTCTGCTACTACGTTGGCCTTCCCATGATGATACTGTAGGTTGATGTCGTAGTCCACGAGTAGCTCTAGCCATCTCCTCTGACGCATATTAAGATCCTTCTGGGTAAACACATACTTCAGACTCTTGTGGTCAGTGAAAATCTCCACCCGATCTCCATATAAATAATGCCTCCAAAGCTTTAATACAAAAACTACTGCTGCTAATTCCAAGTCATGGGCAGGATAATTCTTCTCATGGTCACGAAGTTGACGTGATGCATAAGCGACTACTTTACCATGCTGCATAAAGATGCATCCTAATCCTCTGCCCGAAGCGTCATAATAGACTGAAAATCCTCCAGTCCCATCTGGAAGCGTGAGAATGGGGGCCGTCATCAATCTTCGCTTCAACTTCTCGAAGGAACTCTGACACTCTGCTGTCCAAGCAAACTGCACATCCTTGCGGGTCAACTGCGTCAATGGTGCTAAAATCCGAGCAAAGTCTGATACAAACCGCCGGTAATAGCCAGCCAATCCTAGGAAACTCCGAACTTCTGCGACGGTACTGGGAATTGGCCATGACTCTATAGCCACTATCTTCTGGGGGTCCACTTCTACTCTACCTCTGGTGATGATGTGACCTAAGTACGAGAAACGATCTAGCCAAAACTCGCACTTACTGAACTTCGCATACAACTGGTGTTCCCTGAGAATCTGAAGAACTACACGAAGATGCTGCTCATGCTCTGCCTCATTCTTGCTATAGACTAAGATATTGTCTATAAACACTATCATGAACTGGTCCATATAGGACATGAAGATACGATTCATGAGGTCCATCAATACGGCTGGTGTATTGGTCGCTCCAAATGGCATAATAAGGAACTCCCAAAACCCATATCTGGATCTGAATGCTGTCTTCGGGATGTCTTGCTCTCTGACTCTGATCTAATGGTATCCTTACCGCAAGTCAATCTTCGAGAATACTGCCGCTCCTCTGAGCTGATCAAATAAGTCATTTATCCTTGGGAGGAGATATCTGTTCATGATTGTTACAGAGTTTAAGGTACGATAATCAACACATAATCTTGACGTACTATCCTTCCTTTTCAGAAGAAGTATAGGGGCTCCCCAAGATGATCCACTAGCACGAATGAATCCCTTGGTTCTGAGTTCTTCAATCATTTTGTACAAGATCTCTAACTCTGAAGGTGCCATCCTGTAGACTCCCCTTGACACTGGTGCCGTCCCTGGAAGCAAATCAATGGTGAACTCTATCTCTCTCGGGGCATCCTAGAACCTCTTCGAGGAACACGTCGGGGAACTCTTCAATGACTCTGGAAAACTGAACTGCCACTGCTACTGCCATCCGCAATACTGGAGGAGAAGGTTCTACTTCGCTCCTGGAAAATGAAAACTCTGGTTCGCTGGGAATACCAAAAATAATTCTACCAATATGACAGTCTATTCTTGCGTATTGCTCCTTCAACCAATCCATTCCTAGGACCACATCATAATTGGCCATCGAAAATTCTATCAACCTAGCGAAAAACTCTCTACCGCTAACTACGATTCGACATAAGGAAAACACTCTATCTACTCCCACAAGACCGTTACCAGTAAGTATATTGAGACTTACTGATAATGACTCGGGCTCCAGTCCTATCCTTGTAGCAAATCGTGCAGACATAAATGAATATGATGCACAAGAATCAAATAATACCGATGCTGGAAAAGAGTTGACAAGAATGGTACCTGCCACCACCTCACCTGAAGCAAACTCTTCCTCCACGGTCAAAGCCATAGCCTGACCTTGTCCTCTTGTTGCTGGTCCCCTCTGCTGGTGACCTCTCTGTCTGTTCTAATTCTAAGCTTGGACAAACTGTTAAGCCTGCGGCGGTAATGGCCTCGGAGGCTGGTACTGCTGCTGCACTGGTGCTGGACCCCTAACCGATGGACAGATTAGGTTTGATGATGACGAACGGGCTCTATTCGGACAGGACCCTATCTTGTGATCCGGTGCCCCACAAGCCAAGCACAATCCTTGTGCTCTGCAACACTCTGATACTACGTGTCCTGGCTTCCCATAATGAGTGCAGCCCATTATGGAAGACTGCTTCTGCTTATGTTGCTGTGGATACGCCGGCGTCGAGTGCTGAATCGACGAAACTGTGGTCGTCCGCCTAGGAGCTCTAATAGTCAAAGCCCTAGCTGCCGGGGCTGGTGCTGAAGACTGGGACATCTTTTCATGAGACCTCTTCCCTCCTCCGCTTCTATCTACAATCCACTGCGAAGTATACTCGTGCCTCTTTGCTGCTCGCAAGACGACATCAAACGTCTGGTGCTCAAACTGCTCCACTGATATAATGATCTCTAGGTGGAGCCCTTGCTGGAATCGCTGGGCTCGATCCAATTCGATTGCCACCAACGTAGGAGCAAACTGACTGAGTCTAGAAAAATCGGCCGTATATCCATCGACCGTCCTGCCCATCTGGTTAAGATTGGTGAATCTCATCTGTAGATCATACCGAGCTACTGCGTTGAAGTACTTGGTCTGGAACTTGTTGCTGAACACCGTCTATGAGACAGGCATCGGTAATCCAACTGCTAGCATCGCCCACCAACTGCGGGCTAAGTCTAATAACTGTAGGCGCACAACGGCCACCTTCTCTTCCTCAGGAATCCTAGCTGCTTCCAGGATAACCTCTGTGTCCTGAAGCCACACGTCAGCAGCGATAGCATCTTCAGTACCGTCAAAGAAAGGAGGGTTCAGATGCTTGAAGCTATTGGCCGCATTGTTCCCTTGGTAACCAACTCTGCCCATGGCATCTTGTACTGTCTGGTACAGGGCATCGCCTCGACGATCTTGAGATGCAAGCAATTCCCTGATAAGACCCACCAAGGTTCCATTGTCAGGTTCTGCAGGCTAGACTGACTGAACTTGGGGCTCTGGATCCCCGAAATTCATGACTCGGGAGGCCGCTCTAGAGTGATAGGCTTGGTCTCCAGGTTGCTGCTAGTCCACTGGAGGTGCTCCGCCTTGCTGATCGGTAGGACCAGGAACACTGCCGCTGAAAAAATGATATGGGGAACAATAAGGAAGGACCATGATAGATCGAGGATATAAACATGTGATTAGGTCAAGCTTTAGGAAAGATTAGAAGACACTAGTAGAGATCAAGGGTGAGTGCTGATTGGGACATCTATTCAGTGAAACCCTCACACATCTTGATTTACAAGACCTGCATGGGCCACCACTTAAACCGTGTCACGCCCCACAAGCCAGAATACTGGAGAGCGGGGGACAGACATAGCCAGCTACGTACATTAAAGTATAATCTACCTCGATATACGGTCACGACTGTCTAGATGCATGAGGGTTTATCTAGAAGCCAACAGTCTCTTATGGTCATGAACAAGCCTAGTGTCTCAAACTCAAGCAAGTAAGTAAATGTTACAAGATATTAGATCATTAGACATACAAAGTAAGGCATCCCAAACATTATATATTCAGATGATCATGAAGCTAGTCATACAAAATATGAAGACTAGCAAGAGTTTCAGTCATACATGATCAACCCTAGGATTTGTCAATCATGTTATAGCTCTTAGGCAGATAGAAATGTAAATTTAACATCAGCTAACACTTGCTCGGCGGCTAAATGTCTCAAAAGAATAATTTACAATAGAGTGGAAGAGTAAAATAAAATCCACTCGTTGCAAGGGTTGCGTCTAGTGTGCACCATCTGGCTGGAAGGCTGAAAGATCCTCGGGTGCTACTATGAAATTTGGCCATACAAAACCAGCTGGGTCATACCCAGAAAGAGCAAGTGCCACAAGGGAGGCTTCACTTAAGAACTAAAACCAACATATTAGCACATGAGACATAAAGGATAATAAAAGACATGAGTTAAAGAAATCAGGATGATAAACGATAAGGTAACTAAGGAACTATTCAGGTAACCAAGTTACAACCCGTAAACCAAACAAGGACCGGGGTTGTAACCTTTCACATGAACATAGCCTAGTCTCCAACCAATTATCGACAAGAGTAAAGCATAACAGTAATGTGCAGAAATAACCATGTAGTGGTCTTGCCTAGGCAAGACTAGACGGGACTCCATCCATCAATCATGGCCAAGCGATGAGTACGACTTGATACTTTAACTAACTAGGGTTATCACAAGTCTAGTTACTAACAAGATGCATCAAGATATTCTTACAGCCACAAGTTCTGCAGACTTAATCTAGGTTATCCGGTCACAAGTTGAGAGAGTTGGATTAGGTGACTTGGGGGTGCAATACATGACAGTGTGCTAGAAATGTGTCCTACTCGACGACAGGCTACAAGTCCAATTAGAGCGCCCAGATAACGAGACTGCCTGTAGCTGGAAAATCTTTTCATGAACTACTTGATCAATCTAGTCATTATCCTAGTCAAATTCAGTATGAATCCCTGACCGTGGTAACCAGGAATTCTTGTCCTAGACATGATGCAATACGAGACATGTAGCTTATACAAACACAAACACCCACGATGTCAAGACAAGATTTACTTAGCAAGTCAAGATAGCCGTCACAACATCACATCAAAATTATCATGTTAGGTTACTTATCAAGGGTGTAGAGTGTGCCATGACGGGCCACTATCATGTCATATTACTTGTCAAGAGTGCACCACGACGGGTCACTGTCATGAATCATCATGCCAAGAATACTAATTAAGAGTGCATCACAACGGGCCACTATCATGTCATGTCCTTACATTATCATGAATGAGAGAAACTTGCATAAAAATTGCTAGTAACATATTCTTGAAGCCAAGAAAAAGATCTACAACTTTCATGTTGGGAGTTAAAAGAAATTCTGGCCACAAATCAGCCAAATAGGACATAAAATAGCCAAAAATAGCCAAAATAGATACTATGCGGCATTCTGCGGCACTATACAGCCTTCTGTAGCACTATGCGGCCTTCTACGGCACTATGCAGCCTCCTGCGGTACTATGCGTCCTTCTGCGGCACTATGTGGCAGGCTGCATCACCATGCGGCACTATGCGGCATGCTGTACTATGCGGCAGGCTGCACTATACGGCAGACTGCACTATTCATTCATGCGGCACTATTCATCGTCTCTGCCAAATTTAGCACAAATGAATTAAAAAATGCTCAATTCTTATTTTGGCCATAAATTCCTCAAAACAAGTCAAAATCTAACTTTTTAAAAGTCCATTTTGGGTAAAATTGAATTCTCTACAACATAGAACAATCAAAACATAAAAATAATGAAGTTTGGTAGATCAAAACGCAAGAAAACCGAAAATGCAAACAACTTAGATCTACATGAAATAAATCATGGAAATTAAAAATGCTAAGTACTAAAGTGTCTTAGAATCTCGTGAGGAAGATAATAGAACAACAAAAATGGAGTTCCTCCATGAAGCAAGTTGTACTTGCCTAGGACTTGGTAGGTGGGAGGAGTAAATGAAGAAGATGAAGAAGTAAATGTAGAAATAAATGAGAAGAGAGAGAAAAGGAGTTGGGTTATATATCAACCCTCTCCATCTCAAACCAAGCCAAACCAAGTCAAATTGAACCAAACCAATCAAATAAACCAAGTCAAGATTAAACCAAGACTAGGCTAAGCAAAACAAGTCTAACTACGGTCCACCTGATAATGCCAAAAATCTCATATACGCATACGAAAACATGTATAACGGGAAACTGGAGTGACAAGGGCTACATGTTGGACACCCTGAATCATGTCCACGTGTCGTGTTGTATCCACACGAACACCGTGTCAGCGGCGGCTGACCCGCGCGCGCGTGTAACCGATCAGTGCGATCGTGATTTCTCCCTCGTTTTTTGACGAAACTCCATGAAACTTTGGGAGCATGTTCTCAGACACGGCCCCCATCTACACGTTAAATTTCACGCAACCACGTGGCCTGTGCATCGAGAAATCAACCCCGAGCAGCAGGACACATGTACGGCCTGACGTGCAGCACGTTCGTATCCTATTTAGACACGGACACGAGTCTGATTCGTGTCAAAACTATGGGATCGTGATCCTCGTGTATAGGGCTACCAGATTATATAAAAAGATTCAGCAAAAATCAGGATTAAAACCATTGTGATATTTTATCGAACACCTACATATATAAACCGACACGTGTCTGATACGGACACCAAACGAATACGAAACTGGACGAAAACAAACCTACAGGTCGAGGGTACCTAGATGTACACTACCATGAAGAAAAATAAAAAAACAATGCTAGAATAGGATTTACCTATTGAGAGTTAAAATCTCAATGTAAAAGACTCCTCGAGCGCTCCAACGATCGAGTATCTCCAAGCAAACGCCTCTACAACCTTGCTAGCAATGCTCCAGCAAGATCCTCTCCTTCCTACGAGCGCAACGGAATTTGTTTGGGGAGAAACGAACTCCGAATGAAAAAAAAGGGAATTTTGGAGAGTGGAGGCTAGGGTTTCTCTTGGAGGCTAATGACTTCTACACAAAGAAGGGGGCTGCCTATGGCCGACCAACTATAGGGGATTAGGGTTTTGGTTAGCTCATGGGCCCAGGCTCCCTAAGTTGCTAATAAATCCCAAGTCAAAAAGGCTTTAAAATGGCTAACTAGAAAATGACTTAAAATTCATTTAAATCATTTAAAAGAATAACTAATTAATTCTAATTTAAATTCTAAATGATGAAAACTAATTATAATTATGGCATTAGGTTTCTAGCCAAGGTTGGCAAAGTTAAACCCATTAAGACTACTTAAACATCAACCCAAACCACATATCATCACATGAATTCAATAAATTAATAAAATAATATAAAATTACAAAATGACCATAATACCCTTAAAATGAAAAGTGGGTGTGACAAATCTACCCTCCTTAAAATAATTTCGTCTTCTAAATTAAAGACAAATCTAAATAGACAAGAAGGATATGAAGTCATACCTCAAGACTGGAAAAGATAAGGGAATTGCTCGCGCATCTCATCCTCTTTCTCCCAGGTAGACTCACCTGGAGAGTGATAACTCCATGCTATACGAACTAAGGATATCGCCTGGTTCCTCAGCTCCTTCTTCCGTCAATCCAGAATCTCCACAGACTGCTCTGGGTAACTGAGAGTAGGGCCCACCTTGATCTCGGAATGTTCCAGTACATGGCTGGGATCTGCCACATACCGTCTCAACTGTGACATGTGAAATACATTGTGGACTCCCTCTAATGCAGGGGACAAGTCCAGTCTGTATGACACATTACCGACTCTTCCGCTGATAACGAAAGATTCGATGAAACGCGAACTAAGCTTTCCACCTCCACTAAAGCGAATAGTACCACGCGTCGGAGATATCCTCAAGAACACTAGATCTCCAACCTAGCACAAACATGGTCTCAACTTAACTATGAAAATCACATGATTAAACAAAAATTACAAAACAAACAAGATTCTAATCCTAAGTCTAAGCTGTACCTCAAACTACAAAGGTCTCCGGTGGCTATCAGCCCAATGCCGCTGTCTGTCCTGCGCCACGCGAAGTCGATCTCTGATGAGCTTCAGCTTCTCAACTGCGTCAACAACCATCTCAGGTCCCAATAAAGCTCGCTCTCCAACATCATCCCAAGACAAGGGTGTACGACATCTATGCTCGTATAGTGCCTCGAATGGTGACATCCCAATGCTGGCCTGAAAACTGTTGTTGTATGCAAAATCTACCAAATACAGGTGATCCTCCCAGGATCCTCCAAAATCTAAAACACAAGTCCGCAGCATGTCCTCGAGTGTCTGAATAGTCCTCTCTGACTGTCCGTCCGTCTGAGGGTGGTATGCAGTACTGAACTTGAGCTGAGTGCCCAAACTAGTCTGCAGACTCTGCCAGAAATGGAAAGTAAAATAACTATCCCGATCCGAGACAATGCTCACCGAAACTCTCTGTATCCTGACAATCTGCCGCATATACATCTCTGCTAGCTTCTCAGAAGACATACCCACTTTAAATGGCAAAAAGTGGGCCGTTTTGGTCAATCTATCCACGATGACCCAAATCGCGTCTTTTTCTCCTGGTGTACGTGGCAATCCAGAAACAAAGTCCATCGTGATGTGCTCCCACTTCTACTCCGAAAAGGGCAATAGCTGGAACAATCCTCCTGGCCTCTGCCTCTCTGCCTTAACCTGCTAACAGACTAAATACCTGGCTACGAAGCATGCTACTTCCTGCTTCATCCCATACCACCATACATGCTCCTTCAAATCCCTGTACATCTTGTTGGCACCTGGATGCATAGAGTACTAAGAGCGATGGGCCTCCTGCATGACCTACTCCCGAAGCTCTCCGCTAAACACACACAGTCTGAAACCGTGCCTCAATGTGCCATCCTCTGTAATGACAAACTTATCATCCACCAATCCTGCTCGAACCTGCTCTCAGATACACCACAGAGTAACATCGTCGAAATGAGCTGACTTAATCCTCTCCATCAAGTCTGACTGAATCTGAAGGCCCCACATCTGCATCTGAACTCCTGGCACAATCACCTCAATCCCCAAGCTCTCCAAATCTGTTAACAAGTGACGATCCATCGTCAAACACATAGCTACCGGATACCTACTCAAGTCATCGGCAACCACGTTGGCCTTCCATGGATAATACTGCAGTGAAATGTCGAAGTCCTTCATCAACTCCAACCATATGTGCTGCCTCATGTTGAGCTCTTTCTGTGTAAACACATACTTCAAGCTCTTGTGGTCTGTGAATATCTCCACACGCTCTCCGTATAGATAGTGCTTCCACAACTTAAGAGCAAAGATAACTGCTGCCAACCCCAAATCATGGGTAGGGTAGTTGTTTTCATGCAGACGTAATTGCCTGGATGCATAGGCAATCACCTTTCCATGCTGCTGCAAGACACAACCCAAACCATTCCCTGAGCCGTCACTGTAGATAGTGAACCCGCCTGATCCCGATGGCAATATCAAAATCGGGGCTGTCGTCAGTCGCTTCTTCAACTTATCAAAAGTAACCTGACACTCCTCTGACCAGATAAACTCCGTGTCCTTCCGAGTCAGCCTAGTCAACGGCTCTGCAACCCGGAAGAAATCCTGAACAAACCTCCTGTGGTAGCCTGTCAATCCCAGAAAGCTCCTGATCTCTGCAACTGAACTCGGTGCTGTCCATGCCTCGACTGCTCTGATCTTCTTTGGGTCGATTGAGATCCCATCTTCGATCACAACATGACCTAGGAAATCAACTCAATCCAAGATGAACTCACACTTCGAGAGCTTGCCGTAAAGTTGCTCCCTCCTGAGAGTCTCCAGAACCATCTCAAATGATCCTCGTGCTCCTCTGGGGTCTTCGAACACCAACATGAACTTGTCCAAGTACTGGTGGAATACCTTGTTTATAAAGTTCATAAACACTGTCGGGGCGTTAGTTAACCCAAAAGGCATCACCATGAACTCAAACTGGCCATACCGTGTCCTGAAAGCTGTCTTCGGAATATCCTCCTTCTTCACCTTCACCTGATGATAACCTGACCTCAGATCAATTTTGGAGAATACCTTCGCTCCGTTCAACTGATCGAACAGATCATCGATCCTCGGCAGCGGGTACTTGTTCTTGATCGTGAGGTTGTTGAGTGCCCTGTAGTCGATACACATCCGTACTGACCCATCCTTCTTTGGTACAAAGAGTACTGACGCACCCCACGATGAAGAACTCGATCGGATGAAGCCTTTCTTCTGCAACTCATTCACCTGCTTTGTGAACTCCACAAGCTCACTGTTGTTCACTATATAGACGTGCTGAGATATCGGCTCTGCGCTGGGTACCAAGTCTAAAGAGAACTCTACATCTCTGCCCAGAGGTAACCCTGGTAACTCCTCCGGAAACACATCCATAAACTCAGTTATCAATGGATGTGGCACGCTCTGTTCCTCTACTGAAACTCTGCAGAAAACTTTGCTGCTCTGCTCTGCCTTCAGCCTAGTGAACTCGAACTCTGGCTCTCCTGGCATTCTGAAAAGAACTCTACCACCTCGATAATCTATGCTGGCATGGTGCTTGCTCAACCAATCCATACCGAGTACAATATCGTAGTTCGGTAATGGCATTACGAACAGACTCACATCCAATTCGCAGCCTCCCAAAACTACTCTCCGATCCTTGCAAATATCACGGACGAGGATAATACCACCCCGTCGTGATCTTGCAAGTCCTACGCAATGGTTCAGAAGAAAGCTAGTATCTAACAGCAAATAATACAGACACAAAGCTATGGGAAGCACCCGAATCAAATAATACGAATACGGGAGATGAGTTGATAAGAAAAGAACATGCTATAAGATCTCCCACTGGCTCGGACTCCTCAGCTGCTGTGGCAAAAGCTCGCCCCCTGCTGACCTCCTCTGGCCTGCTGCTAGTGCTGAATGAACTTTTGCTGCTGGGTCGGTAATGGACCTTTCTGCTGCACTACAGGAGCCTTGGCTCCTGCTCCCTGAGCTGTACGTCCCGCAGTCATAGGACAATCCCTCAACTGATGCTCTGCTATACCACAAAGTAGGCACTTGATGAGATTCTTTCTGCACTCATTCCATACATGCCCTGGCTTCTTGCAAAAAGTGCAACTGATGGTCTGCTGCTGTCTCGGTGCCTGCTGAAACTGTTTCTGCTGAAATGGCTTATGCTGATGCTGCTGCTGCTGAAAATGAGGCCTCTTGGCTGGGCTCCCACTGCCGCTGGCTCCATGTGAATCTCGACCTCTCTTCGTCTTCAGTTTCAGATCATCCTCTACTGCCATAGCTCCTATCAAAATCTCCTCAAATATAGTATTCCTGCTGCTCTTGGTTAAGGACTTGACTTCCTTAACTAAGCCCTTCCTGAACCTCCTAGCCTTCGATGTCTCGCTAAGGCCCTCCACAAATCTGCCCAGGTGGCAGAACTCTTCGGTGTACTCCTCTACTGTCTGGTTCCCCTGAACCAGGTTCTTGAACTGCGTCTCCAAAGCGCCAAATGCTGTGTCGGGGAAGAACTTCTCCTTGAAATGCTTCTTGAAAGCCTTCCAAGTTTGCCCCGTAGTACCAACCCTGGGGTCGACCTTGTAGGACCGTTGAGCACCTCTAGAAGGGAGGGGTGAATAGAGTGAGTGCGAGTGCAGCAAAAAATAATCACCAATTAAAAAATTAAAGCTATAACTATGGCAATAAATAAGAGACAGTAAATAAATGTAGCAAGAGATAGAGAGATCAAACTCAGTGACACAGCGATGTATACTGGTATCCCTCTGAGAGGACTAATCCAGTCTCGAGTACTCTTTCTCGATGTTAATCCACTAAGGCACAAGTTAATTGAGAGCTTGCACTCTCTTACAACACCGTGCTTGGTGACAAGTGCACGACAAACTTCACAACACCGTGCTTGGTGACGAGCGTAAGACCGGCTCCACAACAAAGATAATTGCTGTACTTTGAACAACCTCTTTACAACTCTTGAGAACCAAAAGACTCTAGATCGAAATAGATATTACTGGCTTTTGGCTAAGAGGAGTGTAGGTGTGATATGAAAACTTTTGATCGGGTGAAAACACTTATTGAATAGAGAAAAGAAGATGAAGAATGAATGAGTGATTTGAAATAAAAAACTCTCTCCTATTTGTAGGTGTTTCTTGGACCGAACTCGGGCAAAGTTCTGATGCAAAGATTTCACATATGAACGTTGCATGCAGATTTGGAGGCAACAAATATTTGAATTCAAACAGACCAAACTAGGGCAGAGTTCGGACCGAACTCGGGCCGAACTCGGTTTGAGTTCTGTCTAGAAAAATGTATAACATTTGTCAAATTCTGTTGCAAAAAGAAATTGAACTTTTTGGTGTATGGAATATGAATAGGTAGGTTTTATGAAAAAGTGGACTGAGATTAACCTAAGCTAGTGTTACCTAGTCGATCTTACAATTTATGTGCTAGACTCAATAAAGATAAAATACATAACAAATTGTAAAATGACTCGGACTGGATTCCAATGAAGGTAAGCTTCAGACAGATGATGTATGTGCTTGATGATGTAGTAGTACGATGCTTGTTGATATTGATTTCACACGTCCTGAAATGATTAGCAACAGTTCGTATATTTTGTGTACTGACTTAAGTTCATGTCAATTATTAAAATCGGGTGTGAACATAGAATGGGCCAACATTCTCTCCCATTTTGATAATTGACAAACATGAGTCTATACCAAATTATATCTAAAAAATAGAACAAATAAAGTACCTGAAAATTTTGTTGATTTTTGGTTGGTATTATACTCTTTCTCTCCCTTTGTCAATATAAAAATGGCTTTTGCTCCCCCGTAATGTGTGAAGCCAACAATGTTCAACAGACAAAGTGATACAAAAGAGATAACCCAATAACAACAGTTCCACAGAAAGAGCATAAAAAATAACTAGTACTAAAAAAGACTAAAAATATCATGCATAATAATGTCTAACTAAAAGGAAAGATACAATCATCATCATCATAAAAGTGCTAATAAAATGTCTAACTAAAAAGTTTAGACATAAAAAAAAACTACATCAAAAAAATCATCATCTAACAGCCCTATCCACTATCCACCAGCTCAAGTCCGCATCACATAGTAGGATCGTCACCGCCAGGAGCATCCGAAGGAAAGTAAGCAGCAATAGGATCGAAGTAAGGAAAAGTTGCCTCATCTCCGAACCTGGGTCCTGGGAAGCTGGGGTGAGGAAGGATAGTCACTGGATGTGATGGGTCCTGGGAGAGACTCCAGTGGAGATCAACAATGCCATTCCGCAACACCTGAGCCTGGGTGATGTGGCAGAACTCTGAGTCGAGGTAGCTCTGATGACATTACGCAGAGAGAGCAACAAAGTCATCAAACAGCTGATAAAATCCAGGGTCAAAACCCAGAGCAGGGGCTGGAGCAGGTGCATCAGGAGGAGGAGCCTCAGCGTCAGCATCTGGAGCAGGCTGAGCTCTAGGTGGCAAAGGAGGAGTAGGGTATAGACGAGATCTGCTGAGCTCTATGGCTGTGGATGAGTAGGCACATGTTTGAAGATCAATTTCAAACCTTCAAAAGATGGAGGCCAAGTGCATGGGATAAACCAGGTTGCGTCCTGTATTTCTGTAGTTCAGCATCCAGGCCATCATGGTCTTGGGGACAGAAAAGGGAATGCCAAATTGGGTATGATACATGGCGGACAATTCCAAGAAAGTGATCTCATCAAAGGATCCTTTCTTTGGAAAAAAAACTGAGAAAATAAACCTATGTAGTCCATAGAAGTTTTGGTTTAGATTTTTAGAAAAGACTCTTTTAGGAACTGGTCTAGGATGGCAAAGCAGTTCTTTGAAGGAGTCGAGAGTGACACCTTCAGAGAATTGTACATGATGGATATCCACTAATGCTTCACCCACATCAGGAACATGAAAATATTCGCTGATGTCGGTGGCGCTGAATTCTAATTCTTGCCCAACAACGCAAGAGTAGAAGTTTTCGTTAGGTTTTACTGCAAGTTGCAGTAAAATATACGGACAACGTTGTCATAAATATTCTCGGCTACTTCGAAGAAGTCACGATAGCCGAGACGGTCAAATATGGGAGCGTATTCAGAAAATACAGTAAAGTTCACACAAGCTCAAGCACATATTTTTCGACCAGAAAAGGAATCAAACCAAATGTCTAAAAATTCTTTATCAGGAAATAAACCAGAGTCAAAATCATCAGAACCTATGGGTCTAGCAGGACTGAATACATTAGTGGGGACGTAATCAGAAGAGGAGGATACTGCGTGTGAGAAATCAACTTGTCTTCTCTGACGCTTGGGAGCCATAGATGAGAGGAAAAGAAAATTAGAGTACCTTAGTAAGGAGGAAGAGGAAGGAGAGAAACAGCCCGTAGAAACTCCGAAGAATCTTGAAAGGAAGGAGGAGAAAGTAGTCTTAGGGGTAGTATAGGGTTTTGCTCGAGTAGGATGAGTTAAAAAGTAGAAGAAAGGAAGGGTTTATATAGAGCTAGGGCCGGCTGTTCAGTTCTGGAAGCTGAACAGCGCCGACCGAACTCGGTCAGAGTTCGGTCCGAGTTCGGCTACTTGTATTTCCGAGGTCATAACTGCAGTATTGGTGTTTAAATTCTGAATTTATGACACTTGACTTCTACATTTAATAACTTCTATTACTTTGGGTTAGCTGTAGGGGCCGGATCCCAGCTAGCGGTAGTCCGAAGACTAGTGCACCGTATCACTTCAGGCTATTTACACATGTATGACAGAAGGGCCCTTTCGGCTTGTATCCAAAATAATTTTTGTTAAATAAATTACGATGTTTCGAGTCTTAAAATTTAATTTAATTACCATACTACACTATGAATCTGAAAATTCAAGTATGTCGAGCTCTCGCCTCATTATGTTAAAACGGTCTTCCGCCAGTGGTTTTGTAAAAATGTCTGCTAGTTGATGATCTGTGTCAATAAACTCTAAGAAGATATCCCCGTGTTGTTGGTGATCACGTAAAAATTGATGACGAATCTCAATATGTTTTGTGCGTGAGTGACATACAGGGTTCTTAGTCAGGTTAATAGTGCTAGTGTTATCACAATAAATGGGAATCTTAGTGTAGTACAGATTGTAGTCTTCTAAGGTTTGCTTTATCCATAAAATTTGAGCACAGCAACGTCCTACGGCGATATACTCAGCCTCAGTAGTTGATAATGCTACAGAATTTTACTTCTTGCTAAACAAAGAGACTAAGGCCTTTCCTAGGAAATGATACGTACCGTTGGTACTTTTACGGTCTACTTTGTATCCTGCAAAATCTGCATCCGAGTAACCTATCAGGTCAAAGGATTTGGTTTTAGGATACCACAAGCCGACTGTAGAAGTTCCCTTAAGGTATCGAAAGATACGCTTAACAGCACTTATGTGTGATTCCTTAGGATTTGCCTGGTATCGTGCACAGATACAAATACTGAACATAATATCAGGGCGACTAGCAGTTAAATATAATAATCTACCAATCATACCTCGATACTTACGCTGGTCGACAGGTTTGCCACTTTCATCAGTGTCAAGCTTTGTGGATGTAGCCATTGGAGTTCCGATAGGCTTTACATTATCGAAGTCGTACTTTTTTAGTATGTCCTTCGTATACTTGGCTTGATTGATGAATGTTCCCTTTGAGTGTTGTTTGATCTGGAGTCCTAGGAAGAAGTTTAGCTCTCCCATCATAATCATCTCAAATTCACCCTGCATACACTTAGCAAACTCTTGACAAAGTTTTTTATTAGTAGAACCAAATATAATGTCATCAACGTAAATTTGTACAAGAAGAATGTCATCATTTAAAGATTTGATAAACAAAGTTGTATTAACTGTTCCTTTTAAAAAACAAGTATCACGTAAGAAGGCACTTAGGCGTTCATACCAAGCATGATGTGCCTGTTTGAGTCCATAGAGTGCTTTCTTAAGCTTGAAGACGTGATCAGGTTTTTTAAAATCTTCAAAACTAGGGGGTTGTTTCACAAAAATTTCTTCTTTTAGAAATCCATTCAAAAATGCACTTTTCACGTCCATTTGAAATAATTTAAAATTATTAAAACATGCAAATGCACAAAAAATGCGGATAGCTTCTAGTCTAGCAACAGGAGCATATGTCTCATTATAATCAATACCTTCTTCTTGATTATAACCTTGTGCCACTAGACGTGCTTTGTTGCGTAGAACTTGACCATCTTCACTAAGTTTATTTCGGAACACCCATTTGGTACCAATTATAGGTTGACCAATAGGTTTAGAAACGAGTTCCCAAACTTGGTTTCTCTCAAATTGATTTAGTTCATCTTGCATGGCATTAATCCAGAACTCATCAGAAAAGGCATCTTCTATATTCTTAGGTTATATTTGAGAAATGAAAGCTACATTTGCTGCTATTTCAGAATCCCTACGAGAGGAGCGTGTGCTTACACCTTTTGATACATCACCTATGATGAGTGTCTCTGGATGATCTGGTAAGAACTTTAATGAATCAAATTTTTGAGTCAGATCTTCCACATAACTCTTCTCGGTTTTTGCTTGTACATCTTCATCATCATTGTCGCTAGATCTGTGACTATTAAGCTCATCAAAAGTAACATTAATAGATTCTTCAACAATCATAGATCTTTTATTAAAAATTCTATATCCCTTACTCTTAGCAGCATATCCGAGAAGTATCCCTTCATCTGCTTTAGAGTCGAACTTTTCCAAGTTATCCTTGGTGTTCAGGATAAAATAGCGACATCCAAAAACTTTAAAATAAGAGATGTTTGGAATCCTTCCAAACCAAAGTTTATATGGTGTTTTTTTCGATATAGGTCGAATTAATACCCTATTCAAAATATGACAGGCTGTACTAATAGCTTCTGCCCAAAAATATTTAAAAAGATTATGCTGATTCAGCATGACTCTAGCCATTTCGCTTAGAGTACGGTTCTTTCGCTCTACAACACCATTCTGTTGAGGAGTTCTAGGACAAACAAATTCGTGGTAATACCCACTATAATCACAAAACTTTTTGAAATCAGAATTTACGAATTTGCCACCATAATCACTTCAGATACGAGTAATCATAAAGCCTTTTTTATTTTGTACCTTTTTGTAAAATATCTGAAATTCAAAAATAGCATCACTTATGTTTGATAAAAAGTAAACCTAAGTAAAACGAGAGAAATCATCAACAATAACAAAAGCGTAGATCTTACCGCCAAGACTAGTGACTCTACTAGGACCAAATAAATTCATATGTATCAACTGCAAAGGTCTAGAAGTACTTACAGCGTTGATGGATTTAAATGTAGACCTATGTGCTTTATTTTTTCACAGTCAGCACATACCATCTCTCTCTTGAATAGAATCTCGGGGAGTCCTTTTACCAACTTCTTAGTGCTTAGTCGTGAGATAGTGTCTATATTTGCATGTCCTAGTCTCATGTTCCATAGCCAGCTTTCATCTAGATTAGCTACTAGGTATCTTCCTGTATTATTAGTACTATCCAAAAAGAAAACATAAATATTGTCTTCTATAATCCCTTCATATACGGGATTACCAGATGACATATCATATATGGTACATTTGTCTTTTACAAGTTGATACCATAACAATTATCAGCCAAATGACTTATGCTTAGTAGGTTATGTTTCAATTCTGTGACTCGACAAACATACTTTATTACAGGGTAAGGAGATATACCAACAGTGCTATTACCAATAATATCACCTCTCAAATTATTTCCGAAGGAGACGTATCCTTCTTTCTTCATCGATAGCGTGGCAAACAAAGATGCATCACCAGTCATGTGCTGCGAACATCCTCTATCGAGGATCCACTTGCTTTTAGCATGAGAGGATTGAGAGTCCACCTACAAAACAAGTAGATGAATCCTTTGGTACCCATTTACTGAAGGGTCCATATTGATTAGTCTTAGGTCTCTAAAATAAAGTGCGATTGTCAACAAGTTTCCTTGCTAAGCAATACTGTGATACGTGTCCATGTGTACCACAATATGTGCAAGTAAGTTTAGAACCAGTGGTAGTAGAAACTGTGTTGACATGCTTGTTTGGTTGCGTGGAAAACCTATAAGTGAAAGCATGGTGATAGTCGTGTTTCTTCCATGCTTTCTGATTTTTAGTCCTCTTAGGTGTATGCTTAGCATTAGGACTAAACTTAGGCTGTGTCACAGGTATTACCTGTTTGCCTAACTTGATTTCTAACTTTTTAGAAACTGTAATAGACTCTTCATATTTAGCAGTCATGTCTGAGAGTCTTTGTTCTGTGACTAAGTGCTTCTTCTTCTCTATGTCATATAACTCTTGTATTTTGACATAGTCTATTTCTTTCTTATCAACCTTGAGGATAGCATCATGATAGTCTACCTTGAGGTTGGCTATCTCTTCCGTGTTACCGGTAGTAGATGTCTCTTTAATATCTTCAATAAGATTGGACAGTCTAGCTATCTCGGTTGTGTATGCCTTAATCTCTTTTCGAGATTGCTTATACTTGTCAAGCACAGTTCTGTGTTCTTCAAGTAATTCGCTAAAGGTATTTTCTAATTCATCGTATTTTCTAATTCATCGAAAGTAAAGTCATCATACAAAGGGTTTGAGGATACCTTATCAAAAGCCATAAGACATACATTGGCATTTTTGCAGGGTCTGTCTTCTTCCTCTGTGTCACTGGCATCACATTCATGCCAGATGCTTGTGTTAGCATACTTTCGACTGGTTGTTGCTTTTCTGCTTGATCTTGATCTGTCATATGGACTGCTTTTCTTTGAAGTTGGACAGTCCTTCTTCATGTGCCCTGATTTCTTGCATTCAAAGCATATTATTTCATCTTTATTGCTTTCTTGGATATCTCTCTTCCTTCTATTTGATTTCTCAAACTTTAGGAATTTCCTAAAATTCTTTACTAGTAGGGCTTGTTCATCACCACTTGATGATTCTTCCTTAGAATCATTGCATATAGATTTTATGGCTTGAGCTTTGAAGGCAATAGACTTTTCTTTGGTGGTTGTTTCTTCAAACTCTTGTAGATCAAGCTCATGGGTTATGAGCTTGTCCATCAGTGTTTCCAGAGACATAGTAGTGGGATCGTTTCCTTCAATGATTATTGTTGCCTTCGGGTTCCATTTCTTGGTTAGAGCCCGTAGCACTTTTCTGATCTTCTCATGATTACTGTAATCCTTACCAAGAGATTGCAAAGGATTAGTAATATCAAGAAAATGTGTGAACATCTGTGTAATTGACTCACCGGGTTTCATCTTAAAAGATTCATACTCCTGTGTTAGTCTACTGATTTTGGATTCCTTCACTTGGAAAGTACCTTCATGAGTTACCTCAAGAAGTTTCCAAATCTCGTGAGACATTTTACAGGTTGAAACTCTGTTGAACTCCATTTTGTCAATTACACAGAATGGTGTGTTGATGGCACGAGCATCTAGACTAGCCTTTGCTTTTTTAGCCTCTGTATATTTGTCATGATGCTTGTCTATAAGCTGGCCGTCAACCACTGTAGGTGCTGATTTCTTATAACCGTCAACCGCTATAGACCAAAGATCAAAGTCAAGAGACTTTAAGAAGAAAGTCATCCGTATTTTCTAGTAGGTATAATTTGTACCATCAAATAGTGGGGGTCTATTTGTGGATTGCCCTTCACCGTTGAATATTGATTTTACGGCTGCCATATATACTCTCTGAGGTTTGTTATATTAGAATATAACCTGCTCTGATACCAATTGTAGGACCATTGAGCACCTCTTGAGGGAGGATGAATAGAGTAAGTACGAGTGCAGCAAAAAATAATCACCAATTAAAAAATTAAAGCTATAACTATGGCAATAAATAAGAGACAGTAAATAAATGTAGCAAGAGATAGAGAGATCAAACTCAGTGACACAGCGATGTATACTAGTATCCCTCTGAGAGGACTAATCCAGTCTCGAGTACTCTTGCTCGATGTTAATCCACTAAGGCACAAGCTAGTTGAGAGCTTGCAGTCTCTTACAACACCGTACTTGGTGACAAGTGCATGACCAACTTCACAACACTGTGCTTGGTGACGAGCGCACGACCGGCTCCACAACAAAGATAATTATTGTACTTTGAACAACCTCTTTACAACTCTTGAGAACCAAAAGCCTCTAGATCGAAATAGATATTACTGGCTTTTGGCTAAGAGGAGTGTAGGTGTGATATAAAAAATTTTGATCGGATGAAAACACTTATTGAATAAAGAAGAGAAGATGAAGAATGAATGAGTGGTTTGAAATAAAAACTCTCTCCTATTTATAGGTGTTTTTTGGGACCGAACTCGGGCAGAGTTCTGGCAGAGTTCTGATGCAAAGATTTCGTATATAAACGTTGCATGCATATTTAGAGGCAACGAATATTTAAATTCAAACAGACCGAACCTGGGCAGAGTTCGAACCGAACTCGGGCCAAACTCGGTTTGAGTTCTGTCTACAAAAATGTATAACATTTGACAAATTCTGTTGCAAAACGAAATTGAACTTTTTGGTGTATAGAATATGAATAGGTAGGCTTTATGAAAAAATGGACTGAGATTAACCTAAGCCATTGTTACCTAATCGATCTTACAATTTATGTCCTAGACTCAATAAAGATAAAATACATAACAAATTGTAAAATGACTCTATGTCCCAAAAACTTAATCCTCTTCCTATTTGTATATAAAATATACAATTAAATTTTATATAGAACAAAAATCACACAGAACTATTTAATCGCAAATGCATTATGGTAGCTGCAATATTAAGACAAGAAATTTTTATAAAACATTTAAAAGTCATATCCAACTGTTTACAAAATGAAACAAAAGTTTACATCACATCGAATCTTTCCCCCACAACATAAAATTCATATCCCATTGTTTACAAAATGAAAGTTTACATCACATCGATAGCCACATGTGCATGTCAAACGCACTATCTGCAACCATCTTTGGAGCAGCCTTCTGTGAAGGAGTTACACGACAGCAGACGACTGTCCTCGAGAGAATCGCCAATTCAGTGAAAGCCACCTTATATCTTTTCAGAACAATTTCTAAAGCAACACCATCCACAACAAATGCCAAGTCCTGTGGAAACAAAGAAATAAGGGCAAAGTTCTTCATGGGAGTAAAAGATTCAGCTGAAGTATGACTTGATAGTTTTGAGAGAAACTACAGATGCAAAAGGGCCTGCCAAATTGAGATGTAAACTTGCGAAATAATAGCATGATACAAGTGTGGTTAAGATATAAAATGGAATGGCACCAATGATATCAATGTTGATGAAATCAATATAAATTAGCTAGGAGTTCAGACTGGAGGATAGAACATATGCAACAAACACATCTTTTGGGCAGTATTGATGAAAGAAAGAAACAAAAACCAAATGTGATTATACCACTGGTTACAAGGTCACTAGCTAACTAGACTTATCTAGCTCCACATAAAGAATTCTTCTACTTCTCACCAATTAAGAAAATCATAAATAATATGTTAAAGAAATAAGAATGTGAGGGTCCACGGATGAATATTCCAGGCATAGATCATGGACAGACTTGAAACTTTCAAACCTGTACACACATTGCCTAGATCTATCATGCTCAGCTTGCATAAGCACTGCTTGAGTTCTTAAAGGAGTGGAAGGTTTAGCAAATGAGAGGAGCAATGGAGAAACATATATAACTATTCCCTTTATTCCAATTAGTCATTATCTATTTTTAATTGTTATTAATTTGAAATATGACAAACAATGAAGAATGGAATAAATATCTAAAGAGGTTCTTTTCTAAGAGTAATATATGATGCTGCTTTTACCAACTGCTTGAATCCTTTTCCTCTATTCTTTTAGTACCCCTTAAGAGTGAAGATCTATTAGCTAAAATAGCTTCCATTTGAATGCCTTGGCCCCGCCATTTATCTTCTTCAAAACGTAAGGAAAATTAAACTTACCAGAGAGAACTTTTTGAATAGACTCCTCAGACAGCATGGACTCTGCAAAACAAGCCACAAACGAGTTTAAAAAAATCAATCCGTGAAGAATACATTTTCATGACATTTTTTATTCAATAGTTGAAAAGCCACAAATCCATGCAGTCTAACTTATAGCTCCTTTCCGACACAAAATATTGTGCTAATATATAATATTCCCATCAACAAGTACATAAGGTTGAAGTTGATTGCTATTCTGTTAAGTACAAGAATAGGTAAACATTTAGTGTTATACCAACTTAACACCCATGACTAAAGAGCAACTTCTCATTAATTTCTTAATACCTTGATTCCACAACACCAGACGATAATTTGATACCAGTAACTTAAGAGCAACTTCTCATTGATGTAAGAAATTAGAAGTTACAATTCCCCAATTCATCCCTCAACTAAGAATATAGGAATCAACCAAAATGCACAAAAGGCAAGGAATTACGGAGGTTCAACTTGAATCATGAAATTATATAATTCATGGATGAGCCAAAATGACAGACCCCAATGTCTCCAACCAAACAGTACCTTAGAATGCAAGTAAAAAATACATGGCTACACTAAATGAAACTATCAAAAACTATTAATATTAGAATGTTAACTTTCTGTATGCAAGTCTATGTGAAACTAGCCCAGTCTATATGAAAGTAAAAAAAGAACAGTGTTCCATCATCTAAATCCAGCAGCTTCACACACTATTGTTTGTTTCCATATAATTGTATAATTCTCTCTAAATCGAACATGGTATGCTATTACTTCATTTGGTGCTAAAATATTCATTTATTTGTTAGAAATAATGATTGGCTGGATCAGTCTAAATAGAACTGGAGCAGTTTATAATAACTTTATTGTACAGGTTCACAAATTACAGAATTGGTGCTGTTTGGGATAACTTCATTGCACATTCTAAATAGAATCGGTCCAAATAAAATTGATGTACTTTAGAACAGTGTTACATTATATAAACTAGTACGATATGTCCAAGCAGCTCAATTTAACTAAAAATGAAGTCGATATGAGTACAAAATACCTGAACTAAAAGAAGGCTACCCAATATTAATCATTCAAGGGTCACAGATTATGATTTTGTTTGAAATACTAATTTGTCTTTTAATATGTCAATAGGCCAGAATCTCACCAGGAATCTCTAAGAAAGATTCATCAAATCTTTCTCTTGTTTGAGTTTCCAACCTTCAACTCTTTCCTTCCAATCTACACTTCCCATCCCATATGAGTTCAAATCCTTTGAAGGGTCCACTATTCTCACGGGAACTGTGCTCAGACACCAAAATGAAGAGAGATACATTAATTGACTCATAAAGCAAAATATGTTGAAATTCTTTGAAAATTGAAATAACAAAAAAAGTTACCTGGTAAGCTAGGATCGACACTAGAAATTGAGTGTGTACATTTCTCCCCATACACTAGAGTGCCAGATGATCTGATGGACTGTCGATCAGGCGAAGCATCAGGTACTTCCCCAGAAACCTGAAAGTGAGCAAAAGGAGATCCAAGAAATGATCTGATGTGCAGTGAACAAAAAACACTATCATATACAATTATAAAATGATGTTGGATTACAAGGTCACAGTGGGTGAAAAGAGACCAAAGGACATCGCACCAACAATTCCTTATACAAAGATGGTCACGTCTTTTCTAGAGCTCACTTTATATTGGACTGTTACATGGTACCATACCGAGGAGGGAAATGCTGGAATGATGAGCAATTTAACTAAGATGTCCATGCATCAGGAATACGAAATGTTGAGTTGCAAGAAGAATGTCTCATGATCTATGAAAAAACATGTTTCTAAAGACACCATATCAGGGGAACTTGATCAGCCACTTTTTTATGCATAAACTTAGTAGCACTTGAACAAGCCAAGAGAACTTTAAATTGAAGTACTTCAGGTGCCAATTATTAGATTCAATTATTTCAAGAACCATTTGGTTTCCTAAGTAATGGACCACACACTGATTCTGCCACATCAATTGTTTTTTTACTTCAAGGCCTGGTCATTTGCAGAGCATTTGATCTTTTGATAAGTAAGTGGAAGTACTCAGTAACCTGAAATAAATGAGAAGGCTTCTAATGCCATTGTATTGAAGTTATTGTCGAAATGTCACACCTGTAGACCACTAGTCAAACGGGGGATACGGTGTTGAGATTCATGTCTAGAAGAAGTAGATAAATCAACAGCTTCTTCCTGGCCTTGTCCCCATGTATGCACTGCCTTGTCGTTGCCTTGAGCGTAATTGAACTCATTATCCAGATTATCAGCTCCATCCTCTTCATCATCTTTCTCAACTCTAGGACTGCCTGTAATGTGATGCATCAAGCAGATAACTCACATCAAAATCCATAATGTAGGAAACAGCATCATAAGTTATACAAAAATATAAATGAACAAGTCATAGTGACACAATTATCTAATTTGAAAACTTTTCTATATCCTTCCCAACTTTTCCTTACAAATGTGGTTGACTTGTTCAGCATGCTATTTTCCAGCAACTAAGCATTTCAACCCTCTTGGATGAACTTTTTCAATTTTCTATGATGTGGTCCATGTATATGATGGACCAACATTCACATTTTCTATTAACGCTGCCAGTTTTCGTTACTTGCTATTTCTCGCGCAATGTACTAAATTGACATTTGAACCCCTTATGTATGTTCCGATCTAGTTGAAATCTATGAGGATGTCATAAAGTCAGATATATAACTTATAACTTATATTACAGTTAGAACACCTAAAGTACTGAGGACATAATTTTTCAAATAAAAGCTGACCTTTATGCCTTTTGTACCTGGTCTTGCATTGAGGGCAAGACCGATTCCCATCTCTCTGCTGATATCCATAGCAAGGACGGCACACCGGGAAGGCACACTCATTGCAAGCAACAAAAATATCACCCGTCTCGGTAAGCCCTACAGTGTCACCACAAATCTGGCACACTTGACCATTCAGATTTTTCAAGGGCTTGGCCTGCAACATCAATACAAATATAATTAAGGACGGCAAACTCAATCAAAGGACATATGTGCTTTATGTAACTACTATATTCCGCAAGAGTACGACGAGGTCAAAAGTAAACTTCAAGAAATCTAAAAAAATCAGTGAGATTAGAATAAGTTAAAATCAAAGAGAAAGATAACGATATAATTGAACATATAAATGATTTTATTGTCCTCTCAGTTTTCGTTTTGAAAACATTGAGCTAAAATCTGAAAGATGACTAGATCTATTACATTATAAGTATTCAAGATTATACCCAACTAGAGGATTACAATGTTGATGAAATTAAGTCAAAACACAAAAATTGAAAGCATACATATAAAATAACTATATTTTCTATAATCCAACTTAAACTTAACCATATTCAGAAGAAAAAAAAAACATAACAAAGTAATATTTTCACAAGGAGGACAAAATAATTTGTATATAACAACAATAACTGATTACCTATGTTTGATTTTGCTTCTATGGTAATTCTCCATGGCGGAGGGCTTCAATCGAGGTGTCATCGCCCTCTAATCATTCATAATATGATTCTACTACAACCAACAATGATTCTTTAGCAAAGTAATAATAATAAATAAAGGGGATGTAGCAAGTATACATTGAACACAACTGTAGATTGAAGAAGTATTGCTATTTCACAAAGGACCAGAACTCACTCCAAATTTTCATAGGATTACAGGAAATGTTTTTATTTCATGTATTGTAGTATATTAATTCATAAACTATATACATATGATTGTTATTACCAAGTTGATGGCGTTAGAAGCCCATCGGACAACAACTATCTGTGAGATGGCAACAGAAAATTTGTCTTCTTTGTTATCCATCGTCTTTCCAGGAACCCCTGCACGCAAAAGGACCAAAATATCCAAATTTTATTTGCAAACAAGGACATCAAGGTGGGAAATTTGGCAAAGGATAGAGGACCTCTGTGAGCTTCTATCGTGTTGAACCCATCGTCCTCCTCACCCTTATCGTTTAAGCCCCAACTGGATCTCAAGCCAAAAAACAAAGCTCCACATACAAAAAATATAATTAAAAAATTATGCACAAGGGATGACTTCCAAAGAGAAAGCACTAGAGAAAACTCAAGATGTCAAGAAATATCATGATCTGCTTACACTTAGAAGTCACGACGATCTCGTCGAAATCAAAACTCACCCCCCATGTGATGGACTCACCAGCGGGTGCCAGTCCGGAGACGATGGTCTAGGCGTGGGTGTGGAGGTGGGTTGGGATCAGGGTTATGATTTGAGGAGGGTTGGGATCTAGGGTTTTGGATCTGTTCTTGGAAGGAGGAGGAGGAGGAGGAGGGAGGGAGGGAAGAGGGATTTGGGGGTGCTCTGGTCTGTGCGGGAAAGAGAATTAGGGATTATATATTTTTAGATAGGAGGGAAAGCAAAATTTAATCCCCCTACCCGCTGTCTTATTTTGACATAATCCATTTTTATTGGTACGGAATAAATTTTTGGTCTTAAATAAGGTACATATTTAAGTTTATTTACAAATCTATCCTAAATAATATTATCTTTTATTACAAACTCAATTTATGTCCCAAATATTAGCTTTTTGGTACACTTCAAATTAGCGTATCGAATATTATCGTCCCAAAAGGTCATTTTTTTGTAGTGAAATATTGCTGCCAGTCAGCTAAGCGGTCTGTCTTTGACCATTTGAACTACGTTCAAACTTCTGAACCTGTGATAGTGAGTGAAGATGAATTATTGTACGCTTCAGTCAACATGACATCTCAAAGCACTGGGGATGAAAAGCGTCTGAGACGCAATGCATCCCGCAACCCGAGTCAACAATACTTGGATCGGATCCATAACTTCGACGAAGGAGTCTACCAACATACCAGATCAAGAAGCCGAGAAACAATCGGTTAAAGGAATCTTTCTTTCGACCGAAAAACAATCGGTCAAAGGAATCTTCCTAATTTTAAACATGATTCTTTCACCAAAGGGATCTTCCTATCCCTTGTCCTGGGGGTAGTTCCTTGTACGACTTTGATGCCGAAAGTGAAAGCTCCGAACGGACCATCTTTTCCACCAATTCTTCTTTACAGGCCAGAGAAGTGACTGCCTATGTTATTAATGAAGAACAAGATACGTCTAGCTCCGACAATCAGGAGCAAAGAATCGCCTCTTTAGCGGCTAGCTTGGAAAACATGGTTGAAATAATGACAAGCATGCATGCTATAATCACGGCACAACACACTGGTCTATCGGTTGCGAATATAATTCCAACCCAAGAACAGGTAGCGACATCTGCTCCCACCAATACTGGTTAGGGGGTACAATCTCCTCACAATGCTACAGTACCAATTCTGAGTCTTTCTGGTGCTGGGGGTGGTGCACATCATGCAATCCCTTCTCCTAACACACCGAATCAGTCCATTGCTCTCCATGTATCGGGAGACGCTAATGTGGCCATAAAGAATTTGTGTACTCAATTCGAAGCCTTCAAACAGACGGTTGCATAACTTTCTTTGCTGGGTTCAAACAAATGTTCCTAGAACGATTTTATAAGAGAACAAATGACATGACTATGTCAGCCCTCATCAAGATCAAACAGTAGCCTAATTAAACTGCTGAACGTTTTATTGAACGCTTCCGCCACGAGGCACTCAAAATGCCTCAGGGAACTCCAGATACCTTGACTATAGACACATACAAATCAAATTTATTGCCTATAGTCAGCATGTGGACTGGATCCACACAGTTCCAGGAATGGTCTTCCTTTATTGTGAATGCCAGAGCAGCCAAAGAGAGTGCTGACAAATTCAAGCAATTAGGCATCCATATACCTAACCTCGACAGAGATGAACATTCTGCATCCAACAGCGACGGCTGTCAGAATAACCGCAAAGGTAAAGAGGCTCTGGCCATCAATGTTAAAGCTAAAGAAACTCTAGCCGTCAACATAGGTCAATCAATACCTACTACGGCGGCACCACCACAGAGGACACCACGTCCGAAGGAAGAATACTCCTTCGACGAGGATGATGTCATAAGCATCTTTGATTGCTTGATCAAGAGCAATAAACTTTAGCTGCCCGACGTAAAGCGGCTAGAGGAAGTCGGTAAAACTGATCATCCTAAATATTATGTGTATCTCAGGTTCATTGGACACCCGACTCGAGCATGCTATATGCTCAAAGGGAAGATTCAAGAGATGATTAAAGTCGGCACAATCACTCTTCAGTAGGACGAGAAGACTGTGACTGCTAACGTTGCCTAACGTCGTCTCTCTACAGTTTGGCAACTTTTCTGCTCAACTTATGCAGGATGGAGTCGTTCCTATCCCGAAAGCTACTCTGGAGATTGTCAATCTCCCGCCTGCACGAAGTGATGGTCTTGTTCCTCTGTCAACTGATAAGGGGGAAATTATGTAGATCTATCCTGATTTGGTGGCTGACTTTGAGACACCTTCTTCATCCACAAAATCCAAGAAAGCAACCAAATACAAGTCATGTCACATGACTTTATTGGGTGATCACCATCTTCCACCTTTAACTGCAACCTTCATCACGGCGACAAATTCTTCTTCTTCTTCTGAAACGATGCTACCAAAGTCGGAGGACAGTTATCAACCAGAATTCCATCTATATAGTCAGCAATCCCAGGAACTAATAACGAAGATGGGATATGACCTACAAAAAACCCTGGCTTGAACCATGGAAGAGGATCACCTATACCTCTTTCCCTACGCCTTCAACACAATCAGTCTCGTATTGTCTTAGGGTTCTGGACAAACTTTTCATCTTGTCAAAGGAAGCTTTCCAAAGGCAAGGCTCGGATAAAGGATTGCAATATGGTTTCCTTCGCTCCAGCTTCAGAAGAAGAAGCCCTGACCGGTACCAGATCTGGAAGACTCTACCTTAGAGACTATCCAGAAGGTCAAGAGGTCTATACTCCGAATTTTGATGGTCCTCCATCAACTTCTCTGCATGATGTCAATGTTCCATCAGTTTCATCGCCTCCAGTGGAATCAATTCCTCCCATGTCAACAACGACCGACAAAGGAAAATAGCCAGTTTGCTTCGATAAAATATTAAAGAAAACTCTATTTCTTGGACTCGAGAGACCATATAACTTCGATATATTGGCTCAACTAGCCAACACTCCGACGAGGTTGTCAATCATCGAGCTCTTGCGTCTCTCGAGGAAAACTCGAAAAATACTAAGCAAAGATTTGATGCAAGCTGACACTTGCCTAGCACTCCTCAAGAAACTATACGAAGAACTTGTGGCATGTTTTTTCTGTCATGATATAATGGAATTGATTCCTAATATCACCTTTACACAAGATGACATGCTCCTAGAAGACAATCGACATGACCGACCTTTATACTACACAGGATATGTCGATACAATTAAGGTTGATCGAATCCTGATTGATCCTGGATCTGCACTTAACATTATGCCAAAGACTTTACTGGATGCACTGAAAATTCCAATGCATAATCTCTCTACAACAATCACGACTATCTTAGGATTCAATTTCGGGAGAAGTAAACCACTAGGAAAGATTCGCCTGAAAGTTTAAATCGGCAATCTTCGCACAAAAGTTACGTTTTATGTGATTGACAATCATGGCTCCTACAATGCTTTATTAGGGAGACCATGGTTGCATGAACATAATATCATGCCATCCACTCTCCATCAATGCTTCAAATATGTCTATGACAATAGAAAAGTTAGGAAGAAAGTGGCCGATCTTAATCCCTTTCGTGGTGTCGAGGCATACTGTGCCGACTCTAGAATGTATAAAGAAGAATTCATGAAAGTCGTATTAGCCATGGATACTGAGGAAGATCAGAGGGACACCCCAGATGATGTTCTTGTGATTCCAGTTAAAGGACGCACTTCTTGTCCTTCGTCTTCTCAAACGCTAACCATCCATCTCTCCTCTCATGCTAAGCCTTTTCCTGCTGAAAAGAGGGAACAGAAGGAGCTCACCTCTTCTGAGCCTCTTGTTATCGACCTCCGTCGTAACAAGCCTTCTCCTTCTCCTCCTCTGGTTATCAACCATATTAAGTGTAACACCTAGTTTTCCAAATGAGGGTAATTTTGAAAATTTATGATTATAATCATTTAATAATAATATTTAAATCATGTTGTGATTTTTGGTGATTTTTAATCAATTTAAAACTATTTAAAGTATTGAATTGTGATTTTGATGGTTAACTAGTTAAATCCTAGTTTTGCTAAGCCCGAAGATTAACCATGACCATGGGAGCCTAGTCATGTGATTAGAATTTCAAATTACCAATTTTTAGCCTAAGGGTATTTTGGTCATTTTGACAATTTTGTGGAATTATAATTTTGGTTAATTAAATATTATGCTAATCTTTTACTTAAGCCTTAACCTAGAAGTTTAACCTAACCTAGATTAGTCTTGAGGTTAGAATCAAGGTTAGAACATTCCTACTAAGTGCCAAGGTTAGTAATATCTAGATATTCCTAGGTAGGATATTTTCCTTTTAAGATATTTGTAAAAAGAAACCTTGAACCAATAGGAAGGCTTGGAATTGGGTGGAAGAACCTCAACCACTCATCTAAAACCCTAACCCTAATATTTTCAACAGCCATACAAGCCCTCCCTCCTATAAGTGTCACACTTAGAAGTATTTGCTTCTTTTTAAAAACCTAGAAGAACCCTACTTTGTTCTTCCCTAAACTTCTCCCAATTAATCCAAATTGATCCCAAATTGAGTCAAATCAATTGCATTATCATCCTCAACATTAGAGGAGACTTATGGGTGCTGGCTAACGAGGTTTGAGGATGTTTGAACTGTAGCAAATCGAGGAAGACGTCGAGACGAGGATCTTTACATTGAGTTTGAACACTCAAGAGGTAAAACCCTACAAACCCCAATAAATTCCCGATTTCTTTCCATAAATACATTTATTTAGGGTCCCCCTAGGTATAGCCCAAGTTTGGTAGGATTTCGTGTCCATTTCGTGTCCTTATCGGACACGTATCGGTGTATTTAAATACATATTCGATGAAATGTCAGATAGAATTGGATTTTGGTAATTTTCAAAACTAATTACATGTATATGTAGCCTAACATGTGTATAATACAACCCAAATTGACTAAGTCAAATTTAGGCTAGTTTGGACACGATTTTAGTGCTTGGACATGCAACACGAGACACCGCACGGGGCTCGTACGGCTGCCCTGCTGTTCGAGTGTCCTAGCGGACACGACACGGCACCACGTGACACGAAAATTGGTAGACACGTGGGCCTACTGACTGATATCACATCCATAAAATTTTGTGGGTCTTTTTCGACTGTACGCGAAGGAATCGAGGCTGCACCGATTCTCCACTATCACTGCACACACGAAAATACCCCAATGATACGCGCTTTGCGCGTGGACCCACGACCTCGTGGATACTGTGCAGGTACGTAGACACCTACCCCTATACCAAGACTACCTCTGGGCACGAGCACGAGGCTCTTGGGTGGACACACGAGCCCCAAGATGGGTCGACACACGTGCACGAGGATTGGTATTGCTGTTTACTGATACTTACCTTTTGGTCTATTTTGGACACTTCATGTCCTATTTTCTTGGACACGTTCGACTCCTCTAGACACGTGGAGTATACCCCTTTGACTGTACACACCTGACATACTACGATTTTGGGTTTTTGGTTTTCGAATTTGGACTTTTCAGAGTATCAGCCGTTTGTTGGGTTTAATGAACTGACAGTTAATTGGAATATCTTTTTCTAAGATTTGAATGTATTTTAAAACCAAAATTAATAATTATTTGATTGTTGGTTCACCAGTACAAGTCTGGGATTAACCTTCATGTTAACTTTTCATTTTGGAATGGGGAAATTGGTTATCAGTCTTGGGGATTTGGTTGGGTTGGAATAGGAAAAACTGAAATGATAAGTATTCACTGAATTACTGACAATACATACATTTATACACACACACACACACTCTATTTTGAACTCACACAAATATGTGACAGTACACACACATGACCCTCTGCACACACAACCCCCTGCACTTCTCCTACATGTGCATTGACACCTTATTTAACTGCTCACTGACACACCTTGGACACCACTGGACACACTCCTATATACCCCTGTGCACACACCCTTGACCCCCCTGCATTTTGATATGGTATTCAGGGTTCACATGATCAGGTTTCATATATATGTAGGTAAGGCTTGTGTTCGTTTGGGGCTTGCATATGTAGGTATGTGAGTTTTAGAGTGTGTGGGTGTGTTGATGTCAGAGGGTTTAATCCCAGAGCAATTGCTCAGTCACCCTTGAACATTACCTGTTCTATTTCAGTCCTTATTATCATTTATGTTTCAGTCCATTATTCCTTCTAAGAGTTGCAATCACATGTGTAATCAGTCCATGTTTGGACTCTGAAATGAGTTCTTCTTATCTGTCATCAGCCCCTATATTTTGTGATTTCAGTCCAACTTGTTCAATAATGACATCCCCTTGCTTGCATGTCCTGTTTTACTATGTTTTCAGTCCTAATGATATATAGTTTCAGTCCTATATATATATATATATATATATATATATATATATATATATATATATATATATATATATATATATATATATATATAACATTCAGCCCTCTTGCAAGTGAAATTAGTCCCTTTCCTAATACATTCAGTCCACTCTTGGACTTATGACTTTTCAGTCCACAGCCTATATAAGTGCCAATCCATTTATCCCTCCACCATCTCATACTCCATATCCTTATAAGTTGAGTGTATTAGTGTGTGCTTGTGAGATGTGTGTTGTTAGGTTCATACATAAGGTAGATGTATGTATGTGTGAGGTACCATTGAGTGTGGGTTGAGAGTCAATATTGTGATGCCTATATGTATATGTAGATAAATACATATATGATTCCTATGTATATATTCATGGATATATAGATGAGGTATATATGTGATAGATAGGTATATGTATGTGGTTTGGTTGATAGGTATATGTATGTGGTTTGGTTGATAGGCTTATGTATGTCTAGGGCTATAATACTTTGAGTATATATACATTGATATGTATATATGATATATATTATGGTATCCTAGTCTGTGGTTTGGTTTTATGTGTAGCCTATAGATGACCTAGAAATTGACCAAGTTTAACCAATTGACCCTTGCTAGCCTAAGTGTGACCAATATTGACTTGTTGACTTAGTTAACTAGGTAGTTGACCATAGATAGTTGACTTGACTCTTAGTTGACTTGGTTTGACCCAGAGTTGACGAAGTTTGACTTAGACCTAGTTTGACCTAGACAGTTGACCAAGTTTGACTTAGAGTTGACTTTGACCTAGATTGGCCTATAAATCATGTAGATTGTATCATAAACTTTATTTGTCTTATTTTAAACACATTATAACCTATACTGCTCTATTTAGGACGTTGTGACTCCGGTGTAGACATCTGATATTACATTACTCATTTCAGAGTATCAGGCGAGTACATTCTTTGATAGTTCTCTCATTTACTTGTCAATTACTGTACTTCAGTTCTAGTTAGTTTTATGTGATTCTTACAACACGTATGGATATTTTTTGATTCATGTATGCGACACACATACCATGTTGTCTGGCCTCTATTACTAGAATCATTGTTGGTATCATCATGTCTGGCATCTATTACTGGAATCATTATGGAATCATTTCTGGTATCATCATGTTTGGCTGGACTCATCTCGATTCTCGTGTCTTGTACTGGATCCACTTGTATTTCGAGGCAGGAAAATATTAAGTAAGACAAGTAGACATACCCCAAATCTGGAACCTCCCTACTGGAATCTACTAGAAGCATAGGCATCTCTCGCTTGATCAGTGAGTGATGTGCCTGATACCTACAGCCGTTTACATGTCGATTTCGGTATTTTAAAACATACTGTTAGAGTATAGTCTGGACTCACCCTGGAATCTTTGATCACTGACTGGAATCATCTTATACTGGACTCATCTTGTACTGGAATCACCTGGTATCAGATTTATGTTGTCTGGACTTACTTAGGTTTTACACTTGTTTACATTTACTGTCTGGACTTATATCATGTTACTCTAGTTCAGCTAGTTTCTATTTACAGTCTTTATTGCCATGATTCTTCTCTTGTTTTACTTACCTTACTTTTCTTGTATTTTAACTGTTTCTCTATACCATCACCTGAATATAAACTACCATGTTCATCAATAAAACTGTCTATAACTGCTTTAGAGTTCTCTGTCATTTACTTGAGTTTCTAGATGAATTATACTCGTTCCTGTCCTGACTGGACCTGTTGAAAATATTACATATGCTTGCCCCGAGGACACTTGCCCTACTTACTATGGACCAGGAGATGGCTTAGCTTTCTTTGGCCCCGACACTCAGGAGTGATCGGGAGACTAGCTAGTTGACTTGGTTTAGTTTTCATATTTTAGAACTTGAATTGTAATAACTTGATATATGAGTTTGTATTTGAGTTTGTTTGAGATATTATTATTATTTAGTAGTTGATATTTGTTGTTGTTTGGTCTTTAGTTACAAACTTCTGTGTTATCATATCGTGCTTAGACTGTGGTTGAGATTTTATTATATCTATACTTGTCCTCCATTCGGAGTTGAGATTTGACAAGTATATTATATAATTGCGTGAGTTGTTTACTAGATAGTAACCTAGGACAGCGTTCTACTGCCGATACTGTGGCGTAGGCTGGACGTACCCACTTTTCGTACCCCTACACTGGGTGCGGGTCGTGACACATTTTTAGTGGTAGCCCATGCAGGTCGAGTTTATGTAGTGGTATTCGAACTAGAGTATCACTACAGCCTGCGATAGGATTGAGAGATAGGCTTTAACGGAGAGGTACTCAATCACAGTTAGAAAAATTCAGCTTCAATTCATGCCATCTACACATCTTACTGATTTGCCTTCTTTGAAATAAACTGTCCTCCTTTTATTATATCGATTCCTGCTCAGTATTGACTTCCTTGTTCGATCTGCCTTAAGGATAGTGGAGACACGATCACATCGCTCTGGTACAGCAACCGCCGGAGAGGGATATGCCACCTCTCGTCTAGTGCAGCAGGATGCTGGGACTGTAGCACCTTCTGTTCCTGATCAGACAGGAACTACTGCAGCCATTAGGGGTATGCCTCTACCTGTTCGAAGGATGACTCCAGTCATTCCAGAGATGCTACAGCAGCAGCAGCCACCTTCCGGATCAGTTGACGCAGGGCAGTTGTTCGATTTCCTCCAGAGGATGGTGGAGTCTCAGCGACAGCAGACCACTCATTTCCAGCAGGACATAGAGAATGCCTATCAGCTTGTCCTGACGACTGTGGAGAGAGTTATCGCACAGTCGCAGGCAGCCCAGATGCAGTCATATCAGCCGAGGACACCAGGGATCCAGAACTTCCAGAAGATACGCCCACGGGACTTCTGCGGCACAGAGGGGATCTTATATGTCGATGACTGGATCGAGCATATCGAGGAGATATTTCGGCTGGCGGAGATACCAGCCCAACTTCAGATCGAGGCGACAGGCAGCCAAATGCAGGACCTGGCCCGCACTTGATATCAGACGGACCCTAGAGTGGGGACCGAGGGACAGACTTGGACAGCCTTCAAGAAGCTGTTCAAGGAGAAGTTTTTTCTTGCCACAGCTCTTGGCGCCCTAGAGACGCAGTTTGAGAGCCTAGTTCAGGGCAGTCGTACTGTCGAGGAGTACGCTGGGGAGTTTTGCCGTCTGGGCAGATTTGTTGAGGGACTCAGTGAGACGACGAAGGCCCGGAGGTTGCGGAAGGGGTTAGTCAAGGAGCTCAAGTCCTTAACCAAGAGTGACCCGAGAGCCACTTTTGAGAAGATTTTGATGGGTGCCATGGCGGCAGAGGATGATCTTGAACTGAGGCTCAAGAGAGGTCGGGACTTTCAGGGAGCCAGTAACAGCGGAGGTCAGGCCAAAAGACCTCATGTACAGATACAGCAGATGCAGGCACCAGTGGGAGTTCAGCAGGTGTAGCATCAGTATCGGGGTCAGGACCCGAAGATAATCAGTTGTTCCTATTGCAGGAAATTGGGACACACTAGGGAGCAGTGTAGGAAGAGGCTGAGGGTTTGCTATTTCTGTGGGTCTGAAGCCCACCAGAAGATAAATTGTCCCATTGTACCTCCTTTTGAGGAAGCTAGGCCACCTGTAGCTCAGCACCAGACAGGTGGAGCTTTTACGATGGCGGTCGAGGAGACCGACGCTGCTGGTGACGGGTTAGCAGGTTTGACCTTCTTGTTCTTCTCTCCCACCTTCATGTGTGATTTTTATTAGTACCTATCAGGATATTCTTGTGATATGCTAGATAGCGTAGTTACCCTATTCGAGACTCTGGAATCACGACCAGTAGGACTTTGATTGCATATTATCCTTCGACCTTGTTTGATTTGGGGTTTGACCTAGGAGGAGTACGATCATCTTAATTTCGAGGAAGAAATTCTTCTAAGGGGGTAGACTTGTAACACCTAGTTTTCCAAATGAGGGTAATTTTGAAATTTGTGATTATAATCATTTAATAATGATATTCAAATCATGTTATGATTTTTGGTGATTTTTAATCAATTTAAAACTATTTAAAGTATTGAATTGTGATTTTGATGGTTAACTAGTTAAACCCTAGTTTTGCTAAGCCCGGAGACTAACCATGACCATGGGAGCCTAGTCATGTGATTAGAATTTCAAATTACCAATTTTTAGCCTATGGGTATTTTGGTCATTTTGACAATTTTGTAGAATTATAATTTTGATTAATTAAATATTGTGCTAATCTTTTAGTTAAGCCTTAACCTAGAAGTTTAACCTAACCTAGATTAGCCTTGAGGTTAGAATCATGGTTAGAATATTCCTACTAAGTGCCAAGGTTAGTAATATCTAGATATTCCTAGGTCTGATATTTTTCTTTTAAGATATTTGTAAAAAGAAGCCTTGAACCAATAGGAAGGCTTGGAATTGGGTGGAAGAACCTCAACCACTCATCTAAAATCCTAACCCTAATATTTTCAACAGGCATACAAGCCCCCCCTCCTATAAGTGTCACACTTAGAAGTATTTGCCTCTTTTTAAAAACCTAGAAAACCCTACTTTGTTCTTCCCTAAACTTCTCCCAATTAATCCAAATTGATCCCAAATTGAGTCAAATCAATTGCATCATCATCCCCAACATTAGAAGAGACTTGTGGGTGCTTGCTAATGAAGAGAGGACGTTTGAACCATAGCAAATCGAGGAAGACGTCGAGACGAGGCTCTTTACATTGAGTTTGAACACTCAATAGGTAAACCCTACAAACCCTAATAAATTCCCGATTTCTTCCCATAGATGCATTTATTTAGGGTCCCCCTAGGTGTAGCCCAAGTTTGGAAGGATCTCGTGTCCATTTTGTGTCCGTAACGAACACGTATCGGTGTATTTAAAAACGTATTCGATGAAATATCACATAGAATTAGATTTTGGTAATTTTCAAAACTAATTACATATATGTGTAGCCTAACACGTGTATATTATAACCCAAATTGACTGAGTCGAATTTAGACAAGTTTGGACACGGTTTTAGGGCTTGGACATGCAGCACGAGACACCGCACGGGGATCGTACGACTGCCCTGCTGTTCGAGTGTCCTAGCGGATACGACACGGCACCATATGACACAAAAATTCGTAGACATGTGGGCCTAGTGACTGACATCACACCCATAAAATTTTGTGGGTCCTCGTCGACTGTGCGCGAAGGAATCGAGGCTGCACCGATTCTCCACTGTCACTGCACACACGAAAATACCCCACTGATACGCGCTTCGCTCGTGGACACACGACCTCGTGGATACTGTGCAGGCACGTAGACACCTACCCCTATACCTAGACTACCTCTGGACACGAGCACGAGGCTCTAGGGTGGACACACGAGCCCCAAGATGGGTCGACACACGTGCACGAGGATTGGTATTGTTGTTTACTGATACTTACCTTTTGGTCTGTTTTGGATACTTCGTGTCCTATTTTCTTGGACACGTTCGACTCCCCTAGACACGTGGAGGATACCCCTATGACTGTACACACCTGACATACTATAATTTTGGTTTTTGGTTTTTGAATTTGGACTTTTCAGAGTATCAGCCGTTTGTTGGGTTTAATGAACTGACAGTTAATTGGAATCTATTTTTCTGATATTTGAATGTATTTTAAAACCAAAATTAATGATTATTTAATTGTTGGTTCACCAGTACAAGTCTGGGATTAACCTTCATGTTAATTTTTCATTTTGGCATGGGGAAATTGGTTATCAGTCTTGGGGATTTGGTTGGGTTGGAATAGGAAAAACTGAAATGATAAGTATTCACTGAATTACTGTAATACATACATTTATACACATACACACTATTTTGAACTCACACAAACATGTGACAGTACACACACATGACCCTCTGCACACACAACCCCCTGCACTTCTCCTACATGTACATTGACACCTTATTTAACTGCTCACTGACACACCTTGGACACCACTGGACACACTCCTATATACCCCTGTGCACACACCCTTGACCCCCTTGTTGGAACGAAATCGTAAAGCAGAATACTCTAGAGGGGGTGGAATAGAGTAGGCAGCAGAATATTGTTAATTAAAAATCTTGTTAGCAGTTAGATCACATATATAAAAATAATCATAAAGTAAATGACAGAAATTAAAAGTGATCAGAAGGCAAATGCAAACAACGAGATTTATATTGGTTTTCCTCTTGTGAGGACTAGTCCAGTCGGAAGAACTCTAGCTTCCACTTGAATCCACTATTGGAAAATCCCGCAAGTTTTCATAAGAAGTCCTTGCAACTTCTACAGACGCGAGCTTTGATACGAAGAACTCGACCAACTTCAATTGTGAAGAGTTGTATCTTCTATCAAGCCTTTGATTACAATCGCTCTGAAACTTCTGGACCGTACTGTACTGGCAAATCGACTAGAGGATTGTAACTGGCTTGGGATTTGAAAATGAAAGCTTTTTAGAACTCTTTGGAAGAAATGTAAGCTTTAGAAGAGAAGAGATTGAAAGTGAATTGGTGATTTAAAATGATCGAAATACTTCTCTATTTATAGTTTTTCCAAAGACAGAACTCTGACAGAATTCGGGCAGAATTCGGACAGAACTCTTTGTAACAAACCGCAACTGAAGGGTGACCAAGTTCAAAATAAAACGTTCACTAACGTTTATCTTGGCTGAACTCTGGCCGAACTCTGGCCGAGTTCTGCTAGGGTTCTGCCCGTTTATTTTTGAGAAAAATCAATTTGGCTTTTTGAAAAGTCCTTCAGAAGCTTTTTGTAAAAATGATATTTTTTAAAAACATAGGTCATTTGTAAAAGGATAGGATAGTTTTGAAAAACGATTTCGGATAACTTATTTGCCAGTACGACTCGGTGTACAATGTATTCCTAGACTCAATAAAATGAAAATTACATTGCTTCAAAGGAAATACATTCTGAATGGCAAACGACTTCAGTCTTGAACATAATTGATATCTATCGTTGAGCAGTGTCCAAAATGTCGTAGGTAAACATCTGAATTGACTTGCGTTTATATCGAGACAGAGTTTGATCAATTATTAAAATCAGGTTTGACCATGACCAATGGGCCAACAATCTCCCCCATTTTGATAATTGACACACCTTGCCGATATAACATCTGAGTATGGATCAATTCAAAAATGTATCAAAAGAAATTGTTCATAACCTGTATGCATGAAGATGTTAGATTTATTTCTCCCCCGTTGTCACTTAGCAAAATAATTGCAAAAGAGAAAGATTCCCCGTAATAAATGCATAAGTAACAAACAGTGAAGAAACACAAAAAAATATATAAAAAACGTTCATCACAGGCATGGTAGAAACAGTTAAAAGGATATTGTATAAACAACACATGCATGTTATTTGTCACAGGCAGTTTTAATATGAAGCAGAAAGAGAGATAATACTAGAATAAAACTAAAACAAATAAAGTGCTGAATAATAAACTAATATGCCAAACTGAGGCATAATAAAAACCATGTCTATGAAGAGTCACATAATAACTAAAATAAAAGGTGCTGATAATAACTTGGAATGTTGGAGCATTTCCAAGTAAACATAAGACAAAAATAACAGTCTCAAAAATCATAACATCTTAAAAGTCATCATCCTCATCATCATCGTCATCAGCTGCAGCGCCAAAATGTCCAGAAGGACCAGCTCCAGAAGTACAGCTCGAGAAGTATGAGGAGTGGTACGAGTAGTACGATACCAATCGTAAGCATTTCCTGGCTGGAACAGAGAGTGGACCGCCTCATCATCAATACGGTAGTCAGAAACAGAAGGGTCTCGAGGTAGAGAGCTAGCAGAGTGACCCGTCTACGCAAATCTCAGATCGGCGAAGGAGTTGGCAATAGCCTAGAACCGAGTCACGTCACGAAACTCATATTCCCTGGAAGTCTCAACATAAAAGGAATGCAGATCTGAAAGGTGCTGATGAATACCCTCAAATGTCATAGGGTAAGAATGAAGAGGACCAGGTGCTGTGGGAGTAGGTGCAGAAGGAGCATGTGCAGTAGGTGGAGGAACAGTGGCAATGCTGCGACGAGAGAGTTTGAGGAACTTGGGTTCAGGGTCAACAGCACAAGTAGATAGGTCAATGTCAAATCTCTGAAAGATGCGTGGGATGAGCATCGTATAAGAGAGGTTGCGGTCTCTTCTGCTACATCTACCCATCATCTGAATGATAGTCTTAGGGGCAGAAAAAGGAATCCCCTTAAGAATATGATATAGAGCAGAAAGCTTAAGTGCAGTGACATCATCTTTAGAAGTAGATTTTGGAAGTAAAGTGGAATAGATGATGTGATGTAATTCGTAGTTAAACAAGTTCAAGTTATTAGCCTTGAACTTTCCAGGACGAACGCGTGCGGGCGCACAAAAGCTCATTCTTGAAACTAACCAGAGTCGTACCATCGGGGAAATCAAAATCAGTGATGTCATCGAGCGGGACACCTTAATTTGGAATAACAAGGATTTCTACTAACATTTCATCAGTGAATTCGATATCGATCCCTCCGACACGTGTTCTCGCGATAAAAGTATCTAACACAAAATTACAATAGAATAATCTAATGGCATTAGTAGCAATAGGAAATTGTAAGTGACAAAGTATTGTAATCCTAATGCCTCAAAGTAAGGGCGGTGATCGGGAAAGACAGTCCATTTAATCGATGATCCGGTGCAAATAGTACATATAATGAAATCGGCATACCACAATAAAGCTTGGTCGGAAGTTTAAAAGTAAAACTCGTCCGATGCACCGTCGTCCGATTGGACCAGAGAAAAAAGGTAATCCGTATGCGGATCCGAAGACGATGCCTCTTCACTGGCATTGGTCTTCTTCCTTTTGAAGGGATTGAACTTAGGCATTCTTTTCCAAAATTCTAAAAACCCTAAGAATTTGAAAGTGGAGGAGAGAAGGAATTATACCTTCCAAGAATTGGATATGTTGTTGAGGACAAAATTCTTCGCACGAATCCAAAGTTTGGACGAAGATCTCCACACGGATTAGAAGAACAAGGGTAGAGAAGAGCTAGGGTTTGGAGGCACGGCTGCTGCTGTTTGAGGATGTTTGGAAGAATGAAGAAGATGGGGCCTCGGGTTCTGGCTGGTACATATATATACCCAGCCGAATTCTGGCCGAATTTGCCAAGGGTTGCCTGGCTATATATATATCAAAAATAATAATGACGGGGCCATATCTTTTTCATTAATTCGTTTCAAATGTTTAATTCAAAGTTTTGTAATTTTAAATCTCAACATAATATAATTAATATTATTTTATAAATTACTATTCTTTACTCAGCATCTGTCTAAGATTAGCTGTAGGATTACTGTCCCAGCTAACGAATGTTCACCGAGAACTCTTAAATACCGCTTCGTTTCGACCATAATCGTGGTGACAGACAGACTCTTTTTAGGCTTGTCTCGAAAACAGTTATCGAGTATCGAATAAATAATTAATGAATCAAAATAAATTAATATTATTGATATCTAAAAATTCTTAATTCTTGACGTAAATAATTAAAACGATCTTCCGCTAGAGGTTTTGTGAGTATGTCAGCTAATTGATTCTGTGTGTATATGTATACAAGGTCTATATCTCCATTTTGTTGATGATCTCTAAGAAAGTGATGTCTAATCTCGATATGTTTAGTGCGAGAGTGACATACTGGATTCTTAGTCAAATTAATAGAACTAGTGTTGTCACAAAAAATGGGTATGTGTGTAAAATGCAATCCATAGTCTTCTAAAGTTTGTTTCGTCCACAAAATTTGTGCACAACAACGTCCTACGGTAATATATTCAGCCTCGGTTGTTGATAATGCAACAGAATTTTGCTTTTTACTAAACCAAGAGACTATAGCTTTTCCTAGAAAATGATATGTGTCGCTGGTGCTTTTTCGATCTACTTTGTATCCAGCAAAATCAGCATCAGAATAACCTGTTAGGTCAAATGACGTGGTTTTGGGATACCATAAGCCGACAGAAAAAGTTCTTTAAGGTATCGAAAGATACGCTTAACTGCGCACAGATGTGATTCCTTAGGATTAGCTTGAAAGCGTGCACATAAACAAACACTAAACATAATGTCCGGTCGACTAGCAGTTAAATATAGTAAGCTACCGATCATACCTCGATACTTACGTATGTCGACAGGTTTGCCTTGTTCATCAATATCAAGCTTGGTTGAAGTCGTCATTGGAGTGCTAAGTGGCTTGACTGCTTCTATGTCAAACTTCGTTAATAGATCCTTTGTGTACTTTGCTTGATTTATGAACGTCTCATTGTTGGTTTGTTTGATTTGCAGTCCGAGAAAGAATTTTAGCTCTCCCATCATGCTCATTTCAAACTCATTCTGCATACACTGTAATGCCCATATCTCGTATTACGTATTTAGAATATGTGTACGTATTTTGATCCGCATTGTATGTCTCTCTGCTTGATTTATTTTGGCATTTCATTTATGGGTTTATCTTGGTTCGGTTCGGTTTGTTGGCTTATTTCGGTTTTGCTTGATTTTATGTGAACCAAACCACTCCCACCTACCACCACCTTCATTAAATATCCCACCACATATTTCTCTCTCCATATTAACTCTTTTTTTTCCCCACCATTACTTCTCCACCAACCTGAAAGAGTGGAGAGCTTAGGCAAGTACATCTTGCTTCATGGAGGAAACCCATTTTTATTTGTTCCACTGTCTTCCTCATGTGTTTCTAACCCGCTTTAGTACTTAGTATTTTTTATTTCTGTGGTTAATTTCTTGTAGATCTAGTTTTATGGTATTTTTGGTTTCCATAAATTTTGATCTACCAAACTTGCATATTTTTGCTAATTGATGGTTCCATGTTGTAGAGAATTTTATTCTGCCCCATTTTGATCTATAGAAGTTCGAATTTGGACACTGGATGATGGAATTATGGAGCTTGGAAGCATGGCTTTATGGTGTTCTTCTTCTCGGAAATTGGAAGAGAAGAACAGTACTTGACTGCATGACTATTTCATGCGGCAAGTGTGCTTCCCTGTCGCATGGGCCTTTTTGGCCATTAGCATTAAATATTATAAGTGAGCCGCATGGGCCTTTGGCTTTTAGTATTAAATATTTGCTTGGTAATTGCTTGCTTGCATGCAACAGTCACTAGTCGCATATGCCCCCTCAAATATTAGCTTGGCCGCATGCATTGCAGCTGGCCGCATGGCCTTCCTAATGTGTGCTTGTATACAATTAACATTTAATTGCATGGCCGATCCTTGTTGGCCGCATGGAACAAGCTTGCATGCATTTAATATATTTTGTATGGCCTTAGAATTATTTTGGCCGCATGCCAGTTGTGGCCGCATGCTCATAGTTGGCCGCATAAGCAAAAAGTTAGGCCACATGGAATTAGCTACACTTGCATGCATTTCTTTGCATGTAATTACAATTGCATGGCATTAAGCAAGCATCAGCCAAAGCCTATAGTGCTTGCATGCATAAACTATTAACCTTGCATGCATTAATTATTAGTAGTTGCATGCATTTAGCTAATATATTTGCATGGCAATTATTAAATGCATTAGTTTAAGCATATTCAGTTGAAAGCAGTAGCTGTGTATATGCCACGTTACATTAATGCCATGTATATTTAATGCATGGCCAATGCATTATATATTAGATTAATTGCATGACCCTTTTGGCAAGCCTTGCTTGCTTGTATAATATTGTTGGCCGCATGAGTTTATATAGCTGGCCGCATGGGGAGCTAAAAGCTCAGCCGCATGCCATAGTAGATTTAATGTATTATATTATTAATGCATGCATATATATTAATGCATAGAATTAGTGCTTACTTACTTAAGGAAGGACTTGCATGCATATTTATAAATACAAGGCTGCATGCATATTAATTTGGCCGCATGCTTACAAACATTCTGGCCTTATATGGCCTTAATATTTCTGGCTGCATGCACTTATAATACTGGGCCACGTGTCCTTTTTTTTTGCTTGAGTGGAAGCTTGCATTTATTGCGGGTTCCTCTCTCATTGTCTTTTCTAGTTGCATGAATATTTCTTGCTGGCCGCATGGCCCCTTCAGTTATTTTCTGGCCGCATAAGCTTTGGCTGGCCGCGTGGGTGGCCTCCCACTCTCTTTGGTCGCATGTATGTTCTCCCACTTTTGGGCCGCATGGGGTCCACTTTGATTGTTTAAATATTTTATTTGCCTGAATTGTGGTCAGAATTTCTTTCCACTCCCAACATGAAAGTTGTAGAGTTTCTCCTTGGCTTCAAGAATATATATATTATATTATTATTTAATTGTACAAGTTTTTCCCCTCCTTGATAAATGAGAATGACTTTATAGTGACCCGTGGTGGTGCACTCTTGACCAGTAATAATAATAATGGCATGATAGTGGCCCGCCGTGGCGCATTCTTGACCTGATAAACCTGGCATGATATTTCTCGAATTGCTGTTGCGACGGCCAACATGACACGACAAGAATGAATGACTTGGAAACCGTAGACGATTGTGCTTGTACAAATGAACCCGTCTTGTCTTGCATCATGTCTAGGACGGAGACCCCTGAGTACCACGGTCGGCGGTACCCCCTGAAATTGACTAAGGCTAACAACTAGAATAATCCAGTAGTCATGAAGAGACTTTTCCAGTTACCTGTTGCCTCTTTGATCTCGGCCTTATATATATACATGGGACTTGGAGCTATCTGTCATGATGAGCACATTTCCAGCCTGCCGTCGAGTGGGGCACCTCTTTAGGACACATGTATCTCACTGCAGTGTGTCTGCTATACTTATTTTCTTTTGCTGGGGTCACTCAGGTAGCAGCAGGCGGGTAATTGGACTTGGAAATCTCTTTGCAACTTGCTAGTAACTAGGCCTGTGATAACCCTAGTTAGTTAAAGTATCAAGCCGTACTTATTGCTTAGCCGTGATTGTTGGATGGAGTTCACTCAGTCTAGCCTTGTCATGATCCTGTACAAGATTGTTACTTGACCCGATTTCTTATATTTTATCTTGCCGATAAATGGTGGGAGAAACCAAGTTCTGTTCAGACGAAGGGTTACAACCCCGGTCCTTGTTTGGTTTACGGGTTATAACCTGGTTATCTGAATAGTCCCATGGTTATCTCATCGTATATCACCCGTCATGTTTTTCCTTAATTACTGACTTTTATTATGCAATTATATTCTTGTGGTAATTTGCTGGTTTTAGTTCCTAAGTGAAGCCTCTATTGTGGTACTTGCTCTTTTTGGGGTCTGACCCAGCTGGTTTTGTATTGCCAGATACCGGAGCAACTCCAGAGGATCTACCGATTTTCCAGCCAGATGGTGACCACTAGATGGAATCCTGGCAACGAGTGGGTTATTTTTTGCTCTTCCACTCTATTGTAAAATTATTCTTTTGAGGCGTTTAGCCGCAGAGCAAGTGTTAGCTCGTGTACATTTTTACTTACTGTCTGCCTACGGGCTGTAACATGATTGACAGATCCTAGGGTTGATCATGTATGACTGAAACTCTTGCTAGTCTTGACATTTTGTAACGACTAGCTTCATGATCATCTGAATATGTAATATTTGGGATGCCTTACTATTGTATATTTGGTGATCTTACATCTTGTAACATTTATTTGCTTGCTTGTGATTGAGACACTAGGCTTGTTCTCGACCATAGGAGACTGATGGATTGTAGTTAAACCCTCATATATCTAGACAGTCGTGACCGTATGGTGAGATGGATTCCATTTCATTATACGTAGCTGGCTATGTCTGCCCCCGCTCTCCAGTATTATGGTTCTGGGGCGTCACATGGTTTAAGTTGTGGCTCATGCAGGTCTAGTAAATCAAGATATGTGAGGGTTTACCAAATAGATGTCTCAATCAGCACTCGCCCTTGATCTCTGCTCGTATTCTCTGAATCCTTGAAATTCTTGTCCTGATCACATGTTTGTATCCTTGATCTGTCCTGGTCCTTCCTTATTATTTCCTATGTCGTCTTCTTCAGCGGCATTGTTCCTGGCCCTGCCAATCAGCAAGGCGGAGCACCTCCCGTGGACCAGCAGCAACCAGAAGATCAGGCCCAGCACTCAGGAGCAGTCTCTCGGGTCATGCCTCACGAAGATCCAGAACCCGCGGTACAGTCAGCCCAGCCCGTAGGACAGGATGATGGAGCCTTGGTGGGACTTATCATGGAGTTTCTTGCATCGCATGATCGTCGAGGAAACGCCTTGCGTCAGGCAGTGGCAGATGCTCTGGGCAGAGGTGGACATCATGGGAACAGTACAGCAAACAGTGACAGGATCGGAGGTCGAAAGTGATCTCACGGCCAGATGAATCAGTCGTCAACCCCAGCCCCGATAGTCCGGGCTTTGACAATTGGAACTCCGAGGCAGGCGACCTCAGTGACGTCGGTCACGTCCCCTCAGCAACAGAAGCAGAAGCAATCTTCTACAATGGGCTGCACTCATTGTGGAAAGCCAGGACATGTTGTTTCAGAGTGTCGCAAGGCTCGAGGGTTGTATTTGCTTTATGGAGCGTCGGACCACAAGGTAGGGTCCTGCCCGTTCAGGACTGACTCATCACCAGCCATGACCAGTTCATCCGTTAGGGGACCAGCCCCAGTACCAGTCCAACAGCAGTTTCCATCCCCGAGGCCGTTGCCGACGCAGGCCCAAGCTTTTCAGCAGCAAAGGCCTCAGCAGCATGCCCAGGCGCAAGTTCAGTATAGGCAGAGGCGATTCCAGCAGAGACCCCAACAGTATGTCATGACCCTGACTTAGATTCAGAACCGGCAGAGAGGTTTCTAGCAGGATATTTTCCCTCTTCCTCATGCCTTTAAATTTTTTGCTTGTATGATTGATTGTTTGATTGATTGATTGCTTAGTATAGCTTGTCATTGCAATCTCTAGCCACTTGATTAAATTTCGAGGACGGAATTCTTTTAAGGTGGGTAGAGTTGTAATGCCCATATCTCGTATTACGTATTTGGAATACGTGTACGTATTTTGACCCGCATTGCATGTCTTCCTTCTTAATTTATTTTGGCATTTCAATGATGGGTTTATCTTGGTTCGGTTCGGTTTATTGGCTTGTGTAACTCTACTTCCCAGTTTTCTTAAATAAATAAATTCGATTTCTAAAATTTTATACTTGCTATTATTAGTTTAAATGATAAATTAGTTTTTAATTTAAAATTTGGTATTTTGATTTTGGAGGGAATTAATTTTTGGACTACTTTTCAAATTTGAAAAGTTGTTACAACAACTTTGGGCCCACCATGTGAGTTTTAAAACTGTTTTTTTTGCAATTATGAAAAAGCAGAGGGTTTTATGGTAATTAATTCTTGGCGGGGGGGGGGGGGGTTTCCTTTGCAAAAATTCTTAGCGGAAGGGGTAAAGTGCAAAATGCACTTTTTGTATTTACTTAAACCGGTTGGCAGGAGAGAGAAAGCATTCTCCTCATCCAACGTTTTCTGAGCGTTCGTAGAAGAGGGATTTTCCAGAAGACTCGGCGAGCCCTAACCCTAATTTCGATGGGGTGGAGACAACGACGAAGGCTTGAAGACGACGACGACGGCTTGAAGACGACAGCGGTGACATCCAGTTCTCCAGTGGTTTTCGTCGGCAGTGCCAATTGCTCCGGCGAGTCACGTTCTTTCCGGTGAACTTTGAGAGTAGGAGTGGTGAGTTCTCTTGACCGTCCTTGTTCTTTTGTTTCTTTTCGGGATCGAGAGATCTGATAATTTTGATCTGAATTTTAGATCGAACGATTCAATCTCGACATCCTTGTGTCCTGTCGATCTCGGGATGGTGAGTTTTCGATTTCTCTGTGATTTGTTCCTTTTGATTTTAGTATGATCGATTATTCTCGATCTGGAAATTTCAGATCAAGAGTGATCCAATATCCTTCTCGAAGCAATGAACGGTCTGTCCGAGCATCAATTTGGACTGGTGAGCTGATTAACTATTGACTCTTGAGTATACTCTCAGAATGATGTTCTAATCGAATGTTTAATTCTTCTAGTTTTCGTTGGTGTTGTCGTGATTGATCCCGGGTTGGAGGAAGAATTGTTGAGTGTTGAGATCGATTGTGTTGAAGTTGGGAATTACGGTTTTGTTTTGAGAAATCTTTCAGGTAACTCCTCCAATCATATTACTCTGTTAAATTGCTTTTAGGAAGGGGTAATATCGGCTGTATTTTTGTGTCCAGTGTTCGTGTTGCCTTGTGTTCGTAAATTCGCTGGGTCGTGATTCGTGTCCGAGTTTTATTCGAAACCAAGTATTGCTCGTGTCCAGACTGTGTGTGTGTGTTGCTGATCCTGGAGTAGGAAATTGGAGAGTAGCAGGGAGCAGCCGTACCAGTTGGTTTTTGATTTAAGTTTTGGTTGTACGATTGAAATTACTTTTGATTATTTATGTTTTGGCTGATGAGTTGTATCAAATCCTATGTTGAGATTTAAAGAATTCTTAAACTCTGTTATGGAGTTGGAAGCTAATATGTACCTAATTTCAATAATAATATTTTTGGGTCTGGGTTGTGTGATCAATTTGCGGGTTCAGTGTGTAGTTAGTCTGTCTTTCACAAATTGCAGTCATGTTATACTAATAGATGAATTCCAGTTCAGTTTTCAATTGCAATATGAGCATTGGTGAACCTGGGCATTATCTGGGTGTATTTTGCTTCAAGAGCGTGATATGAACTGATTTCTGTATTAGTTTTCAAACCATATTACTGCCATCTTTGTACTGTCCTGGCTATTTGACCTGAGCAATGTTCCTAAGTAATACCAGTGAACTGAGTGATATTCTGATTTGAGATTTCATCTCTTGTGAATTCTGGAATGGAGTATATCTTCTGATTTGAGATTTCATTTCATGTGAATTCTGGAATGGAGTATATATTCTGATTTGAGATTTCATCTCATGAGAAATCTGGAATGGAGTATTATCTGATTTGAGATTTCATCTCATGTGAAATCTGAAACCTGGGACTGAAGCTTCATGTGATTGAGACATTGATCTCATGAACCTAGGACTGAAGCTTCATGTGATTGAGAAATTGATCTCATAAACCTGGGATTATAGTCTCATGTGAATGTGAGATTGAAGTCTCATTTGAATACCTGGGATTGCCTACATTTTCAGTCTAATAACTGATTTTGACATTGCTTTGGGAAGGTTGCTTTCTAAGGACATCAATGTCTGCCTTGTAGCTGATAAGTCAGGTTAGAATTTTTACCAACAAACCTGAGTATATAGATACATGTCTTATCTTGGAAATTAAGAATTTGAGAACCTAGCTAAATCTTATGTCTTAATAAGGGTTTTAAGATTAGAGTAAGGGAGTTATTACTAAGTAGTTAATATATTAGTTAAACAATATTGATGGTGGAACTACAAAACACCAATTTAGAGCTTGATTATCTTTTAACCAACTTGTACCAATATAAATACAGGCTTACATCGAGATCCATTATTCACCCGTCTTTTTCGGAGCCAGGCAAGTACTTTTCTACGGTTTTGTGCATTTACATTCTTCTACCCTTTCTTGTGACACGTCATGGCACGATATTCATGTACTCCTGTATTCCTGTACCCTTGCTCTTGTACTTATTAGTATCGGGTAGGAAAATACACTAGCCATGTGACCAATCCTGGTTACTATATATTCCTGTACCTAGCTTAGTCCTCGCACTGTGCACGCGGGTCCTAAGTCGTACCATATTCATGTACTCCTGTGCATGCTCCTGTACTCTCTCCAGCCGGTCACATGGACTAGATGTATTTCGATATTGTGCACTAGTCATGTCTGGTACTTCAGGATTATAGTTTCATTCATGTACTTCACATGTTCCTATACTTTACATTCATGTACTATAGTTCCTGTACTCATTTCCTGTACTTTACATTCATGTACTATATCTCCTGTACTCAGTTTCTGTACTACTTTTCTGTATTTACCTGTTCATTCCTGTATTTCATTTCCTGTACTCTTGTACCCATTTCATGTTCATATTTCATTACCTAGAATTGTACTTTCCTCCGCTCCTGACTGGATAAGTTGCAGGTATATTTGCAGGATTATCATTCTACCTTATGGGCCAGAGCCCGGGATCTTAGCTGAGCAGGATGGTCATGACTTAGCTTGAGGTTTCAGGTTTAGACTGTTAGCTTCACTTTTAGATATTGTCTTTAGAATTCATGTACATTTCATTCTTGATGATTCATACATTTATATACATAGAATTGTGGATGATGGTGATCATTCTGGGATACGTTTTTAGATGCTGTGATTATATACATTTCATGTTTATCTAGTTAGTTTTCCCTAGCTTGATACAGCTTACTTCGTCGTGTCTAACGACGAAGGCTGGGCGTGTCCGACTCGTGTCCGATTATTCGGGAGCGGGTCGTGACATGTTTTTAGTGGTGGCCCATGCAGGTCTAGCCTAATGGTACCTAGGTCTTAGTGTACTATTGGGGGACTTGATTACACTAGGAAAACTTGATCACAGCATAGAAAAATTGGGAAATAAGGGTATATAATGTATCAGGTATATTGATATTCTATAAACACTTGTTGTATTTAGGTCTAGGTTATTTTAACAGTTTTTTGTTTTTCAGATAGTTCAAAAGCACGCGACACCAAAACTGTTGATCCACCTACACTTGAAGGTTTCGAGCTTCCATTACCTTCTATCACCCTACTATCCCCATGAGTAGTACGTAGTTGACGGAGACGTTTGAAGAGTCCCTTGACAACCAGAGGGAGCAGGCCATCCTTTCCAAGTCAGATTTGTGGATGCACTCTCCGAGCCAGGAAGGACTTCTGATTTCAAGACCCTCAGACTTTTGGACTTCTCCGACGCCGAGCGCATATCTTGCACCGAGTAGCAAATCGAGAACCTGGAGTAGCCACTGAAAATCATCCTAGTCCCTGAGGACCCGACTTCTCCGGAGATTGGTGCCACCAGCCAGAAGATCCAGAATATAGCACTGACAATAGAATGAGATCTGAAGCTGAAGCTTATGAAAGACATGAAGACTTATGACGGAGATAACAACTACTATGGATCCATAAAGCATCGTAACACTCAGCCGGCGTTTCTTCGGTCACACCACCAGTCGCATCGTCGAGAGCAGGTCTCAACAGCCAGCACGCTAGCAGACGTATATTTCTATCAGAGGTTTTGTGCTTCAGCTCCAGCGGGAGATCCAGACTCAGATTCAGACGACGACCACTTACAATTTTTTCCGTCGTCAGGACATCACCACAAAGAGTGCCACGAAAGACGAAAGCTATGCTTGTACTGCCGATTGCCTGCCCACCAAGTCAAGGATTGCCCAGAGATTATTGATTACGCTGTCCAAGGACGAACGCGAGAAGCACCAGGACTACAGCAAGTAGACCCACCTCTCCAGATTCAGCAATCACATGAAGCACTACCGCAGGGATCAACCTATGTCAGGACAATTGAAGAAGTTGAAGTGATTCCAGTCCCGGAGATACACTGAAGATAGACTGAAGACAGAAGATTTCTTTTGCATGGTTGGGAAAACCATGTATCTTGATTAATCATCCAGTCTTTCCTTAAATTCCTCATAACACATTGATCATTTCTTGAAACTTCTTGTTTCTATTTTGGAACCTTGATTGATGTTCGAAACTTATTTCAAGATATTGTTTCATATTCGACAAACTTGTTTCAGACCCACATTTCGATATTTGTTTGAAATCCATTATTCGATACCGTTTGCACATTCATTCATGATCTTGTTTCTTAGCGATGGCTCCTATTTGTAAATTTTGTTCTTTTATCAAACTTCATGTTAATTAAGATTTAATTCCTACTCGAGATTTATTTCGAAACCCTGTTCCTCATTCGAAGCATTATTTGTGCTTCGTCCTATTTAGGACATTGTTGAGGATACCTTTGAGGGTTTTGAAGATTTTGTTTCCTATTCGAGACTTGTTTCCTCATTCATGACTTTGATTTTCTAGTCGAGAGTTGTTGGTCCACTATTTTTGTTCCGATCTCGTCTCCTATCCAAGATTTTGCTTGTTTTATGGATACTTGTTCCTACTCGTTTATTGATATTCTGTTCGCTAATCGAACTTGTACTATTCCAGAAATATTCCTACTTGAAATATCCCCCTAAAACCTTGCTTGAACCTTCGCTCCTATTGATGCTTGTTTGGGATTCTATTTCCTATTCCAGATTTTATATTTATTCGAGATTGTTCTTTATCTGCGGCTTTGTTTCAAACTTATTTGAGATTTGCTTGTCTCATATTTGTTTGCAAAAACAAAAGTATAAAACTTTATTGATACAAACTGTATAATAAAGATTACAAGAATTCTGGGAAAATTACAACTATAGGAATCCAATCTAGATGACGATTGCTTTATCCCTTAGACGATGTGAACTTTGAAGACGGAGCCTTTGAAGTTGAAAACAACTCTGGAAACTGAAGGCAAAAGCCTCGAAAGTTGAAGGCAAAAGCCTCAGAAGAATGCAGCAGCACTTGGGCAAGAACTTCTGGACTCTCTGATTTCTGATCTCTGATATCTGATTTTGATATCTGATTTTGATCCCCTTGAAATGAAGACTTGAAACTCTATTTATAGAGTTCTGAAAATAACTAACTTTCAGTTATTCTGGACTGCGCAGGATGGTTTACACAGCAATTGGTTTGCGCAGCATTGGACTGCGCAGGCAGTTGCTGGATCGTGGGCCAACTATCATGGACACATGGCATCATTTGATTGAAATGTGCATGATCATGCGTAGACAGTTGCCACGTAATGAGCAATTGATGGCCTGAATGCCACGTGTACTTTGTCAGTTATGTTGATAGAATGCGCAACCTGAACTGCGCAGACTTTGGTTTGCACAGGATTAGACTGCGCAGACTTTGGTTTGCGCAGGATTAGACTGTGCAGACTTTGGTTTGCGCAGGATTAGACTGCGCAGGAATGGATTGCGCTGCCAGCTGTCAGCCGTCCTCGAGCACTGTGCGACGCAATAAACGAACAGTCTCTTCGATCTTCGTGCTGTCAGCTGTCAGAAAGATTTGATTTGATTTAGGTAATGATGACTCTTGCCACATCAGCATACGCAATTGGATGTGTGCGCAAACCAGTGTGCGCAATTGGATTGCTGCGTAATCTGTTGTCTGCGCAATTCATCAAAATGATGTGTATCTTGATTCTTTGACTTTGTTGATTGATGCAACTTGATTTTTTAGGACCTACATGACCCCCTTCATAGTTTTCGAAAATTGATTTTATTCAAAGTTTCGAAACACTTTGAATTTTTGAAATTCAAATCAAGTTGCGCATGATGATAAGCTGTCTGCGCAAAGCGAAGAGCCCCCAATTTTAGGCACAATCCGAGGCAGCCGTTTCATATTTTGAAAGCTATAAATAGCCATCTTCTTCATTTTCATTTCTTTACTTTGCATTCTTCGAGCTCTTGAGAGAAATCCCCCCGAACCCTTGCTGTCTTCCTCCTCCGACGACTTTCATGGCACCCCGACGATCTTCCACCACCGCCGCCGCCGCGAAGGGCAAAGCCCTGGCCGAGTCATCTGACAGAGTTGCACGACGAGCATCTCGACACGAATCCGCGCACCCCGCTCTGAGAGGTTGTTGAACCGATCGAAAATCGACTTCCTTTGATCTTCGAAACTCATCTCTTTTTAGAGATTAGTTCAAATTGTGCCACCCTTTTTAGGGTTTTGGTTGCATCAACTGTCAGTCCTTAATTTTATGAAGGCTGCATTCCTGCGCAAACTATTGAATTGTGCTGACAGGAAGTCAGCGCAATCAATAGATTTGCGCAGGATGTCAGCGCAAACTATTACTTTGCGCATCCTATTGTGATGCGCAATCTGATATTGCGCAAGTCATGTCAGCGCAATCTGAGGAGTTGCGCACTCTAATGTTTTGTGTTTAAAAACAGAGACTTTGACTTGTACTAATTTTTATCTGTTTGTTGATGCAGTTGAGGTCAATGAAGATCCAGATTATGAACATTTTGTGGGAACCCTCTCAGAGTCTGAATATAAAGAAGATCTGTCTCATGTTCACTATCCTCAGTACGATCTGCCAGTCTCCTGTCAAGCTATACTGATCTTCCAGGATAATGAGACTTTAATGTGTTTGATGAATGGACAGCCCCTAGAGTCAGCGGATGCTGTTATTCATAAGAAATCCTTATTCCTGTTCGGTGACGCCTTTGAGAAAGTCTCTCAGCCTAGGCCGAGGATGGAGGAGAGAATAGTTCACCAGGAAAATAAATCATTCTTCATACCAGACATTGCTCGCTGCCTCCCTTTGTCGCGGTATGCTCATGCGAGCTACCCAAGGAAGATGGAGTGGAACATCACTCTTTTTCAAGATGCCCGTGCAGGGAAAATCTTCGTAAAGAAAGGGCCAAACAAGAAGGATATGTTTTATAGTTTCTCTGATAGATATAGTTGCTTGTTGAGAGGCTTGAGACCTTGCTGCATCCCACCAGAGAACTCCTCGACGCTGATGCCTGTTAGGACACCAATATTCGCAAATGAATTTACGAAGGCTGAAGGAAAATACCCCGAACAAGACATCAGAATGACTGGATTGGTGAATCCAGATTATAAGCGATGGAACTACATTGCAAATTGGATTCTGACAACATTCCAAGACAGACTCCAACAGATCAATCTGTATGAAGCAGTGCACGCCACTGTATACGGCTTTACTCCCAACCTACATATGTTTTTAGCCTTGGCTGAGAGGTACAACTATAGGACGGGGACCTTCATGACCCCGGGTGGAGAGATAGGATTTACACTACACGAGATGAAGTATATCTCGTACCTGCCCATGGCAGATGCTCCGTATGAGGAGTTTGTACCGACAAATGATGAGCTGGACAAGCTTAGAAGAGAGAATACAACAATGGTGGCAGTGTTCGAGGAACTACTATGCCATTATAAGATCTGCTCTCTGTTTTATAAGAGTGCTACCGCCAACACTTGTTACTCTTCGAAGTGGTTACCATATCTGTTTCTCAACCACATAGAAGAGAAGAAGACCAAGGAGAATGACAAATGCTACCCTAACTTCTTCAAACCTTTGAGCGGTGCAGAAGTTATAAAGTTGATGGAACAGAGTGGCAACTTTGATAAAAAAGTAAAAGATGATCATGAGTATCCTCCTTTGAAGACAAGGGACACTTTGGAAAGTTACTTAAGAATGGGCTATAGACCCATGTCAGAAGAAGCACAGCTGGCAGGGTTCCTGACATATTGGCTTCGGCGGTTTGTGGTTCCCGGATCCAGTACTGTGGACGTGGTGTTCTGTTTGCTGCTGTCAAGTTAGTCTTCGGCTATAAGATAGACTTGTTATCAGCAATAACCTGCAAACTAAATGCCAGTCTTCGTTTATACGTCGACTTGATGCTAAAGGCGAAAGGAGAGAAAGAGTTTCCTCGTTTGGAATTGCCATATACATATTTATTTGGATGGTTACTTCTCCACTATCCAACCTTAATGGACCCCGGCATGGGACAGGTGGATGGCAGTTTTCTCCGAAGGTATTCTCAAGGACAATGGAAATACACTTCTTTAAGTGAGTATAGATATGTTTTGAATCTGAACAGAGGATGGAACTTCTGTTGTGCTCCTTTCCCTGCTGGGTACGATCTGATGCCCACAAATATGGTAGACTCGAAGATGCAGCCTATGACCCGTGCAGCCTTTGAATGGTTGAAGACGATTCGACCATCTCATCTGGTTTACCGGTTCGAAGAAGAATGCTATTTAGAACCATATCTTTCCAGCCGATTTGCTCGGCAGTTTGGGTATGATCAGTTCCATGTAGGCAATGCAATTACCTGCCTCCAAGGCAAAGGTTATTTGATAGACGGGGCCAGAGCTTGGGCTTATTACAATGCCCGTGATACGAAAGCCACCTTTTCAATGCCAGCAAAGAGTACTCCCCAGGGTCCTCGGATGCTCTTCACATATTCAGTGTTTTATACATCTGCGAATACTTTTGCCGAAAATTTTAATCTCGCAGATAGTTTCGCTTCTGCAACAAGATTGAGAAAAGAAAGAGTCGCTTTGTCACTTCCTGCAAATGATGAGGTGCACGAGCCGGCGGATGCACCTTTAGAAACTTCGAGAGATATTATGTTCCCTCAAGAAGTAAACGCAGCAATGCGTATTTCCCTGAAAGTAGGTAAATCTACTGTAAAGAGAAAGAGAAGAGAGGAGCCTCCTGCTCCAGCGGCAAAGAAGAAGTTGATTTTAGAACATTCCTCTGAAAGAATCACTACGCGATCTCAATCTCGGCAATTGGCCGAGTCAAATCAAGAAGCTGCCACTACACCAACTTCCGTGCAAAAACAAGCAGAACCAGTAAATGTAGAGAGTCCTGACAGACCTCTACACAGAAAGAAGAGGGTGGTCACCAGAAGAATTTTAGCAGAATCTTCTTCCAGGCAAATCCTGACTTCAGTAGATGCCGCAGCAGGAATTATAATGTCATCTCCCACACCTGTTTCTGAATCTGGGAGCAAAACTCTTGAAGAGACTGAACAGAGGGGAAATCTTGACCCAAGAACTGAGGCAGAAAAGCCCAGAGAAAACATCACAGAGGAAGAACAAAATGTTGTACGACCTCTTTCGCCTGTTGCGGAGGCAACTCCTCTTCCTCCTACTCCTAGGACTCTTCGTGAAGAAGAAGACCGTGAAGTGATCGCAGCTTTAGAAGATTGCAGTTATAGCCTGCAGGAGGATCAGACTGCAACTAACAGCAGGAATGCAGAAGAAGAAGAAGAAGAAGAAGAAGACGAGGAAAGTTCTTCATCTGAAAATGTTGATGAATATATACAAGATCCCGAAAGGGAAAATGAAGAACATATATCTCTTGATACAGCTGATGATACTTCAGATCCTAAAAAGGATATTGAAGTGGAGGTGCCTGCAGAAAAAATTGTTGATACTTTAAATCTTGATGAAGATGTTGAGATAGAAATATCTCCTGAAGAAGCAGCCGATGGAGATGTTCTGAAAGAAACTCCTGCCCCCGACCCTCAAGATATAAAACGAGATTTAGCAATCTTCTCTTTTAAAATAGATTGATAGCTAATATCTTCATTTGTAATTCTTGTAGATTTTGAGACTCTGCCAACACCTCCGACAAACCTGGCTATGGTGCCCATACCAACGGTGGTCGTTAGTAGTAGTCATCATTTATCCTGCGGTTCTGAAGCGGGCAGCAGCCAAGCTGTCGCAGTTGAAGCTACTTCCGTTCAACGGGAGTTCATTCCAGCAGGGGATGCACCTGTTGCTAGATCAAACCAAAGTAAGACTGCTCTTATTTGATCTTCTTGTTCATTGGCAAACAATTAGTAAAATAACAATTTTACTTTTGTAGAGGAACAAACAGGAGGGGCGACTAGCTCCACTCTGGCTCCTTTGTTTAAAGAGCCTGTTATTCAGCCACAAAGGATCGAGCAACCTGCTACATCATCATCAATAGGAGTAGCAGCGACTCCCGGAACTCTGGCCATTAATCAACAAGTCGTCCAGTCATTTACCAGATGCTTCTTCGAATCGCTGGGATCTTTTGTTCATAAAATGATAGAGAAAGAAGGAGCTAATTTCATTATGGTTAGGAAGCCAACTTCTTTCTTAATAAAAGCCATAAGAGAGCAAGGAGACGAGGCTCAGGCCGTTCTTCTTGAACACATATTGAGCGAATTAGAAGTCTCTATAAAGAGATATAAGGAGCTCAAGAAGAAGGAGATAGACTCTTTAGTGCAGGCTGAATTCGAGTGACTGGCTCAAGCTGCTGATATAGAAAGGGTAAACCTTCAAAATCTTTTGGAGGCTTATTCTGCAAAGTCAGCTGAATACAACTCTAAGATAGAATCAGTTACTTCGATGGCTGAAAGAAAAGGGCAAAGACTTGCTGAGCTGAAAGTAGAAATTACTTGCCTCCAACAAGAATTTGAAGAGGAAACTGCCAGTCACCAACTTATGATTGAACAGTTCAACGCCTTGATTCAGGAGAAGAATGAATATGAGGCGACTTATGGAGCAGAGATCACCTGCCGGACAGTGGACATGCCCATTTTTGATGAAGAAAGCGGGATGGAAGAAGCAAGAAGGATAGTAACATCAACCCATGAAGAAGAGCTGCAGACACTGAAGCAGCAAATTGACAATCTGATTATCCCTCCTTCTTAATTAGAACTTTTTTATATTTTTGTGTTTGTTGCTGTAGATGCGTTTCTGTAATGCCTCATGTTTTGATAAATAAAAGACATTTTGTTGTGGCTCCATTATTTATTGCATATCTTATTTAGATATAAATAATAGAGATAGAAAATATATTCAGAGGTGCAAGACATGATATATTTCTTGATGATTTGGTAGAAAATAGTTATATTCATTATATCTGCTCAGAGGTAATATGGACGTGGCAGAATATAGTGAATACCATTATTTCAATTGACAACTTAATCGAAAACGACAAGTTGCTGATGAACGATGATGAATCGTCAATGTATGTGAGATTAATGAACGGGAAAGACCGTCAAGTGATGATGAATGAACGGATGAACCGTCAAGTGATGGTGAATGAACGGATGAACCGTAAGTGATAATGAACGGATGAACCGTCAAATGGTAATAAATGAACGGATGAACCGTCAGGTGATAATAAATGAACGGATGAACCGTCGGGCATTAATGAACGGACTGAACCGTCGGATGAATGTAATAAATGAACGGATGAACCGTCAGGGGATAATAAATGAACGGATGAACCGTCGGATGAATGTGTCACTTCATTAGTTAAGGAACTTCTGCCTATAAATATAGCAGAAATCTGACAGGAACGAACACTTCTACTCTTCAACATAAAAATGTCGTCTGGAGAAGCATCTAAGAAAGCTGAGGTCACCCCGAAAACTCAAAAGGGCACTGAAGACCGTCCTGCCGATCCAATTCAGCCGAAGACAGCAGAAGCAGGCGAAGGTTCGTCTGCACTCCAGCCGCCATGAGACATTCTGGACTTCCTGCTCGAAACAGGAAGGACTGAAGAAGAAGAAGCCATGAGGATGGCCACCTGCAAGTTTCTCGTGGGATCCAGCAAGGAGGTTCTCGGCTCTTTTGCTGACCGCGTTTTTGAGAAGGACGGCAGTGGCTCGCGTCCCAATGTAGAGAAAGATGATAGTGATCTTTAATATCATGTACTATCATATAATGAAATAAAATTTGAATTTTATTTATGAACTTGATTCTGTCTGATGATTTACAAGCATTTGTATTTATGCATAATACTTCTTTAGGAATTTGCCATTGATAGGCATCATAGCAACTCGACCATCAAGCTCCGAAAGTTGATAAGCTCCATTTGAGAAGACTTTGCTTACAACATAGGGACCTTCCCACTTCGCATCGAATTTCCCTTTGCTCATATGAGTCATAGTCATAGGACGTCTGACCGTTAGAACAAGTTCTCCTTGCTGAAATGTTCTGACTTTAACTTTGCGGTTGAAAGTCATTGAAATGCGGGCTTGGTATAGCTCAATATGCTGTTGAGCCATTAATCGCTTCTCATCAAGTGCTTCTAACTCTTGAAGTCGAAGAAGATCGTTATTCTCTGTAGTAAGCTCATTAGCAATGGCAATCCTCAAAGAAGGAATTTGCAGTTCCAAAGGAAGAACAGCTTCACAGCCATACACCAAAGAGAAAGGTGTAAAGCTTGTAGGATTACGGACCGTAGTTCGGTAGGCCCAAAGACATTCGCCAAGTTTCTCGCTCCAATTCCGTTTGTTAGTGGATACAAACTTCTTAAGGAGTTTGATGATGGTTTTGTTAAAGGCTTCAGCTAAACCATTAGCGGCAGGATTGTATGCTGTCGAGGCGACATTGTCAATCCGGTGATCATCATAGAATCTGGTGAACTTCTGACTAATGAATTGAGGTCCATTGTCATGGATGATTCTTCGAGGTACACCAAATCTATAGATGACGTGGATGTTTAACGAAGTTGATGACACTGCTAGTCTTAACTTCAGCCAGAGGTATAGCTTCAGCCCACTTGGAGAAATAGTCAGTTATTGCCAATATGAACCGATGTCCTCTAGAAGAAGGAGGATTAATGGGACCTATGACATCCATACCCCATGCTTCGAAAGGCTAAGAAGCAGCAGTCGGGTGTAGGAATTCCAATGGTTGATGAATGAAGTCTGCATGGATTTGACAAGCACGACATTTCCTTGCATATTCAATGGCATCTGATACCATAGAGGGCCAGTAGTAACCCATGTGTCTAATGCGATCCTGTAGTTTAGGACAAGGTTGATGTGCTCCACAGACACCGTTATGAGCTTCACGTAAAACTTGTTTAGCTTCGTCACCTGGCGAGACAGCGTAGGAGAAGACCGTCATAGGTTCGTCGATAGAGGGTTTTGATAGTTTGATTGTATTAGAATCGAGAAGATCGTCGACGAACACTCGTAGCCTCCTTAGAATCTTCAGGGAGTATGTCATGAACCACGAAGTCGATAAAAGGAGTTCTCCAGTCTTCATCGATAACATTGACTTCAGCAAAGTTGCTGAATTCAATATTACGATTGTTTTCGATGCAGAACAGTTCTCTGTTGGAGATAACCACCACCTGTTGTCTTTTGATAGGGATTGGATAAGACAGCTGCAAGATTGGCCAAAGCATCTGCTTCTGTGTTGCAAGATCGTCGAACATAATCGATGAAGAAAGCTTTGAATGATATAGCTATATTGATTGCTGCTTCGTGATAAGGCACCAGATCTTGATGACGAACTTCATAGGTTCCCCTAACCTGATTAACAACCAGCTTAGAATCACCGTAGACTTCGAGATATTCAACGTTCAGTTGTTTGGCCTAACTGAAGGCCGATGAGTAGAGCATTGTACTCCGCTACATTATTGGAGCAAGGTTCATCTAAAGAGTAGGCTCTTTGGATAGTTGATCCGTCTGGAGAAACTGAGGATCACTCCAACTCCTGCTACAATAGCACCATTTGGTCCAATTCTCGATGCACCATCAAAGAATAAACGCCATGTTGGAAATTCTTCAGAGATCATGTTGGCTTCTAATGTCTCATCTGGAATTTCGTCATAGAGTTTAGATGTCTCAGGCACATGATGAGCTGCTAAGAAGTCCGCCAGTGCTTGACCTTTAACAGACTTTTGTGGAACATACACCATGTCATACTGAGCTAGCAGGATTGCCCACGTAGCCAGCCGAGAATTGAGTGTGCTGGGCTTCTTCATGAGTACCCGAAGAGGATTAACTCGAGATATGACATGAATAGTTTGGCCAATGATGTAATACCTTGTCATCTGCACAGCAAACATGAGAGCCAGGCATTCTTTCTCGACTGGACTATAACGATGTTCAGTACCGATCATAGTACGGCTAAGATAATAAATAGCCTGTTCATGACCTTCTTTATTCTTTTGGGCAAGTAAAGCACCCAATGAATGGTCCATAGCACGAACATACATCAAAAATGGAATGCCAGAGATAGGTGGCACCAAAACTGGTAGGGTTCATGAGATATCGCGTGATATCATCGAATGCTCGTTGACACTCTTCAGTCCAAACGAAAGATACACCCTTCTTCATTAGTTGAGTGAATGGTCTAGCAGCAGTCCAGACAAGTTCGAAATGAATCGCCTGATGTACGCAAGTCGGCCTTGAAATCCTCGTAGCTCTTTTAGGTTGCGTGGAGGACGCATCTCTTGAATGGCTTTGATCTTCTCGGGATCCACGTGTATACCCTTAGAGGTAATGACGAAGCCGAGAAACTTGCCACTAGAGATACCCAAGAATGACTTAGTGGGATTCATCTTGAGTTGATGTTGGCGTATGAGATTGAAGATTGTTTTCAAATCTTGGATGTGATCTTCTTTTAGACGACTTTTGACAGCAATATCGTCAACATAGCATTCCACAGTCTTGCGAAGATGATCTTTGAAGATGGTACTCATAGCTCGTTGGTAGGTTGCACCAGCGTTCTTGAGACCAAATGGCATCACTGTGTAGTAATAGACACCACGAGGAGTGCAGAAAGAGGTATGCTTTTCATCTTCAGGATTCATCTTGATCTGATTATATCCAGAGAATCCATCCATGAAGGATATTCGCTCAAACCCATAGGTATTGTCGATCATGACATCCGTGATAGGTAAAGGAAATTCATCTTTAGGACATGCTTCGTTGAGATCCCGAAAGTCGATGCAGACTCGAACTTTGTCGGTTTTTTTTAGAACTGGAACGACATTGGCCACCCAGTCAGGATGTTGTTCTTCTCGAATAAAACCACAAGCAATGAGCTTCTTGACTTCATCATCAATCGCGTCTATTATTTCTGGTTTAAAACGCCGTTGTTGCTGCTTAACTGGTTTTGTATTAGGCAAAATATTCAATTTGTGTGTAGCAATCTTGGGATCTAAACCTGGCATGTCTTCATAACTCCAGGCAAAGACATCGATGTATTCTTTAATAAGAAGAATCAACTCTTGTTTGTCTGCTTCTGGAAGATTCTTGCTGATGAAGATTGGACGAGGCGACTCGCTTTCCCCTACATCAATTTGAACTAATTGATCTTCAGTAGGAGGTTCATGTTGTTCAAAGCGAAGTACCTATTGGTTATCCATATGTTGAGCCCAAGGATCTGTTTCAGGATTTTCTTCAATGTCTTCATCATAGCCTTCTGGTAGTTCAGCGGAGACCATGTTAGATGATACGATCAGCCTGTGAACTTCACCAATGCTAGTATCAAAATCCCAAGATCTAGAATCAGATGAATTAGAGCGTTCTTCACTGTCAGAGTCAGAGATTGCTGGGAATAATAGTGGAGGAGAAGCATATCCGAGACCTTTCTTAGTCCTGCTGTAATACATTTCCGACTTTCCTTCCGGAACAGTCGTGCTGATAGGAGTTCATCTACCTTTACCGTAATTGAGGCCACTTTTGAAGTTATAGCCCATTTTCCGGATGATATCTTTTGATTGTTGACTATAACGATGGAACTGGAGACGTCCCGTATCGTTAAGTTTGCTATTATCCATATAGCTGAATTGTTTTTCTGGTCCTTTACTAAAAAGTATTGGACTTTCACCTTTCTTTAGAGAAGGATGAATACGGTAAGAATCATCTGGATCTTCAAGTGAGACTTCTGTCTGAAGAGATTGTACAAGTCCTATTGTAATTGATTGGAAGCTATCCAACATATCCAAATAGCATTTAGTATAATAAATAACATCAGTATACTGGAAAGTAGGTGCTTTTTCATTGATTTGTACATCGGTATTTACAACAGGACCTTTAGCCTTAGCAGACTTGGTCAGATTAATTACAAGAGGGGGAGAAGAAGAACGTGGGGGAGGCTTGTTACGACGAAGGTCGATAACAAGTGGCTCAGAAGAGGTGAGCTCCCTTTTTTCCTTGTTGCGAGTGAGATCAACAACAAATGGCTCAGAAGGAGTGAGCTGCTTTTTGTCCTTGTTACGACGTAGGTCGATAACAAGTGGCTCAGAAGAGGTGAGCTCCTTTTTGTCCTTGTTACGACGTAGGTCGATAACAAGTGGCTTAGAAGATGTGAGCTCCATTTGATCTAGATCAGCATCAACTGATTTCTTTTGAATTGGCAAGTGAATAGCCAGTGGTTTAGAAGCCTGAGGATGTGAAACTCGCCCTTTGACAGGTATGATAAGAGTGTCTTTAGGCATTGCTTCTTGTTCTTCTTCAGTGTCTAAGGCTAACACAGTCTTTATGAATTCATCCTTGTACATCCGAGCGTCATTGCAGTATGCTTCAACGCCTTTGAAGGGATAAAGATCCGCAACTTCTTTATGGACCTCTCCCTTATCATCAATATATTTGAAATATTGATGAAGGGTTGATGGAACAATATTATGCTCATGTAAGAATGGTCTCCCCAATAGAGCATTATAAGAACAACCATGATTGTCAATAATATAGAAGGTAACTTTTGTGCGAAGATTGCCTATTTGGAGTTTTAAGCGAATTTTGCCCAAAGGTTCACTCCTTCCCTGATTGAATCCAAGGATGGTAGTGATTGTAGTGGAGAGACTATGTACAGGAATTTTTAGAGCATCGAGCATTGTTTTCGGCATGATACTGAGAGCAGATCCTAGATCTATCAGGATGCGATCGACTTTCATCGAATCAACATATCCTGTATAGTAGAGAGGACGATCATGCCTATTGTCCTCCATCAGCATGTCATCTTGTGTGAAAGTAATGTTCGGAATCAACTCCATAACACTATGACAATGTAGACAAGAGACTGGTTCTGCTTTCGGCTTCTTGAGAAAAGCTAAACAAGTCTCAGCTTGCATAAGAGCTTCACTTAAAGTTTCTCGCGTCTCTCTGGAAAGATGCAAGAGTTCAAAGATAGATAGCCTTGCTGGGGTATTAGCTAGTTGAGCCAATATATCAAAATTATAAGGCTTCTCAAGCCCAGTAGGAGTTGATTTCTTCAAGAGTTTATCAAAGCGGACTTGTTGCTTGCCTTTATCAGCAGCCACTGGTTTGGGAGGAATAGGAACCACAACTGGTGAAGATATAGAAGGAATTTCTTCAATAGCAGCAGGCTGTACTGGGACAGGTTCAGAAGAAGAGGCAGGATTCTCTTGAGATTCAGAGTAATCTTTCAGATAAGTTTTCCCTGATCTAGTGCCCAACAGAATTTTTTCATCAACTATGGGGTCAAAAGACACCATGTTGCAGATCTTTGTCTTATTTTTGGAGCGACCTTTCTTCTTAGAAGAAGAAGAATCCTCGAACTCTGAAGTGAGGTCGGGATGGGTCCACATAACCTCGCCATTGTCAAGAGACAAAGGAACAAGACCTTCGTTTGGTGGAGAAGGAAGATTTTCAATCTCGAGAGTAGCCTTCGGAATAGGAATGACACCATGCTGTATCATCTGCGGGGGAAAGTTACCGAACTGGACTGAAACCATATTGGCAGTGACAGTCTTCTCATCTTGCTGCAGAGTAACAACTCCATCATTGACAAGCTCTTGAATCTTACCCTTGAGCACATAACATGCTCGAGTGGGATGTCCAATGAATCGGTGGTAGACACAATACTTAGGATGATCGGTCTTACCGACTTCATCAGGTTTCTTTGGGTCTGGAAGCTGGATCTTATTGCTTTTGAGTAAACACTCAAAGATGCTTGCTGTGTCATTTTCATCAAACGAATACTCTACCTTAGGGCGAGGTTCCCTTGGTTGAGGTGCAGCAGGAGTAGAAGTAGATGTAGGCGAAGCTACGTTAACAGCCAAGGACTCTTTGCTTTTCAGGTTAATATTCAAAGTTTCCTTGTTCTTGCGGTTGTTCTGACGATTACCGCCACCTGATGATTGATGTTCGTCCCGATCTATGTTAGACATCTGTACCCCCAGCTGTTTGAATTTCTCAGCACTCACTTCAGCTGCTTTGGCGTTGACGATAAAGGATGGCCAGTCTTGAAATTGAGTTGAGCCTGTCCACATACTGATGATAGGCAAGAGATTTGCCTTGCAAGTGTCTATGGTAACAGCAGCAGGAGTCCCTGGAGGCATCTTCAAGGCTTCTCGACGGAAACGTTCGATGAAACTCTCAGCAGTTTTATTATGTTTCTGTTTGATTTTATTGAGGGCAGACATAGTTATGTCATTGAATCCCTCATAGAATCTTTCCAGAAAGATCTGCTTAAGTCCTGAAAAAGAAGTAATACAACCATCGGGCAAACTTCTGTACCAATCGTATGCTACGCCGACTAAACAACCGACGAACACCCTAGTAAGAAGAGCGTCATTTGGTTGGAGTTGAACAGTCATTACCTCGAAGTGATTGATGAACTGGCTTGGTGAGGTACTGCCGTCGAAAAGAGAGATTGTTGGAATCTTGTATTTGGGAGGAAATGGAACTTTCTTCCATTCAACTGGGTTTGGCTGCTTGATTCCCAACCTTTGCAAATTGTCCTTCTCTTTGAAGGCTTCAAACTGAGTTCGCAAGAGTTTTGACAGCTTCATTGGTGTCTTCAGATGATGAAGAAGGAGCCGGCAGAGTCAGAGTAGTAGGAGGAGGAACAGCATTATAAGCACTACCCCCAGCTGACTGACTAGGTGTAGTTTGAACTTGTACTTGTACATGAGGCATTTGAGAAGGTATTACTCCCAACCCAACATTGACAGGTACTGAAGATGCTATGATCTCCGAACTTGCGGTAGGTATAGTTGGTGGTGTGGCATGTTGGGCCACAATGATAGAATGCATACTAGCGACCATTTCAGCCATGGTCTTTAGCTTGTCTTCAAGTGCAGCGATTCGCTGTTCTTGATTTGCAGACGTTGAAGCATCTTGATCATCAGTGACAACATAAGATGTCACTTCTCTTGGTACAGTGGAAGACACTGTCTGTTCAGAACTTTCGCTGTATGCATCATAGTCGGAGAAAGAGTCATCTCCTGACTGAGAAAGAGGGAAATAACTAGAAGGATCTTGAGGAAGATTCCTTTGACCGATTGTATCTTGGCATCGGGAACGGGTATGTTGGAATACTCCCTCAGAAGATTCTTGAAATAGATCCAGATACCGTTGACTTGGTTTGCGAGGTTTGTCGTGCTTAGAGCACCTTCTACCCCCAGTGTCTCGAGAAGTCATGTTAACAGAAGCGTACAACACTTCTTCATCTTCTGACATCGGTTCTATTTTAGCAAAAGTCAAACGATCAAAGACAGATCGTTTTGTTGTTTGACAACAACATTGGATGATGACTTTATGATTGCAATGATGATCAGACGATTGAACTGAAGGAGTTGAGGCATTATCTCGTTTTTGTCTGAGATGTTCTCGGAGATCAGAAACCATGCCAGGACGAGGAAAGGTTCGAGGAATATGTTCTTTAACAACATTCGAAACATGGTTCCGATTCTTCAAATATTTTGTCCCCTGTGTGTACAAGGAAGTGCTCACCTCATTGGCATAGGTATCAGGATTTTTGTTCCTGGAGGTTTGTCTTTGAGGCTTGACCTTCGGCATAGGTTGCTTACGTTTTGCCGAAGTTGGCCTGTTAAGATATGTTCTTAGATCTGCAAATTCACCCCCAGGGGTTTCTGTTTGAGACACCAACAGTTTTCCCTGTTTGGAACGGGATATCTTGAATGTCGGAAGGTCTTAAAATTCTGCTACTGGGGTAGGCAGAATTCCTCTTTGATCAGTACAAGTTCCCTTGTCATGAAGGAAAGAAGAATCCTTGTTTGTAGGAGTTCTTGTACTGACAGGTGCCGAAACACGTTCAATTTGATCTTCTTCGGTAAAGTCCGAGGAAGACTGAGAAAAGACCAAAGGGCCTTTTCCTTTATTTTGAGAAGAAGGGTTAGCTAAAGAGCGTTTCCCTCTGTTGTTTTCCATGTCATGAGACAACGAAGTCTGAGAAAAGACCAACGGGCCTTTTCCTTTATTTTGAGGAGGAAGAGAAATAGCCAAAGGACTACCCCCAGTAGATTGTGCTGGAACAGCAGAGTGTTTAAGGGGAGGAACAGAGGTTTTCCCTTTGTTATGAGAAGAGGAGAGTTTAGCCAAAGGGCTGTTACTCTTGGATTGCGCATACTTGGTTTGTCCATGGGTGGGTGGCGCACTGGCCACTTGTGCATTAGAAGTTTTGGCAGAAAGTGCATTGGTTCTGACCACAGAAGCTGTGATTTGCGCATCAGGAGTCCTTGCTTTAGAGTGATTAGGATGCACTTTGGTTGCTGGAGTGTTGGTTTGTGCAGGAAAAACCGCTGCCAATTGTGCCAGAGTCATAGGAGTCTTGTGTTTTGACAAGACAGCATATGAAGTAGCCTGTGCAACAGTTGCAACAGATTGTGCAGCAGTGTCTGAAACAGTTTGTACAGCCGTTGTTAAGACAGACTGTGCAAGAGTTGGCACAGCAGATTGTACAGCAGTCTGGCTAGCAGATTGTGCAACAGTTAGTACAGCAGATTGTGCAACAGTCTGGCTAGCAAATTGTGCAACAGAGTGTGCAGCATCTTTGGTGGCAAAACTGCCAGATTGTGCAGCAGTCTTGGAGACCCATACTGAGCGCACTTTGCTCTTGGCAGAAGTGGCTGAAGTACGGAAAGAGGTCTTGGAGTTGAGCATCACCTCGTAGGCTGTCTAGTTGACTTTAACAACCAGCGTCTTCTGCGTCTTCCCGATAGACGCTACTGAAGAACAGTTTGGCAACTCTAGAGGGGGGGTGAATAGAGTATATATATAATGACCAATTAAAAAATTACTCTTTCACGAACAATGAATAATCAGAGTAAAATGCGGAATGTAAATGAAAGACAAGAGAGCATACGCAAACACAGCAATTTTAACCTGGTTTCCCTCGTGGAGGACTAGTCCAGGCCTGAGAACTCTAGCTCAGGATTAAATCCACTATTTGTGAAATAGTAGCTTACAACCCGTGCCTTTACTTCAGAAGAGCACGTCAACTTCTTACAGAGAATCGCAGTGGCGATTGCTTGGAATTGTCCAAGCGATTTCTTCACTCTTGCACAAGAATCCTAACTGAGAGATGCTGAGCACTCGAGACTTAGGAGGCTTGTGGCTAGTAGATGGGAAGGGTATGGCTTATAGAGCTTGTAGGAGAGAAGAGAAGAGAAGATTGAGTGATTCAAAATGAGAGAATTCATGCCCTATTTATACTGATTTTTGAGGCAGAATTCGGCCAGAATTCGGGTAGGAGAATTCAAAAATTTGGCCGTTGGACAGCTAGCAACCAGCTAACCCTAAAATTAGGGTTCCTGATTTCTAGGGGACAGAGTTCGGCCCGAACTCTGTGTGGAGGCAGAGTTCGGCCCGAACTCTGTCTCCAGAGCACAGAGTGATTCTAAGTGGGACTTGTGGGCAATTTTGTTTTGGTGGAGCTTGGGATTTTGGGTAGGCTTGTAGACCAAGTTCCAAGAGCTCAGCATAACTCAGAGTACATACTTCTAGACTCAATGAAATGTAAAAGTACAGACTCGAAAATATACTGAGAGTCGGAAACTGAGCTGTCGTTTGTCCCGAACTGAAAGCAGACGTCGTGTGTCGTATTGAATTTATACAGATATTATTTAGTCAATGTAGTCAATATTTGGTTGACTGTGACTTTGTGTCAACAATCTCCCCCATATTGATAATTGACAAAATAATATATGTATATTTCAATATTCATACCTTGACACAGTTGATTACAACATAGCTCCCCCATAACTGATGCAGAGCTAGAATCGGATAGCTCCCCCGTAATCAGTGACCGGTTCCGAGCTAGAAGTAGTAGCTCTCCCCCGTAAACAGTGCATATAACCTGTAACCTGATAGATAACATATTCCCAGAACGAGCACAGATATACACAGATGAATGCATAGAACCTGCATAGAACCTGTAATAGTTTCCCAAAACAAGCCAGCACAAAAATATACATATGTTTCTCCCCCTTTTGGCAGTTAGCAATATAAATAAGCAATGAATAGTAATGCAACCACACCAAGAGAAAAAAATAGTATAATACTAGACAAGAGAGTGCATTGGCATAAAAGAAACTACGAGAAATAGCATAAAATGATATCCACCAACCAGAATGTCAAACACATCATCAGGGTTCTAAGATAAAAATCCAGTACATAAATCCATAACTAAATAACTAAAAATATAAAGCAACTAAGACCATCAGCAGTGGCAGCAGCATAACAAGCCAGTCTCCATCACGGAGCACCAGAAGGTCCTGGAACATCTGAAGGACCAGGGAAAGGGCCAACGAAAAGGTCCTGGAACATCTGAAGATCCACAAAAGTATCATCTGGATCCATATACTGCATGACCCACGGATCGTCTAGACGATGACCCGAGCGATGTGGATCCCGCTCAATAGGCACATGCAAATCAGGATGACGAGCAAGCGAATACCGCATATCATGCAGAGAGTTCCCAAGGGCACTAATCTGCAGAGTGGTACGATAATCCTGCTGCGTCCAGCGATCATCCTCAATAGCAAAACGATCGCGAAGCATAGTCTGAAGCGAATCCAGGTTGGCAGGAGGTGCAGTCTGACCGAACGGAGGGGCGTCAGGCTCCTCATCAGCAGACAACTCAGTAGTAGCAACAGGCTGAAGGCGTCGTACCTTAGATAGAAAGGTAGGTGCCGGCAGGAACGGACAAGCATCAAGTGGTATACGAAAAGCACGAAAGATCATAGGAAGATACAGAGGATAAACCAAAGCTCGTGGTTTCCTCCTACAGCGAATCATCCAGTCCATCATAGTACGTGGAAGATTGAAATGAATTCCAAAGTGAAGATGATAAAGAGCAGAAATGTCAAGATAAGTGATTTCATCAGGGGAACCGATCTTGGGTAGAATGGTATTAGAGATGATCCAATGAAGATCAGAAAAATATGGGTTGAGATATTTCGTCATGAGCTTTCGAGGACGTGTGTATGGAGTACACAAATCGTCCTTGAAGCTTTCAAGTGAAAGTCCGTTGGGAAAACGGAACGAGCGAGCATCAACAAGCCTTTCCCAAGAACTTGGCTCAAGAAGATCAAGATATTCGGCTAGTTCAAAGTCATCAAACGAGATATCGATACCAGCAACTCGTGAATAAATACGAAGGTCATCAAAGGTTGCAGTAGAACATTTGAACGGCATGACGATAAATAGCAGAAGATGTAGTGACTAGTTCATCAAAATAAAGGTCATGGAATAAAGAATCATATTGAGAGAATATGGAAAAATTGATAGGATGTCCTGTGAATACCTGACGATTCCGAAAGTCACTAAACCAGTTGTTTGATGCATCAAGTGAGACAAAAAGTCTATTGTCATAAGTGGAAGGATGTTGAGGATGAGGTGGATTGAACAAAGGGTGAGGTGGTTGAAGTTGTTCAATGATTTGTTCAATTGATGGAGGAGAATCCGAAGAGGAAATACTCTCAACTCGAATCCTCTTCTCGCGATTGAACAAGCAAGGAGCCATTAAAAGATTTAAAAAAAAATGGTACCTCAAACAGGTAAAGAACAATGGAGGAGAATAGAGAGGAGACACCTTTTTCTTGATTTGAGAAGCAATGAGGCACTCTAGATCAAAAACTAGGGTTAGGGTTTCAAGGAAAGAGTGTGTATAGGTGAGAAAAGGTGATAATAGTGAAGGGGAGAGAAAGAATCCCGACATAAAGTAGGGTTTTGTCTTTGGTCGGGTGAAATATTGACCATTGGATTAGAATAGATCCAACGGCAGAGCCAGATCCCGACCCTGGAACCAAGGGACCGAACTCGGCCCGAACTCGGATAGGAGCAGAGTTCGGCCCGAGTTCTGGATCATTGGTCCAGAACAGAACAAAGGCTAAAATGAAAACAAAAGTTGACGAATAACAAGAAATGATAACAAAGAAAAAGATTTAAGAGTTAAACAAAAGAAAGTTGAGGACACCAAAGAGAATAGAATAGATAGAGAAGGAGAGGTACACAGAAAACAGAATGAACTTTTTTAGAAAATATCAATTAGGCAATATTAAATCGAAACGAGCCATATAATAAATAAGGATATATATTGTGGTTCAATAGTCCAAATTTGCCATGGGTTAGCTGCAGGGGCCGGATCTCAGCTAGCGGTAGTCCTGAGGACTAGTGCACCGTGTCGCTTAGGCTTTTACGCCTTGTTGTCAGAAGGACCCTTTCGGCTTGTATCCATACCAAATTCTTCGTAAAAGAATCACAATATACTCGATATTTATGCAGGTGAGTTTCAATTTATGACTGCTTCATCTAAGATTCCAAGTTCACGACAAAGAAAATTGAAACGCTCTTCGGATAGTGGCTTAGTAAAGAAATCTGCCAGCTGATGATCAGTGTCAATAAATTCTAAGTTAATCGTGCCATTTTGCTGATGATCATGCAAAAAGTGGTGTCTGATCTCAATGTGTTTAGTGCGTGAGTGGCATACAGGGTTCTTAGTCAAATTGATGGCACTAGTATTGTCACAGAATATAGGAATATGCATGAAAGATAACTTATAGTCTTCCAGGGTTTGCTTCATCCACAGAATTTGTGCACAACAACGCCCAGCTGCTATGTATTCAGCTTCTGTTGTGGATAGTGCAACAGAGTTCTGTTTCTTGCTAAACCAGGAGACTAAAGCTTTTCCTAATAAATGACACGTGCCGCTCGTACTTTTACGGTCGACCTTGCATCCAGCGATGTCAGCATCAGAGTAACCAATAAGATCAAATGATGTTGACTTGGGATACCATAGGCCTACTGTAACCGTACCCTTAAGGTATCTAAAGATACGCTTAACTGCGGTCATGTGTGATTCCTTAGGATTAGCTTGATATCTAGCACATAGGCAAACACTGAACATGATATCGGGACGACTAGCAGTTAAATAAAGTAAGCTGCCTATCATACCTCGATACTTACGTTGATCAACAGGTTTGCCGCTCTCATCTGGTTCGAGTTTGGTTGAAGTGGCCATTAGCGTGCTGATTGGTTTGATGTTGTCAAGATCGAACTTTTTCAGCATGTCCTTGGTGTACTTTGATTGGCAGATGAAAGTTCCATTAGCCAGTTGTTTTACTTGCAGACCAAAAAAGTAGTTGAGCTCTCCCATCATGCTCATCTCAAATTCCGTCTGCATACACTTGGCAAATTCTTGACAAAGAGTTTCATCAGTAGACCCAAAAATAATATCATCAACATAAATCTGAATTAATAGAATGGTGTCTTTGAAGGATTTGATAAACAGTGTAGTGTCAATTTTCCCTTTAGAAAAACCTTTCTCAAGCAAGAAGCTGCTTAGCCTTTCATACCAAGCTCTAGGGGCTTGTTTAAGGCCATAAAGCGCTTTCTTTAGCTTGAACACGTGGTCGGAAAATTTGTGATTTTCAAAGCCAGGGGGTTGTTTGACATAAACTTCCTCCTTAATAAAGCCATTCAAGAAAGCACTTTTAACATCTATTTGAAATAATTTAAAGTTTTGAAAATTAGCAAAAGCACAAAGCATCCGAATGGATTCTAGTCTAGCAACAGGAGCATACGTCTCATCGTAGTCGATACCTTCCTCTTGGTTGTATCCTTGAGCTACTAGATGAGCTTTGTTACGTGTGACTGAACCATCTTCATTTACTTTGTTTCTAAAAACCCATTTAGTACCAATTATAGAGTGATTAACCGGTCTAGGAACGAGTTCCCATACTTGGCTTCTCTCGAATTGGTTGAGTTCTTCTTGCATAGCAGAAATCTAAAATTCATCATTAAAAGCTTCAGAAATATTTTTAGGCTCTACTTGTGAAATGAAGGCAGTGCTAGCAACAGAGTCTCTTAATGATGATCTAGTAGTAACTCCACGTGAAACTTCACCTATGACTAAATTTTCTGGATGAGAAGGTTTGAAAGAGAATTTCTTAGGCAAACCCTCCAGAGAATTAGTTTCGGTTGAAGTATTCATTGGAGTAGAAGTTGATGGCTCAATGTCATCATTAAGAGTATTTGCTGTACTGTTGTCTTCATCAAAAGTCACATTTGTTGACTCTTCCACAATAAGTGAGCGTTTATTGAAAACTCTATATCCCTTACTCTTGGCGGCATAACCAAGAAAGATACCATCGTCAGCTTTGGCATCAAATTTGCCTAAGTTGTCTTTGGTGTTAAGGATAAAACATCTGCAGCCAAAAACTCTAAAATAAGAAACATTTGGGGTTCTCCCAAACCAAAGCTCATAGGGTGTTTTCTTCGAAATGGGACGAATAAGCACCCTATTCAAAATGTGGCATGCTGTACTTACAGCCTCTGCCCAAAAATATTTCGGAAGAGAAAATTTATTCAACATGACTCTAGCCATATCGCCAAGAGTCCTATTCTTCCGCTCCACAACACCATTTTGTTGAGGAGTTCTAGGACAAGAAAATTCATGATCAAAACCATTTGCATTACAAAAACTTTCAAAATCTGAATTTACGAATTCGCCTCCATGATCACTTCGGATTCGAGTAATCATGTAGCCTTTTTTGTTTTGAACTTTATTTACAAAAACTTTGAAAACAGAGATAGCGTCGCTCTTATTAGCGAGAAAGAAAACCCAAGTAAATCTCGAAAAATTATCAACAATAACAAAAGCATAAAGTTTGCCACCAAGGCTAGCTATTCTACTAGGACCAAATAAATCCATATGAAGTAATTACAAGGGTCTAGTAGTACTTACAGAGTTGATGGAATGAAATGAGGATTTAGTTGCCTTGTTTAGTTCACATTCAGCACATACCGTGACCTTTTTGAATGTGATGTCAGGCAATCCTCTCACTAGCTTCTTGGTAGAAAGCCTGGATATAGCATCCATGTTGGCATGACCGAGACGCTGGTGCCAAAGTAGTCGTTCGTCTTTGTGGGCATATAAACATCTACCTGCATGGTTAGTATTTATAGAGAGATAGAAAATATAGATATTGTCCTCTCTTTTCCCTTCAAAAGCAATGTCTCCTGTTGACCTATCATAGATATAGCAACAGTTTTGTCCAAAGTTAATATCATATCCATGATCAGCAAGATGGCTAATGCTGAGCAGGTTATGCTTTAACTCGGTCACTAGGCAGACATCCTTTATAACAGGAGAAGGAGGATGACCAATGATACCGTTACCTATTATGTGCCCTTTGAGATTGTTACCGAAGGATACGTATCCTTCTCTTTTCATCGATAGTGATGCAAAAAGATTTACGTCTCCCGTCATATGTCGCGAGCATCCACTATCGAGAATCCACTTACTTTCAGTTGAGGAGGGAAGGTCCACCTACATCAAGAGTAGATGTGACCTTTGGTACCCGAGTTCTTGAGGATCCTGAAAAGTTAGTCTTTGGGAACCAAGCATATATCCTTTTATCTACAAGTCTTCTAACTCTGCACTGTGGTGAGATGTGTCCATGTAATCCACAATAAGTACAGATAGCATTCTTATTTATACTAGGAGCATGAGAATAATATCTATAAGCAGCAGGATGAGGATGGACATGATGTGAAGAGTTAGAATGGTGAAGATGATTATGCATGGAATAAGTGGCATGGTGATGGTGTTTATGAGGCATAGAATGATGGTATTGTCTATGATGTGTGACATGCTGATATTGTCTAGATGGCATGACATGATGATTTTGTCTATATGGTATATGAGGACCTTGTCTATATGGCATTGCATGATGATCTCGTCTATATGGCATGGCATGATGATTTTTATGTGTGGAGTGATGTTGATTGTGTCTTTGTGCATGATGCTTGTGTACTAAGTGAGAATTGTTCTTACGTGCACGTGGTTTGTGAAAGTTTGTGTATATAAATGCATGGTTATGTGCTGCATGAGAATGACTTGGTTGACTAGCATGAGTGGTATTGTGCCCATGTGATTGGGTTTGAGGTTGAATAACCTGTTTACCCAATTTGGTTTCTAATCTTTTAGTAGCAGCTTGCAGTTCAGTAACCTTAATATTTAAGCCATATATCTTAGTCATGGAAATCTTGTGTCTACTCTTTTCTTCAGCAAGCAATGTGTTGAGAGTAGTAATTTCTTGAGTTTGTTGCTCAATACGTGCTTCAGCATCATGTAAGCTTAATTTAAGCTTGGATACTTCATCAGTGTCATTAGTGGGTGATGTGTTTCTAACATTATCAAGAAGTAAAGAAATTCTTTGTATCTCATCTTCTACTTTTGATTTTGTCCTTGGCATGTTTATATTTACCGATAACCTTTTTGTGATCATCAAGTAAATCGGTGAAAGCATCGCCAAGTTCATCAAAAGAGAAGTCATCTAAAGTTTCGTTTGATACCTTGGTGGAATTTGCCATGAGGCACACATTTGCTTTGTCTTGAGGAGAGTTCTTTTCTTCCTCGGAGTCACTTGCTTCGCTTTCATGCCAAATGCTTGTGTTGGCATACCTTTTTGATGAGTTCTTCTTGTAGGGCTTTTCATACCGGTTGCTTTTCTTTAAGAGCGGACAGTCTCTTCTGACGTGTCCAGTCTTTTTGCAACCATAGCAGATTGGTTCTTCTTCATCGTCTTCTTGTGGTTCCTTCTTTCTTTGATTGAAGCAAAGGAATTTCTTGAAGTTACGTACCATGAGAGCTTGGTCTTCATCATCTGAGATATCGTCTTCAGTCTCATCGTGATCAATCTTTCGTCGATGAACTTTGAGTGCGATCTCCCTGGTCTTCGGAGCAAGCTCTTCGAAGTCCTTGAGGTCAAGCTCGTGAGTCATGAGCTTGCCCATCAAAGTCTCCATAGACATACTTGTGAGATCATTTCCTTCTATGATGGCTGTCACCTTAGGGTTCCAAATCTTTGGTAGCCCTCTGAGTAGCTTGCGGATCTTCTCATGGTTTGAGTACTGCTTACCAAGCGAGGATAACGGGTTGATGATGTCGAGGAATCTTGTAAACATTTGAGTGATCGTCTCATTTGGCTTTATCTTGAAGGCTTCGTACTCTTGAGTGAGACGACTTATCTTAGATTCCTTGACTTGAGTGGTTCCTTCATGCGTCACTTCCAGAAGTCTCCATACTTCATGAGTAGTGGTGCATGTAGAGACCCTGTTAAACTCGTTCCTGTCTATAGCACAGAATAAAGTATTAATAGCCCTAGCATCTAGACTTGCCTGTTTCTTCTCCTCGACAGAATATTTGTCGTGTGGTTTCTCAATGAGGTCACCATCGACAACTATCCTGGCGGGCTTTTTGTAACCGTCAGTGACGACAGTCCACATGTCAAAGTCTAGAGACTTAAGATAGAAGCTCATCCTTGTTTTCCAATATGTGTAGTTAGTCCCATCAAATAGGGGAGGCCTATGAGTGGACTGACCTTTACCATGATTGGAAATTAAGGATTGTGTGGTTGCCATGGATCAGCTCTTAGGATGTTAGTCCTTGTAAAGAGAACAGAGCTCTGATACCAATAGAAGAACAGTTTGGCAACTCTAGAGGGGGGGTGAATAGAGTATATATAATGACCAATTAAAAAATTACTCTTTCACGAACAATAAATAATCAGAGTAAAATGCGGAATGTAAATGAAAGACAAGAGAGCATACGCAAACACAGTAATTTTAACCTGGTTTCCCTCGTGGAGGACTAGTCCAGGCCTGAGAACTCTAGCTCAGGATTAAATCCACTATTTGTGAAATAGTAGCTTACAACCCGTGCCTTTACTTCAGAAGAGCACGTCAACTTCTTACAGAGAATCGCAGTGGCGATTGCTTGGAATTGTCCAAGCGATTTCTTCACTCTTGCACAAGAATCCTAACTGAGAGATGCTGAGCACTCGAGACTTAGGAGGCTTGTGGCTAGTAGATAGGAAGGGTATGGCTTATAGAGCTTGTAGGAGAGAAGAGAAAAGAAGATTGAGTGATTCAAAATGAGAGAATTCATGCCCTATTTATACTGATTTTTGAGGCAGAATTCGGCCAAAATTCGGGTAGGAGAATTCAAAAATTTGGCCGTTGGACAGCTAGCAACCAGCTAACCCTAAAATTAGGGTTCCTGATTTCTAGGGGACAGAGTTCGGCCCGAACTCTGTGTGGAGGCAGAGTTCGGCCCGAACTCTGTCTCCAGAGCACAGAGTGATTCTAAGTGGGACTTGTGGGCAATTTTGTTTTGGTGGAGCTTGGGATTTTGGGTAGGCTTGTAGACCAAGTTCCAAGAGCTCAGCATAACTCAGAGTACATACTTCTAGACTCAATGAAATGTAAAAGTACAGACTCGAAAATATACTGAGAGTCGGAAACTGAGCTGTCGTTTGTCCCGAACTGAAAGCAGACGTCGTGTGTCGTATTGAATTTATACAGATATTATTTAGTCAATGTAGTCAATATTTGGTTGACTGTGACTTTGTGTCAACAGCTACGTCACATTGAGTTGCTACTTCCTCGTCGGAGGAGAAAGTTGTCCCCAGCAGAGTCGCCATTTTGTTTACAAAAACAAAAGTATAAAACTTTATTGATACAAACTGTGTAATAAAGATTACAAGAATTCTGGGAAAATTATAACTATAGGAATCCAATCTAGATGACGATTGCTTTATCCCTTGGACGATGTGAACTTTGAAGATGGAGCCTTTGAAGTTGAAAATAACTCTGGAAACTGAAGGCAAAAGCCTCGAAAGTTGAAGGCAAAAGCCTCGGAAGAATGCAGCAGCACTTGGGCAAGAACTCCTGGACTCTCTGATTTCTGATCTCTGATATCTGATTTTGATCCCCTTGAAATGAAGACTTGAAACTCTATTTATAGAGTTCTGAAAATAACTAACTTTCAGTTATTCTGAACTGCGCAGGATGGTTTGCGCAGCAATTGGTTTGTGCAGCATTGGACTGCACAGGCAGTTGCTGGATCGTGGGCCAACTATCATGGACACATGGCATCATTTGATTGAAATGTGCATGATCATGCGTAGACAGTTGCCACGTAATGAGCAATTGATGGCCTGAATGCCACGTGTACTTTGTCAGTTATGTTGATAGAATACGCAACCTGAACTGCGCAGACTTTGGTTTGCGCAGGATTAGACTGCGCAGACTTTGGTTTGCACAAGATTAGACTGCACAGACTTTGGTTTGCGTAGGATTAGACTGCGCAGGAATGGATTGCGCTGCCAGCTGTCAGCCGTCCTCGAGCACTGTGCGGCACAATAAACGAACAGTCTTCTCGTTCTTCGTGCTGTCAGCTGTCAGAAAAATTTGATTTAATTTAGGTAATGATGACTCTTGCCACGTCAGCATGCGCAATTGGATGTGTGCGCAAACCAGTGTGCGCAATTGGATTGCTGCGCAATTTGTTGTCTGTGCAATTCATCAAAATGATGTGTATCTTGATTCTTTGACTTTGTTGATTGATGCAACTTAATTTTTTAGGACCTACAATATTTACGATCCAATACCTTGTATTTCATTCACTAAATGATACATGCTTTCCATTCACTCTTCGTAACCTAACTTTCTATTTGAGATTTCTATTCGAGATTTTGTGTCCTATTCGTGACTTTGTTGAAAATTGATTTCCTATCTAAGATTTGTTTTGAAATTCCTTTCCATTCGAGGTAGTGTTTGAGACTTCGTTATTCGTGAGTTTGTTATACATTGATTCATGAACCAGGATTTTGGTCATTATTTCGAGACTTTGTTTTCTATCTGGTATCTTGCTTTTATGTCACCTTGAGATTTTGCTACCTATCTGGGATTAAGTCCATGTACTAAATCTTGTTACCATTCCAGATATTAGTTGAAATTCCGTTATAATTTGAAACTTCGCTCCCTGACTGAAATTTTAAATCTCCCTGTTTGCCCTTTTGTACTCACTGATTGGATCCCTTGTAGTCTCTTAGTACCTAATAAACCCTTGTATTCTAATAGTCAGGTAACCTCACCATTTTCGTGACTTGGACTATTGAACTCATTTTGAATTCCTTGGAGCTCTTTTGAAATTCCTAGAGATAAAGTCGAGAGGCTATTCGATGACCTACTATGGCATGACAGTTGCGCGCTGCAGCCATTAGCTGGATTATGGAGACTGAGGGTTCACTGCAGCCAGTAGCGCACTGGCGAGGCAGGAACTCTAAGTTGAAATAATTTCAGACAATCATAGGTTTTTCGAGTACTGTCGAGACTTGTCAAATCTTCATATTTTGATCTCTTGAGTTGCTTGTTAATAATTGTTTGAAAATGGATAAGGTTGACATAATATTCTGTGACATATTGATGTTTGAGCCACGGAGCCGAAAGTTCACTGCAGCCAGACCTATACTGGCGGGGTAGGGATCTAAGCAAAGTAATTTCAAAAACCTGTATGTTCTCGGGTATCACAAAAATTATATTTCTTTTTCATATGATTATTGGTTTACGAAAATCACAGATCCTTGCACGTTCATTCCGATTTGATACTGTATCTTCTGAGTATTCGTACGTTCCTCAAATCAACCCTTGCTAATTACCTTCTAGTATTGTATCGTTAGATCATTGATTTTCTCAAATTATGCATTGCCAGATTTTGATTCCATACTTCGTTTGTGTCTTGTCTAAATTTTGATTTTAAATCATGTCTGTCTGACCATGATTCTTCTATCTTGTCCTAACCCACTTGTGTTAAACCATCAATTTTGATCGTACTTAATAGTTGTGTCTTCATGATTTTTCTCCTCTAAGTTGTAATCGAAACTTCATTCCATTCGTGCCTATTTAATCCTTGATCATTGTTAGAACGTATTATTTCAACTCCTTGTGTGTAATTATCGTATTTGATCTCAAAGGCTCAGGGCGTCTCAGAGTTACACAGGATCGACAGAAGTACTGGACGGATAGCAGCAGACGGCCACTGGAGTTCGTGATTGGAGATAGAGTGTTCCTGAAGATCTCACCGACTGGGGGCGTCATTAGATTCGGCAGAGGCGGAAAGCTCAGTCCGAGATTCATCGGACCTTTCGATGTGATGGCACAAATTGGCGAGGTGGCGTATCGACTAGCACTTCCAGCTAGCTTGGAGGGAGTGCATGATGTTTTCCATGTGTCTCAGCTCCGACGCTACATTCCAGACCCGAGCCACGTGGTGGACTATTCCGAGCTGGAGGTGGGCCCGAGATTGACTTACGAGGAGCAGCCAATGTAGATCCTCGATCGGAGGGAGAAGCGCTTGCGAAACCAGACCATTCCTCTTGTTCGTGTCATGTGGAGACACCACTCTCCGAAAGAGTCCACATGGAAGCGCGAGGACGAGATACGGGAGTGCTATCCCACTCTGTTTGATTGATTTGATTGTACTCTGTTTTGTGGAATTCTATTTTCAATAAATGACTGGTGTTTGGACCCTTGTGAATTGCTGAGATTTGTTTTTTGGTCCTTTGAATTTCGAGGACAAAATTTTTTAAGGGAGGAAGATTTGTAACTCTACTTCCCAGTTTTCTTAAATAAATAAATTCGATTTCTAAAATTTTATACTTGCTATTATTAGTTTAAATGATAAATTAGTTTTTAATTTAAAATTTGGTAATTTGATTTTGGAGGGAATTAATTTTTGGACTACTTTTCAAATTTGAAAAGTTGTTACAACAACTTTGGGCCCACCATGTGAGTTTTAAAACTGTTTTTTTGCAATTATGAAAAAGCAGAGGGTTTTATGGCAATTAATTCTTGGCGAGGGGGGGGTCCTTTCCAAAAATTCTTAGCGGGAGGGGTAAAGTGTAAAATGCACTTTTTCCATTTACTTAAACCGGTTGGCAGGAGAGAGAAAGCATTCTCCTCATCCAACATTTTCTGAGCGTTCGTGGAAGAGGGATTTTCCAGAAGACTCGGCGAGCCCTAACCCTAATTTTGATCTCCTCTTCCCGGTGATGGCGAGCGGGGTGGAGACGACGACGAAGGCTTGAAGACGACGACGATGGCTTGAAGACGACAGCGGTGACGTCCAGTTCTCCAGTGGTTTTCGTCGGTAGTGCCAATTGCTCCGGCGAGTCACGTTCTTCCCGGTGAACTTCGAGAGTAGGAGTGGTGAGTTCTTTTGACCGTCCTTGTTCTTTTGTTTCTTCTCGGGATCGAGAGATCTGATAATTTTGATCTGAATTTTAGATCGAACGATTCAATCTCGACATCCTTGTGTCCTGTCGATCTCGGGATGGTGAGTTTTCGATTTCTCTGTGATTTGTTCCTTTTGATTTTAGTATGATCGATTATTCTCGATCTGGAAATTTCAGATCAAGAGTGATCCAATATCCTTCTCGAAGCAATGAACGGTCTATCCGAGCATCAATTTGGACTAGTGAGCTGATTAACTATTGACTCTTGAGTATACTCTCAGAATGATGTTCTAATCGAATGTTTAATTCTTCTAGTTTTCGTTGGTGTTGTCATAATTGATCCCGGGTTGGAGGAAGAATTGTTGAGTGTTGAGATCGATTGTGTTGAAGTCGAGAATTACGATTTTGTTCTGAGAAATCTTTCAGGTAACTCCTCCAATCATATTACTCTGTTAAATTGCTTTTGGGAAGGGGTAATGTCGGCTGTATTTTTGTGTCCAGTGTTCGTGTTGCCTTGTGTTCGTAAATCCGCTGGGTCGTGATTCGTGTCCGAGTTTTGTTCGAAACCAAGTATTGCTCGTGTCCAGACTGTGTGTGTGTGTGTTGCTGATCCTGGAGTAGGAAATTGGAGAGTAGCAGGGAGCAGCCGTACCAGTTGGTTTTTGATTTAAGTTTTGGTTGTACGATTGAAATTACTTTTGATTATTTATGTTTTGGCTGATGAGTTGTATCAAATCCTATGTTGAGATTTGAAGAATTCTTAAACTCTGTTATGGAGTTGGAAGCTAATATGTACTTAATTTCAGTAATAATATTTTTGGGTCTAGGTTGTGTGATCAATTTGCGGGTTCAGTGTGTATAGTTAGACTATCTTTCACAAATTACAGTCATGTTATACTAATAGATGAATTCCAGTTCAGTTTTCAATTACAATATGAGCATTGGTGAACCTGGGCATTATCTGGGTGTATTTTGCTTCGAGAGCGTGATATGAACTGATTTCTGTATTAGTTTTCAAACCATATTACTGCCATCTTTGTACTGTCCTGGCTATTTGACCTGAGCAATGTTCCTAAGTAACACCAGTGAACTGAATGATATTCTGATTTGAGATTTCATCTTTTGTGAATTCTGGAATGGAGTATATCTTCTGATTTGAGATTTCATTTCATGTGAATTCTGGAATGGAGTATATATTCTGATTTGAGATTTCATCTCATGTGAAATCTAAAACCTGGGACTGAAGCTTCATGTGATTGAGACATTGATCTCATGAACCTGGGACTGAAGCTTCATATGATTGAGAAATTGATCTCATAAACCTGGGATTAGAGTCTCATGTGAATGTGAGATTGAAGTCTCATTTGAATACCTGGGATTGCCTACATTTTCAGTCTAATAACTGATTTTCACATTGCTTTGGGAAGGTTGCTTTCTAAGGACATCAATGTCTACCTTGTAGCTGATAAGTCAGGTTAGAATTTTTACCAACAAACCTGAGTATATAGATACATGTCTTATCTTGGAAATTAAGAATTTGAGAACCTAGCTAAATCTTATGTCTTAATAAGGGTTTTAAGATTAGAGTAAGGGAGTTATTACTAAGTAGTTAATATATTAGTTAAACAATATTGATGGTGGAACTACAAAACACCAATTTAGAGCTTGATTATCTTTTAACCAACTTGTACCAATATAAATACAGGCTTACATCCAGCTCCATTGTTCACCCATACTTTTCCGGAGCCAGACAAGTACTTTTCTACGGTTTTGTGCATTTACATTCTTGTACCCTTTCTTGTGACACGTCATGGCACGATATTCATGTACTCCTGTATTCCTGTACCCTTACTTTTGTACTTATTAGTGTCGGGTGGGGAAATACACTAGCCATGTGACCAATCCCGGTTACTATATATTCTTGTACCTAGCTTAGACCTCGCACTGTGCACGCGGGTCCTAAGTCGTACCATATTCATGTACTCCTGTGCATGCTCCTGTACTCACCCCAGCCGGTCATATGGACTAGATGTATTTCCATATTTTACAATTGTCATGTCTGGTATTTCAGGATTATAGTTTCATTCCTGTACTTTACATGTTCCTGTACTTTACATTCATGTACTATAGTTCATGTACTCATTTCTTGTACTTTACATTTATGTACTATATCTCCTATACTCAGTTCCTATACTACTTTCCTGTATTTACCTGTTCATTCCTGTATTTCATTTTCTGTACTCTTATACCCATTTCATGTTCATGTTTTATTACCTAGAATTGTACTTTGCTCCGCTCCTGACTGGATAAGTTGCAGGTATACTTGCAGGATTATCATTCTATCTTATGGGCCAGAGCCCGGGATCTTAGCTGAGCAGGATGGTCATGACTTAGCTTGAGGTTTCAGGTTTAGACTGTTAGCTTCACTTTTAGATATTGTCTTTAGAATTCATGTACATTTCATTCTTGATGATTCGTACATTTATATACATAGAATTGTGGATTATGGTGATCATTCTAGGATACGTTTTTAGATGCTGTGATTATATACATTTTATGTTTATCTGGTTAGTTTCCCTAGCTTGATACAGCTTACTTCGTCGTGTCTAACGACAGAGGCTGGGCGTGTCCGACTCGTGTCCGATTATTCGGGAGCGGGTCGTGACAGCTTGTTTCGGTTTTGCTTGATTTTATGTGAACCAAACCACTCCCACCTACCACCACCTTCATTAAATATCCCACCAAACATTTCTCTCTCCACATTAACTCTTCTTCTTTCCCACCATTACTTCTCCACCAACATGAGAGAGTGGAGAGCTTAGGCAAGTGCATCTTGCTTCATGGAGGAAACCCATTTTTATTTGTTCCACTGTCTTCCTCATGTGTTTCTAACCCGCTTTAGTACTTAGCATTTTTTATTTCTGTGGTTAATTTCTTGTAGATCTAGTTTTGTGGCATTTTTGGTTTCCATGAATTTTGATCTATCAAACTTGCATATTTTTGCTAATTGATGGTTCCATGTTGTAGAGAATTTCATTCTGCCCCATTTTGACCTATGGAAGTTCGAATTTGGACACTGGATGATAGAATTATGGAGCTTGGAAGCATGGCTTCATGGTGTTCTTCTCGGAAATTGGAAGAGAAGAACAGTACTTGACCGCATGACTATTTCATGCGGCAAGTGTGCTTCCCGGCCGCATGGGCCTTTTTGGCCATTAGCATTAAATATTATAAGTGAGCCGCACGGGCCTTTGGCTTTTAGTATTAAATATTTGCTTGGTAATTGCTTGCTTGCATGCAACAGTCACTAGCCGCATATGCCCCCTCAAATATTAGCTTGGCCGCATGCATTGCAGCTGGCCGCATGGCCTTGCTAATGTGTGCTTGCATACAATTAACATTTAATTACATGGCCGATCCTTGTTGGCCGCATGGAACAAGCTTGCATGCATTTAATATATTTTGCATGGCCTTAGAATTATTTTGGCCGCATGCCAGTTGTGGCCGCATGCTCATAGTTGGCCGCATAAGCAAAAACTTAGGCCACATGGAATTAGCTACACCTGCATGCATTTCTTTGCATGTAATTACAATTGCATGGCATTAAGCAAGCATCAGCCAAAGCCTATAGTGCTTGCATGCATAAACTATTAACCTTGCATGCATTAATTATTACTAGTTGCATGCATTTAGCTAATATATTTGCATGGCAATTATTAAATGCATTAGTTTAAGCATATTCAATTGCAAGCAGTAGCTATGTATATGCCACGTTACATTAATGCCATGTATATTTAATGCATGGCCAATGCATTATATATTAGATTAATTGTATTGCCCTTTTGGCAAGCCTTGCTTGCTTGCATAATATTGTTGGCCGCATGAGTTTATATAGCTGGCCGTATGGGGAGCTAAAAGCTCAGCCGCATGCCATAGTAGATTTAATGTATTATATTATTAATGCATGCATATATATTAATGCATAGAATTAGTGCTTGCTTACTTAAGGAAGGACTTGCATGCATATTTATAAATGCAAGGCTGCATGCATATTAATTTGGCCGCATGCTTACAAACATTCTGGCCGCATATGTCTTTAATATTTTTGGCTGCATGCAATTTTAATACTTGGCCACGTGTCCTTTTCTTTTGCTTGAGTGGAAGCTTGCTTTTATTGCGGGTTCCTCTCTTCTTGTCTTTTCTGGTTGCATGAATATTTCTTGCTGGCCGCATGGCCCCTTCAGTTATTTTCTGGCCGCATAAGCTTTGGCTGGCCGCATGGGTGGCCTCCCACTCTCTTTGGTCGCATGTATGTTCTCCCACTTTTGGGCCGCTTGGGGTCCACTTTGATTGTTTAAATGTTTTATTTGCCTGAATTGTGGTCAGAATTTCTTTCCACTCCCAACATGAAAGTTGTAGAGTTTCTCATTGGCTTCAAGAATATATATATATTATTATTTAATTGCGTAAATTTCTCCCCTCCTTGATAAATGAGAATGACTTTACAGTGACCCGTGGTGGTGCACTCTTGACTAGTAATAATTATAATGGCATGATAGTGGCCCGCCGTGGCGCACTCTTGACCTGATAAACCTGGCATGATATTTTTTGAATTGCTGTTGCGACGGCCAACATGACACGACAAGAATGAATGACTTGGACACCGTGGACGATTGTGCTTGTACAAACCGTCTTGTCTTGTATTATGTCTAGGACAGGGACCCATGAGTACCACGGTCTGGGGCACCCCCTGAAATCGACTAAGGCTAACAACTAGAATAATCCAGTAGTCATGAAGAGACTTTCCCAGTTACCTGTTGCCCCTTTGATCCCAGCCTTATATATATATATACATGGGACTTGGAGATATCTGTCATGATGAGCACATTTCCAGCCTGCCGTCGAGTGGGGCACCTCTTTAGGATACATGTATCTCACTGCAGTGTGTCTGCTATACTTATTTTCTTTTGCTGGGGTCACTCAGGTAGCAGCAGGCGGGTAACTGGACTTGGAAATCTCTTTGCATCTTGCTAGTAACTAAGCCTGTGATAACCCTAGTTAGTTAAAGTATCAAGTCGTACTTATTGCTTGGCCGTGATTGTTGGATGGAGTTCAATCAGTCTAGCCTTGTCTTGATCCTGTACAAGATTGTTACTTGACCCGATTTCTTATATTTTATCTTGTCGATAAATGGTGGGAGAAACCAAGTTCTGTTCAGACGAAGGGTTACAACCTCGGTCCTTATTTGGTTTACGGGTTGTAACCTGGTTATCTGAATAGTCCAATGGTTATCTCATCGTATATCACCCGTCATACTTTTCCTTAATTACTGTCTTTTATTATGCAATTATATTCTTGTGCTAATTTGCTGGTTTTAGTTCCTAAGTGAAGCCTCCTTTGTGGCACTTGCTCTTTCTGGGGTCTGACCCAGCTGGTTTTGTATGGCCAGATACCGGAGCAACTCCAGAGGATCTACCGATTTTTCAGCCAAATGGTGACCACTAGACGGGATCCTGGCAACGAGTGGGTTATTTTTGGCTCTCCCACTCTATTGTAAAATTATTCTTTTGAGGCGTTTAGCCGCCGAGCAAGTGTTAGCTCGTGTACATTTTTACTTACTGTCTGCCTACGGGCTGTAACATGATTGACAGATCCTAGGGTTGATCATGTATGACTGAAACTCTTGCTAGTCTTGACATTTTGTAACGACTAGCTTCATGATCAGCTAAATATGTAATGTTTGGGATGCCTTACTATTGTATATTTGGTGATCTTACATCTTGTAACATTTATTTGCCTGCTTGTGATTGAGACACTAGGCTTGTTCTCGACCATAGGAGACTGATGGATTGTAGTTAAACCCTCATATATCTAGACAGCCATGATCGTATGGTGAAATGGATTCCATTTCATTATACGTAGCTGGCTATGTCTGCCCCCGCTCTCCAGTATTCTGGTTCTGGGGCGTGACATACACTTTAAAAATTCTTGATAAAAAGATTCATCAGTAGATCCAAAAATAATATCATCTACATAGACTTGAATCAAAAGAATATTATTATTCAAAGATTTTATAAACAAAGTAGTGTCAACATTTCCCTTTAAAAAAACCGTTATCAAGTAGAAAAGAGCTTAGACGATCGTACCAAGCACGAAGGGCTTGTTTCAAACCGTATAAGGCTTTCTTCAACTTGAAAACATATTCAAGAAATTTAAAATCAGTAAAACTGGGTGGTTGAGCTACATAAACTTCTTGTTTTATAAAACCATTTAAAAATGCGCTTTTGACATCCATTTGAAATAATTTAAAATTATGAAAATATGCAAATATACATAACATGCGAATGGATTCTAATCTCGCAACTGGGGCATAAGTCTCATCGTAGTCGATACCTTCTTCTTGATTGTATCCTTGAGCTACGAGTCGAGCCTTATTACGAGTTACTAAACCATTCTCGTTCAGTTTATTTCGAAATACCTATCGGGTGCCAATGACCGGATGATCAATGGGCTTGGGAACAAGTTCCCAAACTTGATTTCGTTCGAATTGGTTTAATTCCTCTTGCATAGCATCTAACAAAAAATTATCACTATATGCTTCATCAATATTTTTGGGTTCAAACTGCGAGACAAAAGCAACACAAGAAGCTATATCTTTATTAGAGGAACGAGTACTTACACCCTTGGTAATCTTACCAATTACCAAGTCCTTTGGATGATTAGCCAAGAATCTCATCTCTTTTGGTGTAGTCTCAAGATTGCTAGTTTCGGCTTCTTTGCTTGGAGGTTCATCTGATGCCTGATGTGATGGTTCTACATCTTTGTGTGAAGGTTTTGCAGTGGCTATACTTGGTGCGATTATGTCTTCATTGTCATCATCGTCTAAGTGTTCATTTAGCTCATCAAACTTGGCGTTGATAGATTCTTCAATGATCATGGTTCTTTTGTTGAAGACTCTATATCCTTTGCTCTTTGCTGCATAACCTAAAAATATACCTTCATCGGCCTTTTCATCAAATTTACTCAAATTATCTTTAGTATTAAGAATAAAACATTTACAACCAAAGATTTTAAAATATGAAACATTTGGTGTTCTATCAAACCATAATTCATAGGGAGTCTTCTTCGATATAGGTCGAACTAGAACCCTGTTAAGAATATAGCATGTTGTATTTACAGCTTCAGCCCATAAGTATCTTGGTAGACTAAACTGGTTTAACATAACTCTAGCCATTTCAGATAGAGTTCTGTTCTTACGTTCCACAACTCTATTTTGTTGCGGAGTCCTAGGGCAAGAGAATACATGCCGATAACCGTGTGTGTCACAAAATTGCTTGAATTCTGCATTCTCAAATTCACCGCCATGATCACTACGAATACGAGTAATCATGAACCCTTTTTTATTATGTACTTTCTTGTAAAAGGTGACGAATTCTGATAATGCATCGTTCTTGCGTGCAAGAAAATAAACCCATGTATATCTAGAAAAATCATCTATAATGACAAATACATATAACTTACCACCTAGACTAGCAATTCTACTTGGTCCAAAAAAGTCCAAATGCAACAGTTGTAAAGGTCTAGTGGTACTTACAGCGTTCTTGGATTTGAATGCGGATTTGGTGGCTTTGTTCTTTTCACATTCACTACATACCGTATCCTTCTTGAAAGAAATATCCGGTAAGCCGCGTACCAACTTCTTTGTAGATAGTCTTGAGATTGTATCAATGTTTGCATGACCGAGTCTCATATGCCATAGTTGACTCTCAACACTTTTGGCCATCAAACATCTACCTGCTGTGTTAGCATCTTCCAACAAGTAGAATACATATATATTGTCTTCCCTAATACCTTCAAATATAGTACTACCAGTTGAACTATCAACTATAGTACATTTATCTTTTACGAAGTTAATACCATAACCATGATCAGCTAAATGGCTTATGCTGAGCAGATTATGTTTTAACTCGGTAACTTGACAAACATCTTTAATCACTGGATAGGGAGCCTTACCAATGTCACCGATACCGATTATGTATCCTCTTAAATTATTACCGAAGGAGACGTATCCTTCTTTATTCCTCTTCAACAGTGTTGCGAATAATGAAGCGTCATCGGTCATGTGCCGTGAGCAACCGCTGTCGAGGATCCATTTGCTCCTAGCATGTAAAGGGGATCCCACCTATAAAACAATTTGCAGATGAAACTCTTGGTACCCATTTCTTGTTGGGTCCTGACTGGTTAGTTTTTGGTATCCATGCATAAATATTTAAATCTACTAACTTTTTGATTCTACATGCAGAAGATATATGACCAATGAGGCCACAATAATGACATTTAGCATGTTGAATGTTGAAAGTAGTGTGAGGTGCATGATTGGTAGGTTTTGGTTTTCTAGTATAGAAGAATGCATGCCTATTAGTCTTCTTGGACATAGTTTTGGTATGGTTTGGTCTGACAGTGTTGGGCGTGTTCCGATGATTCGGTAATTGACACGTGTTAGAATAGGAAGCAGCAACTTCAGGCCGTTTTTCTAAACTAATTTCCAACTTTTTAGAAGTGTCATATAATCTAGTATAGTCAGATGTGAGTGATTCTAATCTGACCTGTGCACACTGGAGACTCTTTCTCTCCTTAGATAGGTCTTCCTTTAACTGGATAATAGTTTTGTCTTTTTCTTCGGATAGCTTAACAGTCTCGTGTAACAACAACTTAATAGATGAAAGCTCACCAGACTCATTTGAAGAGTCATTATCTCTAACATGATCTAGTAGGTCGGTAAGTCTTCCTATTTCACCTTTGTACTCTTTGAGTACCTTCTTAGAGGTTTCATATTTACTACGCAGTTTTCTGTAATCATCTAACAGTTCACTGAAAGCCTCTCCTAGTTGCTCAAAGGTGAAATCATCATAAGGATCAAATAGAGGATTAGTGATTACTTGATTGCAAGCCATCAAGCACACATTTGCAGCGTCATCTGATTGTTCATCTTCTGAGTCGCTGGCTTCACTTTCATGCTATATGCTTGTGTTGGCGTACTTTCTTGATGTAGATTTCTTCAGATAGCCTTTGTCATATTTGCTATTTTTTATTGATGATGATGCTGTTGGATAGTCTTTCTTCATGTGTGCTTTCTTCTTGCATCCGTAGCAAATAGGATCTTTTTCGTTGTTGTTGTTACTGTCTTTTGTTCTCCTGTTAAATCTCTTGAACTGCTTGAACTTTCTTACCAGAAGAGCTTGATCTTCAGAGTCGGAGTCGCTGTCATCAGAATCATCTTCGATGGTTCTTCTATGTTGAGCCTTGAGAGCGATAGTCTTCTCTGACTTCTCCTTTGGTGTACCATCTTCAAAGTCTTGAAGTTCTAACTCGTGAGTGAGTAGCTTACCCATGAGTGTTTCTAGAGACATTGTTGAGAGGTCGTTCCCTTCAATGATTGCAGTAGCCTTTGGAATCCAGTTCTTTGTAAGGGCTCGTAGAAGTTTGCGAATCTTCTCATGGTTACTGTAATCCTTGCCTAGTGAAGACAGAGGATTTACAATATCCAAGAATCTTGTAAATATCTGAGTGAATGATTCACTTGGCTTCATTTTGAACACCTCGTACTCCTGAGTAAGTCTGCTGATCTTTGACTCCTTACTTATGTTGTTCCTTCGTGGGTTACTTCGAGAAGTTTTTACACTTCTTTTGATGTTGTGTAAATAGACACCCTGTTGAATTCAGTTCTGTCTAAAGCACAAAATAGAACGTTAATAGCATGTGCGTCAAGACTGGACTTTTTCTTTTCCTCTTCTGTATATTTGTCATGGGGTTTTTCAACTAAAATACCATCAACATTAATACGAGGTGGCTTTTTATAGCCATCAATAACTACAGACCATAAGTCAAAATCAAGAGATTTCAGAAAAAAACTCATACATGTTTTCTAATAAGTGTAGTTTGTGCTGTCAAACAGTGGAGGTCTGTTTGTGGCTTGGCCTTCACTTGTGAATTTCACAGTTGCCATGTGTAATGCTGTGATCTATATAAAAATTGAATTTAACTGCAATTTTACCTTATTTTACCTGTATAACCCGCTCTGATACCAATTGTAGGAACGAAATCGTAAAGTAGAATACTCTAGAGGGGGGGAATAGAGTAGGCAGTGGAATATTGCTAATTAAAAATCTTGTTAGCAATTAGATCACAGATATAAAAATAATCACAAAATAAATGACAGAAATTAAAAGTGATCAGAAGGCAAACGCAAACACCGAGATTTATACTGGTTTCTCTCTTGTGAGGACTAGTCCAGTCGGAAGAACTCTAGCTTCCAGTTGAATCCACTATTGAAAAATCCTGCAAGTTTTCATACGAAGTCCTTGCAACTTCTACAGACGCGAGCTTTGATACGAAGAACTCGACCAACTTCAATTGTCAAGAATTGTATCTTCTATCAAGCCTCTGATTACAATCGCTCTGAAACTTCTAGACCGTACCGCACTGGCAAATCGACTAGAGGATTGTAACTGGCTTAGGATTTGAAAATGAAAGCTTTTTAGAACTCTTTGGAAGAAATGTAAGCTTTAGAAGAGAAGAGATTGAAAGTGAATTGGTGATTAGAAATAATCGAAATACTTCTCTATTTATAGTTTTTCCAAAGACAGAACTCTGACAGAATTCGGGCAGAATTCGGACAGAACTCTTTGTAACAAACCGCAACTGAAGGGTGACCAAGTTCAAAATCAAACATTTACTAACGTTCATCTTGGCTGAACTCTGGCCGAACTCTGGCTGAACTCTGGCCGAGTTCTGCTAGGGTTCTGCCAGTTCATTTTTGAGAAAAATTAATTTGGCTTTTTGAAAAATCCTTCAGAAGTTTTTTGTAAAAAGGATATTTTTCAAAAACATAGGTCATTTGTAAAAGAATAGGGTGATTTTGAAAAACGATTTCGGATAGCCTATTTGCCAGTACGACTCGGTGTACAATGTATTCCTAGACTCAATAAAATAAAAAATTGCATTGCTTCAAAGGAAATATATTCTGAATGGCAAACGGCTTCAGTCTTGAACATAGTTGATATCCATCGTTGAGCAGTGTCCAAAACGTCGTAGGTAAACATCTGAATTGACTTGCATTTATATCGAGACAGTGTTTGATCAATTATTAAAATCAGGTTTGACCATGACCAATGGGCCAACACCCCTGCATGTTGATATGGTATTCAGGGTTCACATGATCAGGTTTCACATATATGTAGGTGAGGCTTGTGTTCGTTTGGGGCTTGCATATATAGGTATGTGAGTTTTAGAGTGTGTGGGTGTGTTGATGTCAGAGGGTTTAATCCCAGAGCAATTGCTCAGTCACCCTTGAACATTACCTATTTTATTTTTGTCCCTATTATCATTTATGTTTCAGTCCATTATTCCTTCTAAGAGTTGCAATCACATGTGTAATCAGTCCATGTTTGGACTTTGAAATTAGTTCTTCCTATCTGTCATTAGCCCCTATATTTTATGATTTCAGTCCAACTTGTTCAATAATGATAGCCCCTTGCTTGCATGTCCTGTTTTACTATGTTTTCAGTCCTAATGATATATAGTTTCAGTCCTATATATATATATAACATTCAGCCCTCTTACAAGTGAAATCAGTCCCTTCCCTAATACATTCAGTCCACTCTTGGACTTATGACTTTTCAGTTCACAAACTATACAAGTGCCAATCCATTTATCCCTCCACCATCTCATACTCCATATCCTTATGAGTTGAGTGTATTAGTGTGTGCTTGTGAGATGTGTGTTGTTAGGTTCATGCATAAGGTAAATGTATGTATGTGTGAGGTACCATTGAGTATGGGTTGAGAGTCAATATTGTGATGCCTATATGTATATGTAGATAAATACATATATGATTCATATGTATATATTCATGGATATATATATGACGTATATGTGTGATAGATAGGTATATGTATGTGGTTTGGTTGATAGGCTTATGTATGTCTAGGGCTATAATACTTTGAGTATATATACATTGATATGTATATATGATATATATTATGGTATCCTAGTCTGTGGTTTGGTTTTATGTGTAGCCTATAGATGACCTAAAAATTGACCAAGTTTAACCAATTGATCATTGCTAGCCTAAGTATGACCAATATTGACTTGTTGACTTAGTTAACTACGTAGTTGACCATAGATAGTTGACTTGACTCTTAGTTGACTTGGTTTGACCCAGAGTTGATCAAGTTTGACTTAGACCTAGTTTGACCTAGAAAGTTGACCAAATTTGACTTAGAGTTGACTTTGACCAAGATTGGACTATAAATCATGTAGATTGCATCATAAACTTCATTTGTCTTATTTTAAACACATTATAATCTGAACTGTTCTATTTAGGACATTGTGACTCTGGTGCAGACATCTGATATTATATTACTCTTTTCATAGTATCAGGCAAGTATATTCTTTGATAGTTCTCTTATTTACTTGTCAATTACTTTACTTCAGTTCTAGTTAGTTTTATGTGATTCTTACAACACGTATGGATATTTTTGGATTCATGTATGCGACACATATACCATGTTGTCTGGCCTCTATTACTGGAATCATTGTTGGTCTCATCATGTCTGGCATCTATTACTGAAATCATTCTGAAATCATTGCTGGTATCATCATGTTTGGCTGGACTCATCTCGATTCTCGTGTCTTGTACTGGATCCACTTGTATTGCATAGCGGGAAAATATTGAGTAAGACATGTAGACATACCCCAAATCTGGAATCTCCCTACTGGAATCTACTGGAAGCATAGCCATCTCTCGCTTGATCAGTGAATGATGTGCATGATACCTACAGTCATTTACATGTCGATCTCGCTATTTTAAAATACATTATTAGAGTATAGTCTGGACTCACCCTGGAATCTTTGATCACTGACTGGAATCATCTTATACTGGACTCATCTTGTACTGGAATCACCTGGTATCAGATTCATGTTGTCTGCACTTACTTCGGTTTTACACTTGTTTACATTTACTGTCTGAACTTATATCATGTTACTCTAGTACAGCTAGTTTCTATTTACAGTCTTCATTGCCATGATTCTTTTCTTGTTTTACTTACCTTACTTTTCTTGTATCGTAACTGTTTCTCTATACCATCACCTAAATATAAACTACCATGTTCATCAATAAAACTTTCTATAACTGCTTTAGAGTTCTCTGTCATTTACTTGGGTTTTCTAGATGAATTGTACTCGTTCCTGTCCAGACTGGACCTGTTGAAAATATTACAGATGCTTGCCCCGAGGACACTTGCCCTACTTACTATGGACCAGGAGATGGCTTAGCTTTCTTTGGCCCCGACACTCAGGATTGATCGGGAGACTAGCTAGTTGACTTGGTTTAGTTTTCATGTTTTAGAACTTGAATTGTAATAACTTGAGATATGAGTTTGTATTTGAGTTTGTTTGAGATATTATTATTATTTAGTAGTTGATATTTGTTGTTGTTTGGTCTTTAGTTATAAACTTCTGTGTTATCATATCGTACTTAGACTGTGGTTGAGATTTCATTATATCTATACTTGTCCTCCGTTCGGAGTTGAGATTTGACAAGTACATTATATAATTGCGTGAGTTGTTGATTAGATAGTAACCTAGGACAACGTTCTACCGTCGACACTGCGGCATAGGCTGGACGTACCCACTTTTTGTGCCACTACACTGGGTGTGGGTCGTGACACTAAGCCTTTGGCTAAGGTCAAAAACCCTGTGTAAATGATGATATACAAATTAATAAAATAACATCTCTTTTACAGTATACTGATGTTATTTATTATACTAAATGTTACTTAGAAATGCTAGATAACTTCGAACCACTCACAATAGGAGTAGTTCAATCTTTCCAAGACAAAGTATCATTCGAACCGGCTCAAGATTCCTTCTTTCTAGTTCCTTCCAGGAAGAAAGATGAACTTTCTATACTTTTTAGTAAAGGAACAGAGCAAAAAACTACGTCCGATAGCGAGACTGAAAATGACAATAACGGGCGGCTCCAACTACGACGTTATAGTCAAAAATCTAAAGACATCATTCAAAAGATGTGCTACAGTTTCAAAGCTGGCCTTAATGGTGGCAAGGGAAGGCAAACTCCTATTCGTATCCCTACTCCAAAAGGAAAGTCACTACAATACTATAGAAAAACAAAGCATGGGTTGGGCTATACTTCGCCAGTTACGACCCCAAACGCTTCTTAGTCTGACAAAGAGGAGCGATCTAACTCTTCTGACTCTATTTCATGGGATTCTGACACCGGTATAGGGTACGTCCATCGAGTGACTCTATCTTCTAATATGTGACCGCCGAGTTCTCAGAAGACGATGACGATTTTGTTGAAGCTCTTGAGTCAGATCATTGGATACACAGAATGGACAATCAATGGAAACTTTGCTTCGAGCAACGCGAACCACCTACCAAAGATTAGTTGGTCCAGGTCGATGTCGGAAACAAAGCTTCTTCAAGGCCAATCTTCATCAGCAAAATCCTTCCTAAATCGGATAAACAAAAACTAATTCAGCTCATTAGGGAGTACATTGACGTATTCACCTGGAGCTATGAGGATATACCGAGATTAGATCCTCAGATCGCTACCTATAAACTCAACATCCTACCAAATGCGATACCAGTTAAACAACAACAGCGTCGATTCTGACCTGATATGATGGACGCTATAGAAGCTGAAGTCAAGAAGCTTATCGCCTGTGGCTTTGTCAGAAAAGAACAACATCCCGACAGGGTATCTAATGTCGTCCCAGTTATAAAGAAAATAGAGAAGGTCTGAGTCTGCATTGACTTTAGAGACCTCAACTTTGCTTGCCCCAAAGATGAGTTTTCTCTTCCGATCACTAATGTCATGATCGACAACACTTGCGGGTTCGAACGAATGTCTTTTATGGATGGATTCTCAGGATACAAACAAATCAAGATACATCCAGAAGATGAGAGACATACATCTTTCTGTACTCCTCTAGGAGTCTATTGGTACACTGTCATGCCGTTCGGTCTTAAAAATGCTGGTGCAACCTATCAGCGGGCTATGAGTACCATCTTTCGTGAATATTTGCGAAAGATAGTCGAATGCTATGTTGATGATATGGTCGTCAAAAGTCGTCTAAAGGAAGATCACATCCAAGACTTGAGAACTATCTTCGATTTAATGCGCCAGCATCAACTCAAAATGAATCCCACCAAGTCATTCCTGGGAGTCTCTAGTGGCAAATTCCTCGGATTCGTTATTACCTTTAAAGGTATACACATTGACCCCGAAAAAATCAAAGCCATTCAAGAGATGCGTCCTCCACGCAACCTAAAAGAGCTACAAGGATTCCAGGGACGGCTTGTGTATATCAGAAGATTCATCTCAATTCTCTCTGGACGCTGTAGACCGTTCATTCAACTCACGAAGAAAGGTGTATTTTCCATTTGGACTGAAGAATGTCAACAAGCATTTGAAGACATAAAGCGGTTCTTGATGAACCCTCCAGTTCTAGTGCCTCCAGTCTCAAGAATACCTTTTCTGATGTATGTTCGAGCAATGGATCATTCCTTGGGTGCCTTGTTAGCCCAAAAGAACAAGGAAGGTCACGAGCAAACTAACTACTACCTCAGTCGCACGATGATCGGTGCCGAACATCGATAGAGTCCGATAGAAAAAGAATGTTTAGCCCTAATGTTTGTTGTTTAAAAAATGCGATATTATATCACGGGTCAAACCATTCATGTCATCTCTAGAGTCAACCCGCTTCGAGTTCTGATGAAGAAGCCTAGTACACTCAATTCCAGGCTTGCTATATGGGCCATATTGCTAGCACAATATGATATAGTTTATGTCCCACAAAAGTAGGTCAAGTGTCAAGCCCTTACAGACTTCTTAGCGGCTCATCAATCCCAAAGACATCTAAACTCTATGACGAGATTCCTGATGAAACTCTGGAATCTAACATAATTTCAGAAGAAGTTCTTTCCTGGCGTCTATTCTTTGATGGTGCATCCAGAATTGGACCCAAAGGTACCATTGTCGCTGGAGTTGGAATTTTACTTTTATCACCGGAAGGATTAGCTATTCAAAGAGCTTATTCCTTGGACGAGTCATGTTCCAACAATGTGGCTGAATATAATGCTCTACTTATTGGCTCAATTGGCTAAACAGCTGGATATTGAATATCTCAAAGTATATGGAGACTCTAAGCTGATCGTCAATCAGGTTAGAGGCACATATAAAGTTCGGTACCAAGACCTTGTTCCATATCATGATGCAGTAGTCAGACTGGCTACATCATTCAAAGGTTTCTTCATTGAACATGTACGTCGGGTGTGCAATACAGAGGCTGATGCACTTGCCTATCTTACAGCAGTATTAGCAATCCCAGTAAAAAGACAACAGATGATTGTCATCACTAACAGAGAGTTATTTGCATTGAGAATAACTCAAACATTGAATTTAGTAATTCAAATAAAATTGACACTATTAGTGAAGACCAGAGGGCTCCTTTCATAGACTTTGTGGTACATGACATCTTACATGAAGATCTTAAGGAAATTACAACAATCCGTCGACGACCACTCCAGTTATTACAATCACACCTCCAAGACCCTTTATCGACGAACATTTGACAGTTTACTCCTACGTTGTCTTGCGGGAGATGAAGCAAAACAAATACTATTTAAAGCTCACGATGGTGTTTGTGGTGCACATTAGCCCGGTCCTAAGCTACAGGATCGTATCTGACGTATGGATTACTACTGGCCCACTATAGTATCAGATGCTATTGAATATGCAAAGAAATGCCGAGCGTGTCAAATCCATGCAGATTTCATTCATCAACCATCAGAATTCTTGCATCATACTCTAGCATCATTGCCCTTGGAAGCTTGGGTCATGGACGTCATTGGTCCTATCAACCCATCGTCATCTAGAGGATATCGGTTTATATTAGTTATAACCGACTATTTCTCGAAATGGGTAGAAGCTATACCCTTGGCTGAAGTCAAAACCAGTAGTGTGATTAGCTTCATTAAACATCATGTGATTTATCGATTCGACATTCCTCGACGAATCATTCATGACAATGGACCTCAATTCATTAGTCAAAAGTTTACTCGATTCTGCGATAACAACATGATTAACAATGTTGCTTCTATGGTATACAATCCAGCAGCTAAGGTTTATCAGAAGCATTCAACCAAACCATCATCAAGCTTCTTAAAAAATTTGTTTCGACCAATAAACGTAAATGGAGCAAAAAGCTTGGAGAATGTCTATGGGCTTATCGTACTACCATACGCACTCAGACCGATTGTACATATTTTTCCTTGGTGTATGGATGCGAAGCTGTCCTGCCATTGGAGATTCAAATCCCCTCATTAAGGATTGCAATTGCCAATGAACTCACAACAAAAAATAATGATCGTATTCGACTTCCGGAGCTTGAAGCACTTGACGAGAAGCAGCTACTAGCTCAACAGCATATTGAGCTATATTAAGCCTGTATCTCAAAAGCCTTCAACCGAAAAGTCAGAGTACAAATATTTCAAAAAGACGAACTAGTACTTACTGTCATACATCCTATAACTATGACACACATGTGCAAGGGTAAATTCGAAGCAAAGTGGGAAAGTCCCTATATTGTAAGCAAGGTTTTCTCAAACGGAGCTTATCAACTGACCGGGATGGACGGCCAGGTCGCTATGATGCCTATCAACGGTAAATTCTTAAAGAAATACTATGTTTGAAGAATATATAAGACAACTTCTCAATATTATATATGTCTCAAATCTTTGAGTTATTATCTTTTATTTACTCTTTTGTAGATAAAAACCACAAATAATAAACTTTCGAAGGAAATCCCCAGTGGAGTATATCCTGATCATATCACATTATCGCAATGATTATCTTTTAGAACCCAGTTGTTTTAAAAGATATCCTATTTTTGAGTCCCAGTCGACTCAAAGATAATCAATAGATATATGAATTCACGTCAATATTACTTCTGAATTCTATTATCCATATCAACGGCTTGTCACATCCATATTACCTCTGATAAAGTCGTCTTTTGAAATGACAATATCTTAAAATTATATTATGTCACGTCCACATTACCTCTGAACGGATATAATGAGTATTGTTATTTTCTAAGAAAATATGTTATGTCCGGTACCTCTGAACATATTTTCTACTCTTATCTATTACATATATCTATAATAGATATGTAATGGAACCACAAAAAGATTATTAATTTTTTATTTTTATGATGTGCAAAATATCAAAAGTGTACATCATGCAAAAGATAACAAAAAGCTGTCATGGATAGCTTCACTTGGGGGGCTGAGTGCTAAGATCAATTATTAGTTTCTTCAGATTGTCGGCTCTCTCTGTTCTAGAGTCGAGCACCCTTTTCCTAGCCAGAGCTCTTCCAGATTCTGGATCAAAAGGTTGCAGGGAGATAGCCCGATGTTTAAGTTCCATACTCTGAGTACGAATAAATTTATCTCGCTGCCTCCTCAGATCATCCAGCTGGCACTCGGCAACCTGATGTATTTCAAGTACTTCTTCTTCACGTTGTTGAGCTACCTTGAGTACCCCTTGAAGCTGGGCCATCTCGATTTCTAACTCCCGAAGGCGAGTTTGACATTCAGTCTCTTCCTTTTCCTTCTCTGCAGCTTCAGTCTTATAACGCTCAAAAGAAGAAGTAGTGTCGGCAATGATAAACTCCAACTCTGCAGAGAGCAGTAAAAAAGCTACTACAGAAGCTTCTAAGTCAGCTTGTCATGCGGCAGACTCGCAAGCCATCGCTTCACATTCCGCATCTACAAGCCTTTGGATGTTTCCCCTTATCAGATCTTGATAAGGCTTGATAGATTCCTCAAGCTCTCCAAGATATGTTCCAAGTAGCTGACTCTATCCAGATCACCGATTTTTCGAATAGCTTTGATGATAAAAGAGGAAGGGCTCCTTACCGACTCATAAGGTTGGCCCTTTTCCAAGACCATCTGAATTAGAGTCCCCAAAGAGGTGAAGAAAGCATTGGTGTAAGCTTCAACGAAGATTTGTTTATCACTGGTATACCAGGAGTAGCCACTTCTGTCCGAATCCCTCCTTCTGTAGCAGCTGGAGGAATCACAGATTATGCATCAGAAGATCTTAGCACTGGCATCATCGATGAGCTTCCTTCTCCAGTCTGAGTTCCCATGTCCAAAGGAGCCATGGTTGAGCTAAAGCTGAAAGTAGTAGACGAAGCTACTACAATTGTCCCCATGGGACCCTCTGTAATCAAGATGCACAATCATTATACATCGTCAAAGGAGTTAGGGTAAATAAAAAGTCAAAAATTTACCTGATCCCGACAGCATGTATGGGGTCTCATAAGGCAGATCTAAATCTGTGCGAAGCCTCGTCATAGTAGTCTCAAACACGGCTGCTTGACTGCTTCTAGCCTCTGAGCCTCCTGATCGAAAATGGCTGCTTCGGGCCCCAGATTCTGCTTGACTTATTGGGACTGCCATTTTCGTTCCCTCTGTTTTAAAAATTTGTTCTGTCGGGGTTTGAGTCCCCTCAGCATCAGTTTTGGGATTCTCATTAATCTCGATATCTTTAACAGTTAAAGCCTGATTTTCACCAGCTTCTTGGTTATCATCAGGGTTATCATTTTCATTCTCATTATCTTATGGATCAATGAGGTTATGATCACAATCTTTTGGGCTGTGGTGCCCTTCTTCATCAACAGGGTGCTCTTCATCCTCGTTAGTAATATGGCCCTCTTCGGCCATCAAGTCTTGATCTCTCAAAACCTTTACGAGAACTGGATCTGACCCAATTTTATCAGGATTAGGAACAACGTCCATAGAATCTCCTACGATCGAATCATCTTCGAAGTCACAGTCTGTGAGAGCCTCTATCATTTTTTGATTCCCTTGAGAGAGGGAAGGAGTTTGAGCTGTGGAAGGAGCTGTGACATCGAAATTGGAGTCCATTGAAGGCAATACCTTCTCAGGAAGTGTAGTCTCCGGGACCTCGGGAGTTGGAGACGACATCATTATTCCTGCTGCAGCTAGTACAGTCGCAGGAATAGTCATCTGTATGGTGACTGGTGTAACGCCCCAGTCCCAAAATACGTAGGAGTAGGAACGTAGACATGCCAGCCGTATAATAAATATACGTAAGCTGTAAAATGCAGTAGAACCATAACTAATCTCATCCACACAAAAATAAATGAATAAAAGATATCATATAATGATAATGAATTGTCTTGATATAATATGTTGGGCGGAGACAAATCCATTACCAACAAGTAAGAGAAAAATACATGAAAAATGAAATGAGTTTGGAGAGCGAAGCGAAGACGATCAAAGTGCAATCATCCTCGAAGAAATAGAGACGATCATGGCCACGGCTAGAACACCTGCGAAAGACAAGAGCACACACCTGGCGAGATAACCAGGTCCTCCGAGGGACGTAACAAGACACATAATATCATGCCATAATAACTGTGATATATAATATAAAGAAAGAAATATGTATGCAATCAGGTGCCTAACCCGTCTACAGAGATAATACAATAAGAACAAACCTTTCACGCATGGGCCGGATCAGGAATATCAGGAATCAGGACCGTATCTCCCACTGGAGATAACCGACAATCAGGACCGTACCTCACACTGGAGATTACTAGCTATCAGGACCGTACCTCCCGTTGGAGATAACCGGCAACCAGGACAGTGCATATATGACCCATACATTAAGGAACTGTTCTTCCCACTCAATGCCTATTATGTTGTATCCACAACATAAAACCTCTATTAACCGCTAAGTCAAACTAAACATGCAACCTCTATTAGCGGTTATTCCTATCGCACGGCTTATACGTACCGGTGGCCAGCCAGTCACGCATGTCCGTGTTCTGCATGCGACACACAACATCGTGGTACAACATGTCAAGGCCAATGAATGCAACACACAAAGGTGGTCCCTTAAATCTAGGTTTAATGTGTAAGAAAAATAATACATAGCAGAAAATATAACTGAACAGTAAGTTCTAACAGGTTATGCCATGTATCACAGTTTATTTTGCATAAAGAAAATAATGAATAATGCATGAAATATGAGCTAAAATAAATAAACAGCAAATGGCAAGGTGTCTTGTTTGGTAGTATGCCTGGTGTGCTACGATAATCACGGTAGAACGAACTGCGACTTCGGGTAACAAGTACACAAGGTGACCTCTGTTGGTGGCACGGACAGTTCCAATGGGTACAGAAGGGTCAAATTAGTTAGGGTCAATAGGTGGAAGGAAAGAATTGGCAAGGGATAGGAAGATTGGTTACGGACAAGAGAAAAATCAAAGAAATTTTATAAATAAGAAAATATATATACGATTTCTAGAAATACTTATAATTCTTGAAAACCATACTTACTAGTAAAAATAAATTTTTGATAAATACTTGAAAATATATTTTATTAGTCGAAATATGTATTTAGGTAAATACTAGGAAAAATAAAATAAAAATAAAAATCGTTTTTAGGCTAACTCTAAAATAAACTTTTGGTAGGAACCTATATTTTTATATAATTAGAAATAATATGTTTAGGGTTTCTATTCCCCAAATTTAGAAAAATAGCCCAAGCAAAATAGTCTAATTTATTACTAGCAAATTTTAGAGATTATAATGATTTGCCCCAAAATAAAATTTACAAATTAAGGTGACCATACTAATGATAGTATCAATAAACTAATAACAATAATAATAATAATAATAATAAAAATAATAATAATAATAACAATAATAATAATAATAACTAAAAAATATACATACATAATGTTACACATACTCCTTATAATAATATGCTAATACTACTAATAAATAATAATAATAAAAATAAACCATAACTGATATCATCAGTGCTGCTGTCCTCTTCTCTTTCGAGAGAGAGGAAGCTCCCAAAGTAAAAAAAAAGAAAAATCTTAAGAAGGAACAGCAGGAAGCGGATGAAGAAAGGTGAGAGAGAAAGGAAGGAGAGAGAGAAAGAGAGGGGCTTCCAATTTTCTCGAGGGAAAGAGAGGAAACGGAGAGGGAGGCAGGGAGAAGGAGCTGAGATAAAGAGGGAAGCGGGCGGTTACAGATTTTGCGTCGCCGGTGGTGTTTGCTGCGCGCATCGGGCGGTGGAGGCGCTGAAGGAGAAGGGGGCGCGCACGGGGAGGTGGAGCGGCGGAGGTGAGTCGGCCAGCGGTGGAGGAAGAGGAAGGGCGACGCTCGGGAGGCGCTCGGGGAGCTGCGAGAGAGGGTTTCCGGCGAGGTTTTCGGCGGACGGGCGCGGCAAAGTGCGGCGGCCGGAGTAAAGGCTCAGGTGGCAAGGGCGGCGGCATAGTAAGGGTTTCGGTCGGGCTTGGCTGGTGGAAGGGAGCCACGCGGTGGCTGCTCGGGGCAGTGCTCGCGCCGAACACGGCGGAGCGCTCAGGTCGAGGAGAGGGTCAGCCCGGCGTGGGGATGACGCGTTGGGCTTGGTCGGTGGTCGCGGCTCGTAGGGACACGCGCTGACTCACAGCCATCGGGGAGCTTCGACGGGAACGTGTGACGTCGGGCGGCGTTCGCGGATCCGACAGCCAGGGTGTCGGATCCGGTCGCAACAGAGGAGCGATCGCGGGCGGCTAGGTCGGGGCTCTGGTTCAGGTAAGGTCGGGGGGGTGTGTGTTGTTTCCTTGTTTATGGTGGTGACGGGGGTGGGCTACTGCGGCGATGGCCGCGGTGGTTGTAATGTTCTGGATTTAGGATTTTTTGGCCGGATGTTTGTGGAGATGGTGGTGGCAGGTTTGGTACAGCGTGGTGGCGGTTACGCCTACAGTGGCAGAGGATTGTGGCTGGGATGTGTGGAGAGATGGGTTTGGCGATTGGTTGGTGATGGCAGTGGTGATGTTAGCGATGGGGGTAGCACCGTGGTGGCGACGGGTGATGGATGGCTGGGGTCGGGCTCGGGTCTGGCCGGGAGAGTAGGAAGTGGGGGTGCGGACTATAGGTCGTGGTGTCTGTCTGTGGTAGTCGGGGCAGATCGGTGGCTAGGGATAGGGTTAGGAATTTGTGATATATCGTGTCGGGGTTGTCGACACGGAGAAATAAATGTATATGTAAATGATGGAATAAGATTATGGATATGGGAACATGGACACGATACATGACATGTTTGTGGATGGATGGAGTAATTATGGAATAATAATATGGATAAGTACCTCACCTTATATAGGAGGTGGGAATTCACAGTTGGATAAGTGTTAGGATTTATTTAAAATCCCTTAGATAATTCATCTATTTATTTTAAATCAAATTCAATAAATTTCAAATCCAATTCTAAATAAATTTAAATCTAATTAAATTCCATCCTTTAGTTTAAAATCAATCAAAATTCAAATATAGATATTAATTTAACTATTTAAATAAATCCATAAAATCAAATCAAGATTTAAATCGCCACAATAATTTTAAAATAGATTTTCCAAAAATAGTAATAATAATAATTTCAAAAATTATATTATTATTTAAAAATAAACTAATAAATAATTACGAAATATATATGTATGCCACAAATAATATTTACATAAATATACTTTTCTAGTATACCATTTTATAAGAATATTATTTATTATTATAACTGTATGAATGAAAGGCTTTTCATAAATAAAATCGTAAACTTGAAAATTTTGGTACGATAGCTAAAAATAATTATTATATATATTATTTTGAAACTACAAAAATAGAAAAATTATTTTTCTAAAATATGTACGCTCGCACATATTCGCACTCATCGATCAATTACGAAAAATAAAATTTCGTACGCGACGTATAAATACAAAATAAAAATCAGTACCAAATTTATTAAAAAAATAAATAGTAGAAATTTAGGGGTTTTACAACTGGAGCCGAAGCACTGATTTATGTAGCCTCTGCAAATGAAAAAAAACAATGTCAATATTTTACTCAATCATGATTACATTAAAAGAGTATTAAAACCACCTAGTGGAGGTGGCAGATCGTACAAAGACAACGATGCATCAGGTCGACTCGAAGACTCTTTTGGCATAGAAGGAGTGGGTAAAGCGTCAATTTTTTGACGGTCTGCTTGAGTCACCTTTAACTTACTTCTAATTTTATGTATAAGAGGTGTCTGAGGTTCTTCTTCAACGTCATCAAGATTGTCTTGCACATTGGGTTCCCTGATAACCACTTCATGGACAACTCTACTATTCTTTGGAACTGAAAAGGGAGTCGCCTCTCCTCCTCCATGAGAAAGTCCAGTATTCATCTGCCTGGTTTGGGACCTGGTTGTCCTGGTCACAGGCTGCTCAGTAATTACCACTGTTATTTTCTTTTTCTTCCCACGAGGAGCTTTGAGAGGAGAAAAGAGTTCATCTGGATGTGATGGAGCAGACGATTCTCTAGTCCTCTGTTTCTTACTGGCCTTTTTATTGGAAGACTTTTCCTTATGCTTCCTGAGCGACACATTTAAAGGGTCGTGGACTTCGTCAGGAAAGCCCATGCGAGAAGATTCCAGAGTCTCATCAGTGTGGTCATGATTTCTTCATCCCGAAATGATTGTGCAGTGTGGACCCCATCTCTTGTCCGTTTATCACTTGCGAAACTGTTAGCCAAGTTGAAATTTTCGACCAAAGTGTTGGCTGAAGTATAAAAATTCGCGTATGTATGTAACATACGCGGACCTATTTCAGGGGAAGCATTGGGCATTAAGAATATGGCCTGGGTGCCTCTTGTATTATAGTATCTCCAAGCTCTGGCACCATCTATTAGATAACCCTTGGCCTACAAACAGGTGCTGGTGTTACCCACATGCATCTGGTCGTAGCCGAATTGCTGAGCAAATCGGCTTGGAAGGTATGGTTCCAAAAAACAATCACCCTCAAGCCGGTACACTAGATGAGATGGCCGAATCATCTTCAACTATACAAAATTATCTGGTGACAGACGGAGAGACATCGGTTCTAAATCCATGAGATGGATTGGAAGACTCTCATATCCTAGAGGAGGAGGGACGCATTGAAATATCCATCCAGAACCTCGGTTCAGAGCTCTTCTGCACTCTGAAAGTGCGTTTATATTCCATCGAGCAGTGGAATAACGCTTGATGAAGTCTCCTTCGACTACACCCATATCAGGATTTATCAAGCTTGGATAGTGCAACAACAACCACCCAAATAAATAGGTGTAGGGTATTTCGGTACGAGGGAAGTCGTCCCGAGCGTTGTTGTCATGCATTATGGTGTCAATAAAAGAACACAGGCCTGCGTTCAAGCTGCAAGTCATCGCCGAAAGGAGATCCATTTTGTAGCTGAATACTAGACCCACGGCAGCGAATAACACGTCTCGATGGAAGCTGTCAACGGCACTGGCTCCAGGTACCATGAACCGCCGTAGCCATAAAGAGAGAAAACCTGCCAAATGGGCTTCTCGAGACATAGGCCTATAACCCTGCCTAAGGTAACTTTCGATAGGAGCAACTAGTAGTGAATGAGTGCTAATCTACATTCAATATGTTATCAAAATGCTTGGATTTCTCTATCATCTTTTCTATATCGCTGCGGCTGAGCGATTTGAAGAAACAAGGGTCACAAGCTTGACTCTCGACAATCTTATCTTCTTGGACATGGCCGAAAAATAAGTACGACAGCCATTTGCTCGTGTAGCAAGTCCCTTTGGAAGCACTTTGATAATAAAGGGAATACACCAGGTAGTGGCATAAAAGCTCCTCAAACATAGCCATCATCTGAGGGTTCTCTGTTGACAAGATATCTAGCTCCTCATTTGTTGGCACGTACTCTTCATATAGGTTTTCATCCATTAGAAAGTGTGAAAGGTATTTCATCTCATGAAGCGCAAAGCCAATCTCTCCGTGAGGAGTCATGAAAATGTCAGTCATATCATTGTACCATTCTATCAGAGCCAAAAATATATGGGCATTAGGATGAATGTCGTGAGCTATAGTCCAAATCAGATCATACAGCTCTATTTCGAGGAGCTTGTCTTTGAATTAATCTAAGGCCCAAACTACGACGCTTTTCCAGCACTTCATGTCGGGATTCACCAAACCTGTTAACCATATGGTTTGATCTGGATATCTTCCCTTAGCCTTAGCGAATATGTTCACGAAAATGGGCACTCTAACGGGAATTAGCATCGACGAAACTTCAGGAGGCACACAGTTCGGTTTCAGACCTTTCAGGTGAGAGTTGTATCTCTCTGAAGTGTTGTAGAATGTATCCTTGTTCTGGGGACCCAGTCTATAACATATTTTTCCAACCCTGGCCTGTTGAATTGGGGTCAGATCCTATGCCATCCGTCGGGGGGAACTGGAGTGTATATATCGAGACAGGGACATGTGTCTCGACATCTCAGTGAGATACATAACTCTATCCCCACATTGGTAAATTCTATCCTCTTTTTTCGCTTTGGGTTGGGCCATCTTCTTGATTACATCTCCAAACAAGAAAGATTGTTTCTTGTGTATGACATGGTCCAAACTTTCTAGGGGTTCACCGTTCATCAGGCATAATAAGGTGCTACTCTCTTCGGCTGCAAGCATGATTCTTCTAGACTCAGGAAGATTGTACTGAGGGTATGATACGTAGGATAAGTCCTCTCGGTACTCTGATACTCTGAAAGCCGAGGCTAATCTTTCAGCATCTGGGTCCTCCCTGAGATCAACTGCAAAAAGAAAGGGAGGCAAAGTTCAATTACAAGTCTAGGCAACAATCTCTAAGTTTAAAGCAAAGTGTGCAAGCTCTAGGTTGCATGAGTTTTTGTGCATGATTAGATTGGGCGAATTTATGAGTTGCGCTGGACACAAGTTCAAGGTGCGCAAGTCCGACATACGTGATCGCACAAGTTCAGAAGGCACAAGTTCAAAGTGCACAAGTCCGACATGCGCGATCGCGCAAGTTCAGAAGGCACAAGTTCAAAGTGCACAAGTTCGACATGCACGATCGCATAAGTTCAGAAGGCACAAGTTCAAAGTGCGCAAGTCCGACATGCGCAATCATGCAAGTTCAGACGGCGCAAGTTCGAAACTTGTGCAACACATTTCGTAAAGACGAAAAATGTGTGTTATGATGCAGCCAATACTCTAAAAAGAGGAGGCGCAAGTAATGAAGTGCGCACCTGCACTCTAAATAGAGGAGGCGCATATTATAGTGTGCGCAGGTCGACCAGAGCTCTAAGAAGAGATGGTCGACTCTGACCGACACCTAGGGAGCAGTCGACTCTTTTTTCGAGGATCACCTTCGAGTGGCAGGTTTTCCCTCTCAGCTCTCGACGACGGTGGTGCATATCGAGGCGCCCTCATCGTTGACGCACGTGACGAAGGCCCGACGATGCCCTTACCCTTGTCAGCAACAAACTTCCTTGGTGCCATGGTCGGGGAAGCTTTTGAAGTTGGGAAGAAGGAGATGAAGGGTTTGGGGAAATCAAAACTTTTTGGTAAAAAAGAAAAAAAATTCTTTCTCGAAAACGACTATTTATAGCCTAAGAAACGTTTTGTAACTGTTGCGCAACTTACGCTCGAAAGTCAGAGTCGGTTATGTTGTTGGCAGGCGCAACTCATGTCAATCTCCTTTAAATTCAAAGTATTTCAAAGTTTGAAAATTTTCAAAATTTGAAGGGGGTCTTGTAGGAGCTCAAAAATAAATGGGCGCCACTCTTAAAAAGGTGCCAACATCAGTATGCGCCTGGTCACACTACAAGAAAAAACCCTTTTTACAACGTTTCATCTACAACACATCCTGAAAACATTGTAAAAATAGGGGGTCTTCTATAACCTTTATTATAGAAACGTTGTAAAATACCAGTACAAACAACGTTTAATATTCAAACGTTAATGCTTCTACAATAGTCATTCACAAAAGTTGTGTATTACTATCTTCAACAACATTTTATTAACAATGTAAAATGTATTAATTTTGACAACGTTTATTTAATGTTGTCAAAGTTATTAATTTTGACAATGTTTTTAAAATATTGTAAAAATATCATGTTCAACAACGTTCATCAAATGTAGTAAGTTTTCTATCTTTCACAATATTTGTACGATGTTGTAAAAGTAATTTTATTGTACCACTTTATATAAACATTGTGTATGTATTGTTATTTTACAATGTTTAAGAAACATTGTAAAAGGATTATATTCACCAACGTTTATTAAATGTTATAAAAGGTGTGTATTTTACAATGTTTATACAGTGTTATTAATTTATCTATATTTTGCCACTATAAATAAATATCGTTAATGTATCTATCTTTTAAATATTTTAAATTGTATATCCATGTGTTTGGCCAAAAAAGAGACACACTTCGTCCATCATAAGTTACACGTTTCTTACATGTGTCAGTGTGGTGTTAAATTTCTCCCCAAATTTTTCATTCCTCCCAAAAAGAAGTGTTCTTCTATTCTTTAAATTAGTTATTATTTTATATGGTGTCATTATATTCTTTAAATTAGCTTGAGTTGATAAAGAATTGTAATGGACCAAAGTAAAGTCACTTTGTTGCTAGCAACAACATGTACATATTTTGTGGCACCGACCAAACAGTTGCACACTAGGGAGCATACAAGTACTAAATATGCAAAAAATATAATAATTGATAATTATTTATGGTAGGGCCCTCCTAAAATAAATAATATATATAAGAGGACATTGAGAATTGGAATACAAAAGAGCAATACTCATCGTGAACCCTCCGTTCCTTATAACTTTTTGTTCTCGATTTACTAAATATAAAAATGTCAACTTTTTGCATAATATAAAATTGTAAAGTTGGAAAAGCAAACTCTGATTTATTAAAGGAATATGTTGGTCATTCAAAAAAGTTGTATATTACTTTCTTCAACAACATTTTATTAACATTGTAATATTTATTAATTTCGACAACATTTATTTAAATGTGTCAAAGTTGTTTATTTTGACAACGTATTAAAATATTGTAAAAATGTCATGTTCAACAATGTTTATAAAATGTTATAATTTTATATATTTTATAATGATTGTTTGATGTTATAAAATTAATTTTATTTTACCACTATATATAAACGTTGTGTATGTCATATCATGACAATGTTTAAGAAACATTATAAAATGGTTATATTGAACAAACTTTATAAAATATTCTAAAAGATGTGTATTTCACAATGTTTAGACAATATTGTAAATTTATATAAAATATTTATAGGATAATATTATTTGAAATGTTGGTCTTATTAGGTCGATGCCTCACTTGGTAGCATCTCGTGATTAAATGGATTTGTCATGTGTTGAAACCCATCCCTTCCACAGCTTCGAAAGACAAGACTAACGCAATATCTTCTTGCTCATTCTATCTTCATTCGCGTAAAAGTCATGACTCCTAAACCTCTATTTTACTCTTTAAAGTATTTTTTAGCTTAGATTATGTCATATATTCAATTAATGAACTATTAAAAATATCTAGCAAACTATCCGAATTTCTAAAACTTAATCATTGAGATAAATAAGTTTTCTTCATTTATATACTTTTACTCCCTTGATGAATGGCCTCTTTTTTGTTCAATTATCTTTTATGACTTGACTGGAAAGAGAATCCAAACATCGGTATCAGTTAGTATCAGTAGCGATGATATCAGATTAGGAAAAAACAAAATATATCGGTATCGATCATTGCCCCGAACGCACACCTCACGCACTCCGCGCGCTCTAGAGCTCAACGAGACGGCCATAACGTCTTTCGACGCCTGCAACTCAACGCCTCGCCGAAGGCGCCCTCCGACATCTTCAGACGCCTACGGCAGCCGATGCCGTCCTGCAGCCAACCGTTCTATGCGCACGGCGTCTTCTCGACGCCCTTACGACACCGCACAATGGACCGCGTGGTCGGCCGTCGTTTATACCTGTGGTAGAATGGTGTCGATTCCCGACAGCCTGCGCGACACCCTATTAGTTGAGTTATCATGAACGGACTTCCCATTCGTGGCCCACGCAAGTTCAGATCACGGCCATTTGTCATGAGTACTCAGACGTTGCTGGTGCCTCATACCGTGCAGGCTAGGCTCATCATCGCCCTACTATCATAGAGTTAGCTTAAATATAACTTAAAAATTGAATATATTTATAAAATTTGTTATATGTTCAAGTTATTTTTTATTTTTTTCATCAACTAAGCGAGAAGATAACATATACAGTAATTAAAAATTTGAATTTATATATATTAATTCTATAATACAACTTATTTTTGAGTCGTTTATAAGTCGTATATTTTTTTAGAATTTGTTATATGTTCAAGTTAATTTTTTATTTTTTCATCAACTAAGCGAGAAGATAACATATACCGTAATTAATATATATATATATATATATATATATATATATATATATATATATATTCTATATTACAGCTTATTTTTGAGTCGTTTATAAGTCATATTATAATATATATAGTATATGTATACGACAATTAAATTTTTTAATTTGTATATATATTACTAATTGATAATATATTACGGCATATTTTTTAGTCGTTTCTGAGTAGTATTATTGAGTATACCAAAAAAATTTGACAAAGATAATTCTAGACTGGATTTGACAGATGAAAATTTTAATATTTATTCAAATTATTTAGTATACAAAAGATTCACAGAGTCCATAGAGGTAATCGGATTTGAGTATTCTTTTCACATCAATATTGAAATCCTAACCAGATTAGTATTTGCATATTACCAAAAATTGAAGTCACCGACCCCTAACCCGATTAGGATTTGCATATTTTATATATGAAATTGGGACTATCCATATATATATATATATATATATATATATATATATATATACTATATATATATATATATATATTTATATATATATATATATATTTTATATATATATACATATATATATATATATAATATATATATATATATATATATATATATAATATATATATATATATATATATATATATATATATATATATATATATATATATATATTGTTTTTTTTTCTTTTTTTAGAAAGGCGCAGGCAGAAGCTATATTACCAAAAATACTTCTTCTTTTAGACTGGTTACCAATTTTATATATAAAATTGGGACTATCCCTATAAAGTTTCTCCTCACCTCATCTTTCCAACAGACACACAAAAAGACCACGACCCCCAAAATTTCCCCTCGTTTCTTCCAGAAAACCTAATCACCAAATTTCCCTCCTTTTCCCATGCTAAAAATAGTTAATCATCTGATCTTCCCTCTCTTTTTAACCGACGGACACCCGCAGAAGCTCTCCTCCCCCCAAAAAATTAATTGAAAGAAGAGGTATAGGTTCTCCCTCACTACTTCTATACTTTTTTCTATCGCGTTGAACTCTGAAACTGTTCTATTCTCAACCTATATCCTTTGGTTGCAGCAATCTTCCCCAACGAAGTCGAAAGTTCCTGCGGTTGCAGCAATCTTCCCCAGCGAAGTTAAGTTTCTCAAGGTGGGCCAACCGGACTAGGGGAAATCTTTACGTTTGTGTTCTATTTATGGTGATATGCTATAATAGGTGATATATTTGTGTTGTTGAAATATTCAGAGTTATATGCTACATTACAAGTTCTTATGTTTCTTTTAGTTGGTATGGTCGAGTCGTTTAGGATGTGTGATTACAGTTGGAGATTCTTAATTATCTTCCATGGAAGTTAAGGTCTTGTTTGGTTTTTATAAAGCAAGAATAAACTTTGGAATTGGCAACAAGAAAATAAAATGAAGGCCATTGCAAAATTTTATTAGTTTCCATACACCATATTGTTTGGGTTTTTTTATAACGAGAGTTTAAAATTTATGGCTGATTTTTATCAACAAAGTTTAGAAGTCCTTATCAAAGATGAGGAAAATATTCAGGACAGATCTCACTATATTGATTACTTTGATATAATAAATTGGATTAAGTAGCTAATATATTTAATCGTGTTAGTTTTTGTTTAATGCCATACTCAAATATTTTTTAATGCTATCAAAATGCTAATCTTTTAGTTTTTTTAATGTCATAGTTAAATTTTTTAATGCCATACACTTGTATAGTGCAAGCTTTGGCATAGATACTCCATCGGCAAAGCTAACTTGTCTTGCTTATCATAACACTATAATATAATACACATCATTGTAAAAACAATAATTCATTTCATGGCACATCTTTTCTGCTGAAAGAGATAAGCTAATATAGTACACATCATTGTAAAAACAATAATTCATTTTATTAAAAAAAGTAAGGGCATCAAAGTACATTCTCACCCAATGCAACTGTTTCTCAGCTAATAAAACTTTTCTTCCAAAAATAAACAAGTTCTAAAATCAAGTTTTTTCCAGTCAACAATAGATTATAACAATTGTAGTCTAATTTCAATCTGTCAAAATCTCTGTAGCCTCTATAGCAACGAACAATTAACATGCATTCCTCCAAAGTATCTGGATCAAAAAGAAAAAAAAAATCAGTCAATGAGGCAAGTAATGTAGATTATAAATGTACAACTTTTGAATAGCAGTAAAAAGAAAAGTAGGGATGTTATATAATTGGCAAAGTTAGTGTAGGATTTAGTTTCCTAGGATGGAATAACATTTTGTGTTGTATTATTGTTCTTATTTTATCTCCATTTGAAGCTATTAATATGTATTATTGTTCCTAGAATCCATTTATTCATGGAATATGTAGTGCCTTTGAATTTTCGAATTCTAACTCAGTTGTTGGCTGTTTAACTTGTGTTTTACAGAATAAAAAAGTTAAGGGAAAGACAACTACAAGGTTCCAAGAGATAAACTTGGCATACAAGAGTAAGCATATCATTTTTATCAAAGATGGGACCATTTAACAGTGCTAGATGTTTTTAATGTCATTAGAGAAAAATATGAAATGTTGAAGGTTGGTATGAGTTGCCTTCTATTCTGATATTGTGCGTGTTCTAATTTATCTTCTTGTCAACTTCAATGCAAAATGTGACTATTTGTTCTTCTATGTCAAGTTCTATTTGGACTTTAGAACAAGGGCTGCTCTACTTGATTGCTAGTTTGCACAAAGTCTGATTTTTGTGGTTTAATTCAAAGTAAAATGGGTATCTTTTTTATATGCATAACATGAATACTATCAGAATACATGAATTCATGAATGTATAACATGACTAATTTTTGTAGTTTGATTCCTGACTAATTTTATCAGAATACATGAATTCATGACTGATTTTTGTGGTTTGATTCCTGCTTGTTCCTGACTAGGTGCTTCACCCAAACTAGAATTCATGAATGTTCCAACATGTAAGTCTTCAAAAAAATCTTGCATCTCATGAATACTATCAGTTAGAGTCTCTTCTTCACCTGTACCATCATCATCATCACTATCATCGTCAAGAATCGTCGTATGTTCAAATTTTTCCCCATGATGTACTCAATTGGTATAAGTTTTAGTCATCCCTTTATCAAAAAGGTGAGTTTCCACCATATTTATATGTTGCGAATACACGTTGTTGCAGTCATGACACGGACAACAAATCCTATTGTTCTTGGTTGCAATTAAGTAGTCTTTTGCAACAAAATGTTTCTGCTGCTAAAGTTTTGTAGCAAAAAGTGTGTTTTCTTGTAGTTAATGGATTTTAACTCAAAATGCAATATAATTCACAATTTTGTTTTTTTTCTTTTCCTTTACAGAAGTAATAGACTGATAGGAAAAAAATGCATCATTCTTGTGATGGATAAGGCTTGGGTTCATCTGCCAAGGTTAAATTTGACATTAACATCATAATTTTTATATTATATTATTGTCTATTTTTTCAATATTATGCTATCATTGTTTTTAAAATATATTTCTTTATGCAGAGTCACTAACGAGTACAAAGAAGGAGCATCAAATTTTGTTAAAAATGCTATGAAATATAATGAAGTTCTTAGAAAGTCAGATCTTGCAAAAGATAATCTCAGAAACAAGGAACAACTTGAGAATATTAGTTGTCCATGTACAAAGTGTCGGAACACATGTGCTAACCTACCTGGTCATATTGTGTTTGAGCACTTAGTGTGTAATGGCATGGATCCTACTTACACTACTTGGGTTTTGCATGGAGAACGTTCTACTGTTCATGGAGATGAAGAATTATTTTCTGATACATATAGGATGTTTCTAGACGCACATGATAAAATTATTCTAGATGATAGAAATGAAACACAAGAGGTCAATGTTCCAGAAGATGCTGAAACTCCTTTATATCCAGGTTGTACTAAGTCTACAAAGATTTCTGCTACAATAGCTTTATACAAGATCAAAACTATGAATGGATTATCAACTAGTAGTTTTAACGAACTTCTAACCACAATTAGTGGTATGCTACCAGATGCGAATGTGCTTCCAAAAAGCAACTATGAAACAAAAAAGTTGTTGAAGTCTTTTGATCTCAATTACGAAAAAATACATGCTTGTGAGAATGATTATTGTCTGTTTAGAAAAGAATTCTCCGATTTGGATGCTTGTCCAAAATGTGGCTCTTCAAGGTATAAAAAAGATGGCAATGAGAATAGGAAAGGGTGCCAGTGAAGGTGCTTAGATATTTTCCAATAATACCTAGGCTTAAAAGGATGTTTAGATCTCAAGATATAGCAGGACAACTGAGATGGCATGACACGAATAAAAGCATAGACGGAAAACTAAGACACCCAGTTGATTCTTTAGCTTGGAAGACAATTGACAGAAAGTGGCCTAATTTTGCTTCCGATTCTAGAAATTTGAGATTTGGACTTGCAGCCGATGGATTTAATCCTTTTTCTGATCTTAGCTCCACGTATAGTTGTTGGCCGGTCATGCTTGTTACATACAACCTTCCTCCATGGTTATGCATGAAAAAAGAGCACCTAATGTTATCTTTATTAGTTCCGGGTCCAAAGCAACCAGGTAATGACATTGATGTATACTTGGAACCACTTGTAGATGATTTAAAAGAGCTATGGAATAATGGAGTGGAGGTATATGATGCATTCAGTAAGTCCATGTTCAAGCTTAATGCTATCTTGATGTGGACTATTAACGATTTTCCCGCTTACGGTAATCTGGCTGGTTGTACCACAAAAGGAAGGGCAGCTTGTCCTATTTGTGGTGTTAATACATTATATGACTGGTTACCATTTAGTAGTAAATGCGTATACATGCATCATAGGAGATTCCTTCCTCCAAACCACCCTTTTCGTAAAAAAAAGAGTTGGTTTAATGGTAAAAATAAAGAGAGGGGTAAGCCAGTTGTAATGAGCAGTATGGACGTGTTTAAAGCTACAAGTAATATTGAAAATGATTGGGGAAAGGAAAAAAATTCAAAGAAGAGAAAAGGAAAAAAATCACAAAAGGTAAAAGATACAGATGATGCTAATATTCAGATATGGAAGAAAAAATCGATATTCTTCGAGTTGCCTTATTGGAAGGTAAGTTACCTAAATTAATCTAGTACTATTATGTTTTTCTTAATTTAGATTTAATATGGATTTTGAAAAATAATTTTTTTGTGTCTTTTTTCAGGAGTTGTTGTTACGTCACAACTTGGATGTAATGCATACTGAAAAATATGTCTGCGAGAGTATAATTGGCACTATTTTAGATATAAAAGGAAAATCTAAAGACAATCTTAATTCTCGAAAAGATATGCAACATATGAAAATTAGGAATGAGTTGCATCCTCAAGAAAGGAATGGAAAGACATACCTTCCAGCAGCACAACACACATTATCGAAACAAGAAAAACAGATTTTTTATAATCGTTTAAGGAAATTCAGGTACCCGATGGATATAGTTCTAATATTCGGAGATGTTTCTCAAAGGATAACAACGTCATAGGTCTCAAGTCCCATGACTGCCATGTTCTGATGCAACAACTTTTATCTGTAGCTTTGAGAGGACTCTTACCAAAGGGTCCAAGGAATGCGATATTTCGGTTATCTTCATTTTTCAACGAACTATGCCAAAGGGTAATAGATCGAAGGAGGCTGGAAAATCTCGAGAATCAAGTTGTCGAGACATTGTGCATGTTGGAAAGGTTTTTTCCTCCATCATTTTTGATATTATGATACACTTGACCATCCACTTAGTGCGAGAAGTGCGTTTGTGTGGCCCTGTACATTATCGTTGGATGTATCCGTTTGAAAGTACAACACTATATCCTCTTACTCCTTAAAAGTTACTTTGTAGAATTCATATAAAAAATGTTATATATTTGGAAACATTTTTTTTTGTAGATATATGAAAACACTAAAGGGGTATGTTAAAAACCCCGCACGTCCTGAAGGGTGCATAGCAGAGAGTTATCTTACGGAGGAGTGTATGAGATATTGTAGTGGTTACATGAAAGAAGCTGCTGAAATATGAGCGACATAGTCGAAATGAAGGGTGCATAGCAGAGAGTTATCTTACGGAGGAGTGTATGAGATATGTAGTGGTTACATGAAAGAAGCTGCTGAAATAGGTGAGCGACATAGTCGAAATAAAGGATTTCAGAGTGTAGGTCGTCCAATTAGTAAAGGAAAGCATGTAATGATATCTGATGAAATGTTAAAAGTTGCACACCGCTATGTGCTATTTAATACTGTAGAAGTGGAGCCTTATGAAAAGTAAGTATTTACATACTCAATAAGAAAAGAATCTACATTATAAGCTTAGTTAGGGTAACACTTACATTTTTTACTATATTGTTTTCTACTAGAATGCATGGATGAGCTGAAGCATTTAGATAGTCGTCTCGTCACAAATGAACTCCAGCTTTGGAATAAACACTCGATTACATTTACTGATTGGTTCCAAGAAAAGGTAATGATTATATAATTTTTTATTAGTCCAATATAAAATTGCAACACATATACAAAATTTAAGCTTTGCAATAAACACTCACTTATATTTACTGATTATTATAACTAATGTCAAACAAATTTACAGGTTCAAGGGGAAATTAGCACAGGAAAGCCTATATCTGATACGATAAAGTGGTTATCATATGGGCCTATAAAGCAAGCAGTTACTTATACTGGATATGTTATCAATGGGCGTCGGTTTCATACCAAAGATGTCCAAAGGGCAACACAAAATAGTGGTGTTTCGATTGAAGCAAACAGTGTGAATGATTCCAGTAATAGGATACAAGCTTCTAAGGCTTACTATGGTGTGCTAAGTGAAATTATTGTGTTGGACTACAATATTCTCCAAATTCCGGTGTTTAAATGTGATTGGGCTAGTATTGATCGTGGCGTAAAGGTTGAAGATGGTTTTATATTAGTTAATCTCCACCAATATCAAAATCAATTTCAAAGTGATCCTTTTATTCTAGCTTCTCAAGCTAAGCAAGTTTTCTACTCAAGAGAGTCTGATTCATCAACTGGTATGTTGTGTTGAAAGCACCACCTAGAGGTTTCCATGAATTAGAATCATTTGACGAGAATACTGAAATAAGCTCTCAACCGTTGGATGTATCGAAGCTCAATGAAGATATGGACGATGAAGATGATAGCTTTGAAAGAAGGGATTGTGAAGGCATTTTACTATAGTAGTGATTACTTATGTTTGCTTTGGAATTCTTTTTGCATTGGTTGTTTTAGTTGTTCTGGATGCAGTACTTTGGTTGTTTTAGTTGATCTTTCTGTTTGTATTTTAATTCTTGTTATGTGTCAGACTATGAATCGACTATGGATATTAATTTAATTTCATATTTATTGAATCTAATTGTATATGTTAGTTCCTTTTTGTCACTTTCAGCAATTGGAACAATCGGTAACTGAAATTTAGGAGTGCCAACGCCAAATGAAGGTAATAAAACTTACAATTTCCATTGTCATAAAATTACTTTGTTTAGATTTTACTGTCTAAAGATTTGTACAAAAATGTATTATATTTTCAGAATTCCAATAGGTTGCCGAAGCGATCCTCAAAAGATTGCAATCTGTGAATACTGGAGCCAATGGGTGTGATAATCTGATTGTATGGGTCTTTCTTCATTGCATTATTTAGACACAAAATCAAGAATGTAGAATTTAGTTAAATTTTTTTTACTTTGTATACTGATTTTCAACTTAAATTATATTTCAGAAGGATAAAAGGACGGAAATACAGACAAGACAATCACCACCATCGCTTATGCCTTCTATTGCAGATCTTTAACACGATGATGATAATATCCAAGACGTGGGTTTAGATGATCCAACATTGCCTGATGCAGACCCTTTAGTAAATGGTTCTCAGAACAATCACGAATATGAAGAAAATTCAACTCAAAACAATGATGAACCTGAAGGAAATTCTACTCAAAATAATGGCAAAAATCCTAAACCTAAAAGGATTAAACGCGGCAAAACACAACTGAAAGGTCTTGGGGTTCAAGATACTCATCATGCAGCTTTAGCAGTGGAATTCAATGAAAAGGGACAACCTATATGTGACAATTCTGTTACCTTATCCTCATTCATAGGTGCCTTAGTCCGTGACAAGGTTCCGATACTCTTTGACGATTGGAGAAAAGTTCCGACGAATCATAAAGACAACCTCTGGACACTTGTGCTGGTAAGTTACCCATTAAATATATCTGATTCAGATACTAGTTGTCAATGCAATTTTATATCTAAATATATTATAAATGATATGCATTACAGTTGAGATATAATTTGGATGAAACACAAAAGGATTACATATTGCAAAAGATGGCAACTTCCTTGAGAGAGTATAGATCCCGTGTAGGCAATGGAGTGATGGAAGCTCTTACACTAGAAGATGAAGAAAAGACGACAAGTCTTGTTGGGTTAAAGCCTATGAACTTATCTGATCACCAATGGAGTGAATTCATAAAAAAAAGAACTTTTCCAAAATTTCAAGTAGGTTAAAAAGTCTAATGATTAATAATATAATACAACTAATTTCATGCTTCTTGTTCCTATTTTTTTCAACCTGCTATTGATTTACTCTTTGACATAGACTAAAAGCGTCATGATGAAGAAAGTAAGGAAACATCATACACAACCACACACGATGAGTCGGAGAGGCTATGCACGATTGACGGTTAAATTGGTAAAAATTCATTCTAGTATTTCTGCAATTAGGTTATATGGATAGCCACATTTGTTCGAAGTATGCTAATTTATTATAATTTGCAGATAAAGAAAAACCGGATCAGGAAGTAACTAGAGTTCTATTGTGGACCGAAGGACATTTGAACAAGGATCGAGAACCGACAAATAAAGCTGTCGAAGCATCAATGGTAAGAAAAACATAATTATTATATGTATATTCTTACTATCTTCCTCAGTTAACATTAAATATTTTTCATATTGATTTTCCAGAAAAAAAATTAAAGATTTCAATGAATCACGAACTAAGTCCACAAAAACATCAATGAAACATGATGCTCTTTCACATGTTTTGGGTGAAGATCGACCTGGTAGAGTAAAAGGACTAGGGTTTGGAGTTACACTTTCCAAGCTAAAAGCCCAAGCACATACTAATAAGGTGGTGCTTTCACTTGAAGAAAAAATGAGAAAAATGGAGGCTAGACTAGATATGTTTTTGGAGGTAAGATCTTGGGTTTGGTTTTCATGATTAACATAATTTAGTAGATTTTGTGAACTGATTGCATATGCTTATTGTAATTATGATAGGAAAATCATCGCTCACTTGGTAATGCACGTTCACCCGAAGTTGATACTCCCATGGTAAATCACCAAGTTAGTTTTTGTTGTCTATTAATTGACCATTGGTGTCCACATGCAAACTAATTGTATATGTTTATTATGGTATAGTCAAATCGTGCTAGCAACATCATGGAAGGTACCAATAACATGCATGAGCCATTGGTTGGAGCTAAATGCAAGTTGTTGAGTTGGTATAGGAAAGGAGAAGTTGTGGCTGAAGGTGAAATCTTTTCTACAAATCCTACTGATTTGGTTCACTTCAAACCTCTAGGACTCGATGCTTGGAAGGTTTCTGTTGATATTGCGGTGGATGAAGAAGCTTATTTGTGGAGAAGTACAGATGAACTCAAGGTGGTTAGGGATGCTATAGGATCTACAGTTGCATGGAGCAAAGCGTTTATCTCTTTTGATATTTAGAATCCTTATTTGACTATTATCGACAGTTTAGACTCCTTTTTAAGAATTTTATTGTATTGAGTTTTATTAAATATTTTGATGCTATATGGTATGGATGTTTTATTGAGTATCTTGACAGGATACCTTTGTCAACCCTTTTTAACTCCGCCAATGTAAATTTTACATTGCCGGTCCCAAGCCCGGATAAAGGAGGAGGGAGAAGGAGCTTACTTATCTCTAAGGAAAAAAAAACCTGCTAGGTAAATTTTTTAGAGTTATAATATAATTGTAATTGTAGTTTTGTTTTTTATGTCTTTGTCTAATGTAATTGTAGTTTTGCAGACCCTTTAGTAGATGTATATATTATAAATTGCTGGTATGAGTCATAAAGAGCCTTAACTGCCTCATATGCCACATATCTAGTATATTTGTATAAACTGTAGAGTTAGTCTTGCAGTTTAAGTTCTTAGAGTTGAAGCCTGTGATTAGAAGGGCCTACTTGCCATTCTAAAGCAGAGAACTTATCACAACCCCTTTTCAGCCTATAACATCAATAACTATATCATGTATTCATGCATATATATATTTGTACCAATTACCACATTGTAAAGTATAGATATTCAATCTTCTTCAATGAAAGAAATTCCAGAAACATAGTGGAAGAAATTACCTGGCTCAGAGCTCCCCAACTCAAGCCTATCTTATTGGTCAGATATTGGAAGAATTGGTTGTACTGTTGGCTAAGATATACCTAAGCTTAATGGTTTTTTGCTATTCAAAATTAATTATTTCTCATGTAGAATGCCTTGTTTTGATCATCGATGGGAAGTCTCTTGCTTTGATCATCGATATATATCTTGTGGCTCTTAACTTTTTTCATGGTTGGATATTTAGGTTCTCTAAAACGAACAAGCAGCTGGTCTTTCGATGAGAAGCTTCTCATACAATCAATTTACAAGGTACTATTTTTATTCTTTTTGTGCCTTAACTGTATAATGAAAATGAATTAGCTTGCTTAGATAAAGTCCATACATTTTATTTTTGTTGTCTAAATTTGATTTTTTTTCCTAATCAAGTGGGTTCCTAATTATGTTATGTAGGTTCTTGTTGCAGTATCCAAAAACAATCCCATTGTCCTGTATATAAGAGATGTTGAGAACCTTCTGTATAAGTCCCAAAGGATATATTCCTTGTTTGAGAGGATGTTAACGAAGCTCTCTGCACCAGTCTTGATACTTGGTTCAAGAACTTTGGATGCAGATGGTGACTTTGGAGAAGTTGATGAGATGCTTACCGCCTTGTTCCCTTACAACATAGAGATCAAGCCTCCAGAAGATGAAACCCATCTAGTTAGTTGGAAATCTCAAATAGAAGAAGACATGAAAAAGATTCAAATTCAGGATAATAGAAACCATATTGCAGAAGTACTCACTGCAAATGATCTCGACTGTGATGATTTAAGCTCGATTTGCCTGGCAGATACGATGGTTCTTAGTAATTATGTAGAAGAAATTGTGGTGTCAGCAGTGTCTTACCATTTGATGAACAACAAGGAACCCGAGTATAGAAATGGAAAGCTTGTTATTTCTTCAAAGAGGTATATTTATGTTTCCTGGGATTTCTGGTAATTTCTGTTAAATCTTCTTATTCCTTCTCTTATTATCTTTGAACTTTTCATTTCATATGGAAGTTTGTCCCACGGTTTGAGTTTATTTCAAGAAAGTAATATTAGCGGCAAGGACACCCTAAAGCTTGAGGCGAATGCTGAAGCTGGTAATGAAGGAAATGCAGCTTCTAGTAAATCACAGAATGCTGAAGCTCCAACTTCTGAAAACAAAAGTGAAGCAGACAAATCACCACCAGCAAAAGCACCTGTAAAATCTCCTCTGTTGTATGCAGAAACATATATACTTGTTTCATACAGCCCCATGATTATGTGCATCATCATCAAATAGCATTTTTTGCATTAGAAGGACTGCTGTGGAGCAACTCAATATAGTTATTACATAAAACTCTATGGAAGGAAAACTAGGATAAAAGATCTCACAAGGATTTTTCACACCAAAGGAGTATGTTAATACAAGTTATACAACTTTGAAAATCGTACTCTGGCGAGACCTTATCACTTTTATTTCACATCATGACCAATTTATTTTTTGAAACCTTGATATATAGTATGATTTCACCTTAATATTGGAGCGATCCTAGATAGCCTTCAATGGAACATTGATATACCTTTAGGTAAATGATTCTTTGCTAGTAAAATATGCCAAGTACACCTGTACCATAAAGCTGGTGGTATTTACGTATGCTCTCTCAATCAACTGCTGAGTTGTTGGAATGAGACCTCAACCCTGAACCATTTGTGTCCTTATACTTATTTAATTCTTAATTAATTAGTCTTTGTTCACCCCAGCTTCTAGTAGTTACTAGATTGATGTGCAGGACACACAACAGTTAAAACCTTGTAGGAACATCTCAGCCTTCCCGAGACATCCGAGCACACAACATAGAACTGCCTACTGAAATGTTGAATGCAAGTTTGCTCGTGATGTATGTATGTGGTCAGTTCATATTCTTCAAGTGCAAAATTTAGCTTAGACTGTTCCAACTTATACATGATTCTCGCAAAGAATCGGTTCAGTTGACATTATTTTACAGCTGTATTCAAATCATGAATCACTGGTATTGCGTGCTAATACATGGAGTATTCACTTTTCCGGTAGACACTTAACAGTTGACATTATCTTATAAAATGCAATCTATGATGATAAAGAATTTTAGAATTATCTGCTACTTCATCAGCAATTAAATTATTTTATGGTCGACTAGTTTGTCGATTATTATTTATTTGCTTTCCATTCATTGATGCAGCATAAATTTGATATATTTTGTTTATATTGGCTAATTATCTATAAGATCAGTTTTATGAAAATTATGCATCTGCATATTAAGATATTCTTGCAGAATTATCTTATGTTTGATTAAGAATATGAACGAATTCTCATCATATTTCTTTATGCTGTTTTGGATAACGAAAGTCTGCTCATATCTGCTTAAAGAATTCATGTATGCTTATTAAAGAATTTAAGATTATAATGAAATAGGAAGTTCCAGATAATGTATTTGAAAAGCGGGTTAGACCTGAGGTTATCCCAGCCAATGAAATTGGAGTAACATTTGATGATATAGGTGCCTTAAGTGATATCAAAGAATCTCTTCAGGAGCTGGTCATGCTTCCTCTCCGGAGGCCAGAGCTCTTTAAAGGTTGCCTCTTGAAGCCTTGCAGGGGAATATTATTGTTTGGGCCACCTGGGAAGTCTCTTGTATTTGCTTTGGAAGGCGATGTCAAGAACTTCTTCTTACAGCTGGCGGTTGTATGTGCATCGATTATATGTTGCCGCTCTTCCCAAAAACAAAAAGCTTTGGTGAGTTGATGACACTTTCTAAGGTTCTATTTCCTCCCACTGGTACTTAAGCTTAAGTATCATCTGATCGAAACCATGATAACTTTCAGGTAACAAGGCTGGTTAAAGAAGGCACGAATAAGGTAACTCTAGCAATTGGTGATGGGGCTAATGATGTCGGTATGTTTCAAGAAGCAGACATAGGGATCGGGATCAGTGGCGCAGAAGGAATACAGGTTTGTATTATCAAACTATACAATAGTGCAGAGTTTTCTATTTCTTGGGTTAAAATCTGCAATTTGCCAATTGACTGAAAGAGCTGAAAATGTGAATCATTCAACTCTATAATCATTTCAACTTCAGACTGCATTTGAATGTGTTTACATCACCATTCTTCATTATTTTCAACTAGTTTGCATACTGCACCATGCAAAATTTTGGTGTCAAATCTTATATCTTAGAAATGAATCTGGAACTTTGAATTCTTTAGATACGATCTTCGTGTTCTTCAAATGATCTTTACTCATCTTTTAACTTGAAAGAAGTTGTGACATTAGCATCCAATAAAAATATAGCTGCAGTACAAGTTCAAAATTATTGCTTACTCTCTCTTTTTATAAATGTTGCAATTGTCAGGCCAAATATGTTATCTTCAATTGTAACTTGACTGCTATATCCGAAATTTCAGGCGGTCATGTCGAGCGACATCTCAATTGCACAATTTCATTTCCTGGAGAGGTTACTGCTTGTACACGGACACTGGTGCTACCGAAGGATCTCATCAATGGTATATTACAATATTTTTGATCGAAATTCGAACTTTTAAACCCTAAATTCCTTACTCAACCTGGTGTTGATGTTCTTCCCCCCTTGTCTTGCAGATATGTTACTTCTTCTACAAGAACATAATGTTTGGTGTAACCCTCTTTCTGTACGAGGCCCACACATCGTTCTCCGGCCAACCGGCGTACAACGACTGGTACATGTCGCTCTATAACGTCTTCTTCACGTCTCTTCCCGTGATTGCTCTGGGCGTGTTCGACCATGATGTTTCTGCTCGCTTTTGTGTAATACTGTGTGTTCTCCATTTAATATCAAATCTGATCTACATTCAGGTAACGAGGCTGGTTAAAGAAGGCACGAATAAGGTAACTCTAGCAATTGGTGATGGGGCTAATGATGTCAGTATGCTTCAAGAAGCAGACATAGGGATTGGGATCAGTGGCGCAGAAGGAATGCAGGTTTGTATTGTCAAACTATACGATAGTGCAGAGTTCTCTGTTTCTTGGGTTAAAATCTGCAATTTGCCAATTGACTGAAAGAGCTGAGAATGTGAATCATTCAACTCTATAATCATTTCAACTTCAGACTGCATTTGAATGTGTTTACATCACCATGCTTCATTATTTTCAACTAGTTTGCATACTGCACCAGGCAAAATTTTGGTGTCAAATCTTATATCTTAGAAATGAATCTGGAACTTTGAATTCTTTAGATACGATCTTCGTGTTCTTCAAATGATCTTTACTCATCTTTTAACTTGAAAGAAGTTGTGACATTAGCATCCAATAAAAATATAGCTGCAGTACAAGTTCAAAATTATTGCTTACTCTCTCTCTTTTCATAAATGTTGCAATTGTCAGGCCAAATATGTTATCTTCAATTATAACTTGACTGCTATATCCGAAATTTTAGGCGGTCATGTCGAGCGACATCTCAATTGCACAATTCCGTTTCCTGGAGAGGTTACTGCTTGTACACGGACACTGGTGCTACCGAAGGATCTCATCAATGGTATATTACAATATTTTTGATCGAAATTCAAACTTTTACGCCCCGAAATTCCTTACTCAACCTGGTGTTGATGTTCTTCCCCCCTTGTCTTGCAGATATGTTGTAGAACATAACGTTTGGTGTAACCCTCTTTCTGTACGAGGCCCACACATCGTTCTCCGGCCAACCGACGTACAACGACTGGTACATGTCGCTCTATAACGTCTTCTTCACGTCTCTTCCCGTGATTGCTCTGGGCGTGTTCGACCAAGATGTTTCTGCTCGCTTTTGTGTAATACTGTGTATTCTCCATTTAATATCAAATCTGATCTACATTCAGGTAACGAGGCTGGTTAAAGAAGGCACGAATAAGGTAACTCTAGCAATTGGTGATGGGGCTAATGATGTCGGATGCTTCAAGAAGCAGACATAGGGATTGGGATCAGTGGCGCAGAAGGAATGCAGGTTTGTATTGTCAAACTATACGATAGTGCAGAGTTCTCTGTTTCTTGGGTTAAAATCTGCAATTTGCCAATTGACTGAAAGAGCTGAGAATGTGAATCATTCAACTCTATACTCATTTCAACTTCAGACTGCATTTGAATGTGTTTACATTACCATGCTTCATTATTTTCAACTAGTTTGCATACTGCACCAGGCAAAATTTTGGTGTCAAATCTTATATCTTAGAAATGAATCTGGAACTTTGAATTCTTTAGATACGATCTTCGTGTTCTTCAAATGATCTTTACTCATCTTTTAACTTGAAAGAAGTTGTGACATTAGCATCCAATAAAAATATAGCTGCAATACAAGTTCAAAATTATTGCTTACTCTCTCTCTTTTCATAAATGTTGCAATTGTCAGGCCAAATATGTTATCTTCAATTGTAACTTGACTGTTATATCCAAAATTTCAGGCGGTCATGTCGAGCGACATCTCAATTTCATAATTCTGTTTCGTGGAGAGGTTACTGCTTGTACACAGACACTGGTGCTACTAAAGGATCTCATCAATGGTATATTACAATATTTTTGATCGAAATTCGAACTTTTACGCCCCCAAATTCCTTACTCAACCTGGTGTTGATGTTCTTCCCCCTTGTCTTGCAGATATGTTACTTCTTCTACAAGAGCATAACGTTTGGTGTAACCCTCTTTCTGTACGAGGCCCACACATCGTTCTCCGGCCAACCGGCGTACAACGACTAGTACATGTCGCTCTATAACGTCTTCTTCACGTCTCTTCCCGTGATTGCTCTGGGCGTGTTCGACCAGGATGTTTCTGCTCGCTTTTGTCTAAAGGCCGTATGTCTAATTGCCATATTGAGGTTTTGCTTGAATTTATATTTACAAGTGTATTTGTATTTGTATTTGTATTTGTATTTGTGTATTTGTATTAGTATTATAATTGTATTCAATATATTTTTATTTGTAAATTGTATTTTTTTTAAAGTGGAAATATAATCAACAACGTTTCAACACTGTTGTAAAATAATATTTTAACAACATTTTTAAACATTGTAAAATTTATTTACAATATTTTTAAATTATTGTTGATATTATAATTCCAACATACAAATATTTATTACAATGTTTGGAAAACATGATTGAATAAAATATACAACATTTTGTAGAAGTTGTATAAACTCTTTTTATCAACAACGTGCCAAAATTGTTGTAAGATAATATTTTAACAACGTTTCTAAATATTGTAAAATTTATTTACAATACTTTTAAATTATTGTTGATATTATAATTACAACATACAAATATTTATTACAATGTTAGGCAAACATGATTGAATAAAATATACAACATTTTGTAAAAGTTGTATAAACTTTTTTTACAATATTTGTACAATGTTGTATAAAATATATGTACAATGTTTACTGAACGTGGTAGATATTGTTTCTACCACAGTTGCAAAATGTTGTTGAAATTATATTTACAACATGTGCAATTTGTTTTAAAAGTATTGTTTACAATATTTAAAAAATGTCGTAGAAAAGTTTTGGTCAGATTTTAGAAATTTCAACAATGTTTATAAACTGTTGTGAGAAAAACATCTACAACATTTTTACAATGTTCAAATGAACATTGTGGAAGATATCCCCCCTTTTACAACCCTGGATATAACGACCTTCTATTGAACGTTGTAAAAGACCTTTTACAACGTTTTTTTAACGTTGTAAAAAGGGTTTTTCTTGTAGTGTCATTAGGTTGTGCGATACTCAAGTTGCGCCAAAGTCAGGGTGTGCGAGTCCCACATGGCAAGCTTCCTCGAGAAGCTATAACGTAAGTCATGATTACTGACAGTTCGACAATCGAAGAATATCTTTTCAAATCTCGGGAAGCGCGACGCTCGAGAAGACTATATCAGTTTTTAATAAATGCTGACAGATGTCTTGCACCAGTCATCAAATGGCGCGAGGTAGTTAATGAAGAATGAATAGTAAGGGGTGCTAGTCATCAGGTTGTGCCCGACGCAACTATCAAACTGGCGCTACTTAACCAATATCCATCCAGAAGCAAAATGACGTGGCGGGCATGCCACTAATTTCGAAGAACGTGTCCACTATGTTGCCCATGACCACACGCATCTCACTCACAGGATGCCATGCGTCCCCAGCAGTTCAAGTAACCGTTTGCGCAACTGGATAGATGGCGTATAATACACAGTGCGTGCAACTCAGAAACAGTTATTTCAGAACTCTATAAATAGAGTTTCAAATCAGTACTAAAGCATCACTAATGATCATAATCTACTGAAAAAATGTTGCTGCTTTCTCTAGAGGCTTGTGTCTTCAATATCACATCGTCCAAAGGATAAAGTGATCGTCTTCTGATCAGATTCCTACAGTTATACTTCCCAAAATTTAAGTGTACTCATTGTACTTTTTTCTTCTTAGTTTGTAAATCAAACTTTTATTTTTTGCAAACAGTATATAGAAGCCCTAAGTTAGAGTTTGGCATAATAATCGAATCAAGAACGAGAAAATGACTATATTGGTCGTGATTAATTTAAGGAAGGGTATAACTAATTAAATATACTATTTTAAAATCATTTATAAAACTCCAATTTCTCAACTATAAATTAGGCTCAAAAGATCAATATAATAATATATTTTAAACCTCCAAAACTCAGTTGAAAAGAAGTAGGGCCTAAGACCCAAACCCAATATTTGTTGCAAGAAATTATATATATATATATATATATATATATATATATATATATATATATATATATATATATATATATATATATAAACTAAAATGTGTAATCACTAATTACAATATTAATTATAATATAGAAGCTAATACAATGATAATATTAGTAGTATCAATAGTTATATTTATAAGCCGAGATAATCAATAGGAAACAATTAGTTAACAATTCTATTAATCTAACCATTTCTACTAATAATTTCTTTAATACATTTAGAACCACTTTTAAATTATCTCGAGATGTATAAGTCTAGTATAATAGATATAATATCTATTCTTGAAAATATTTTTTAAAAATATTTTATACATGTCATAATAACATAATATATATATATATATATAAAAATATATATATATATATATAACATAATAACATTATATATATATATATATATATATATATATATATATATATATATATATATATATATATATATATATATATATATATATCGAGTTGTGGTGTACTGGTAACACCACCGTGCACCAGAGGTGAGGGCCGGGTTCGAGCCCTCCCTCCCACGGAGGTGGCTGAGTGGTGGTGGCCACGGCCTCCGGGCCAAGGTCGGGTGGAGTTGTCCACCGGCTTTGGTTTTTAAAAAAGAAAAAGAATATATATATATATATATATATATATATATATATATATATATATATATATATATATATATATATATATATATATATACACACATTTTTTCACTAACCAACACATTATTGAATGCTTGAACAAAAAAAGTCCGGCAGTACAACCACCATAAAAAAGACTAGAACAAAGCTGAAGGAACGTCGGGCTTGTGCTTGCATCTTGTCAATGCCTTCGAGATTTGTCTTCTAACTTATCTCTCAAGCAGCTCTACCAAAAATTTGAACTCCTCATAACGCCATTTATTTCTGTTCTTCCAAAGTACCTAAGTGATCGCATTGACTACAACCTCCTTTAGATGCAAATTCGGTCTTTTCCACCAAGACTTGAAGTTATTGAGCAGAATAGAGTGGCCCGTAGTTACCCGTAAATCTGTTTTGAAAGCTTGCCAGACATGCGAAGAAAGATCCCCATCTCCGAAGATATGCTCCGACTTCTTCTCATTCAGCTCATTGCAACAGTGACATTTCGAAGCCAATTGAAAGCCCATTCTTCTCACATTATCATCAATCGGTAGCTTATTATGAAGAAGTTGGAGCATATCTTTGGAGATGGGGATCTTAATGATCCCCATCTTCCATTCTTCTCACATTATCATCTGGCAGGTTCACAGTGAAGAAGTCGGAGCCAATTGAAAGATCCCCATCTCCGATTCTTCTCACATTATCATCTGGCAGGTTCACAGTGACCACTTCGCTGGCATGCAAGAGCTCCATATATGAGAGAAATATGGTTGTCTAGCTTTCGGGATCCTAATCGCCTTCCACGCAGCAGACACTGTGAACCTGCCAGATGTCGTCGATGTCCAAACCCAGTCACCATTCGTAGATTGGATTATATACTGATTTGTTAACTCGCGACCTTTAAGTAATCTCCTCCAGACATGAGAGCATTTCTGCGGGGCTCCTGCATAGTCCAAAGGCTGATATTTGCAGTACCTAGCTTTAATGAACCGCTACCATAGCCCATCTTGTGTTTTGAGTTTCCACCAAAGCTTAGCTGTAAATGCATCTATGGTTTCTTGTAGACTTCTCAAGCCAAGACCTGCTTCATCAATCGGTCGTGCCATATTTTTCCAACTAGACCAAATATGTTTCTGAACACCATCATTAGTACCCCAAAAAACCTCACAAACATGTCCTTTAGACGGTTGAGAACTGTCTGGGGAGGATTACAAGCCGATAAAGTGTATATAGGAATTGATGATATAACTGATTTAATAAGGGTTAGTTTACCTCCATAAGATAGCGTTTTCTACTGCCACCCTTCCAGTCTTCGTTGCACTTTTTGAATTAGCTCTTCATAGAGAGACACATTCCTCATACCCACTGACAATGGACATCCCAAGTATGTAAATAGGAGGGTTTTGATCCAGAATCCAGTAATGGCATGGAGCGCCTCCTGTCTATCAAAGATAGAAGATACATAAATGGAGGATTTTGTTGCATTGACCTGCTGTCCAGAGACACATTCATATCGTCGCAATAAACCATGTATGTGCTGTACAGAGCGGACATCTCCTGACAAAAATATTAGAATATCATCTGCAAATACATATATATATATATATATATATATATATATATATATATATATATATATATATATATATATATATTTATATAAAATATATATATTTTAAAATATATATATATATATATATATGTACACTTATAATATTTCTCTAATACCACAATAAATCAAATAATAATATTAATGTTAATAATAATAATAAATCCTTAATCATATACTACCAATTATCATTAATATTAATAACAACCATACTATTCACTAATTAATCATAAAGATATTAATTAAAACCAATTTCATAATTAAAACTAATTATTCCAAGACATAATAAGTCCAATTGGACAACCATTAATCATTTGAATATCTGGGCCTAAAACCAACCTACCCACTTAAACAAAAAATATATATAAGAAGGATTGAGCCCAGGGCCGGCCCACTGTGGGCTCAGCCTAGCTGTGCTCAACCCATAAAGAAAAATTAACTTCAGTTAGAAATCAAGAAATGCTTCAGTTAGAAATCAAGAAATGGGGTCATGAGCTTTGAGCTCATTCATAAACTTCCAAAGGGGACAGTGAGCTTTGTCCTTCTCTCTCTAAACCAAATTCTCTAAAGCTCACAGAGAAGTTCAATCAAGAAGGGGGAGGAGACACGGGGACTCAAAGTGGGGGTTTGTTTGGCGATCGGATCTAGGTGTGGCGGAGTCAGGTCGGTCGATGTCGGAAGCTGGGCGCACAGCTAGAATCGGTGTGAAAATGAGGGTGGCGCCCAGATCTGGACGGGGGCCGGCTCCGGGAATAACGTGGCGGCGCCAGGGCGGTAGCAGCCGGAGTGGGGTCGGGCACGAACACGGTCTGGTCAGGTCAGGTCGTTCTCCTCCTCGCTCTTCCTTCTTCTGTGTTGATGGTTGTTTGGTGGCGGGTGTGATGAACGGCGGTGGTGGATGACATTGGTAGTGGCGGTGTTTGGGAGCCGTGGGTCGACCGGGATGGTGGTGCAGTAATGGCAAGTGTCGGAGTTGGCCGGGGCGGTCGACAACATTGGTGGATGGTGGTGTATTTGTGTGGTGGTTGTTTGGCTACGGTGGTGGAGGCGCTGTTATGGTGATAGTGTTATTGCCGGGGCATAATTTTTTGATGGAAAATAGAGAATATGAAACAATTGTAAAAATAATGTTCCAATGCAACACTTCTAGGAAGGTTATGCAAGGATAACGAAGATCTAAAAAGATATCGTTATGATCTTACGAGAATCTAAAAAGATTTCGTAATCACAGCAATCAGATCGTAGTACTTCTAAAAAGAAGATACAATCAGAGTTATTGGCAGCAACGAAGAAGGTGACTAGCGAAAGATGGAAGAACGCCTGCTGGGGTGAATGATCACCGTTGCTCAAAGCTTTATTCGCCCTACACGAACAGCTTCCAGGAACCAGCAAGTTCGTCAGAGAACTTGGAACACTACTGCTCTTCTGACTCCTCAGATGGATACGATCTCCCGTGCAAAAAACAACGCTAGTGCGGCGCCTTTCCTCTCTCTCTCGAAGGCTGCAGATCAGAACTGTGTTAAAGAACACGTCTGAAAATCTCTGTTTACTTGTGCTAAAGAACACTTCGTAAACTTTCTGGTGGCTTCTCTTTCTGTTCTTTTCTGTTCTGTGAGAGAGGAGGAGAAGGCCTTATATAAGCCCCTGCAACAACTGTCCGGTTAGCACAATGTTAGGGATGTGGTAGTAACCACCCCGAACATGGAGCAATCGCTCAGAAAATGCAATAACACGTTCTGCTGGAAGTTGTTCCACCAGCGTAATTTACACTTTACGCACACAGCCCCTTTTACGCACCCTATGCACACTATGCACTCTACGTACACTGCGTACGCTGTGCACACTGCGCACTCTACGCACGCTGTGTACGTTGTGCACACTGTGCATACTGGGCGTACTGGGTTGCGTACTGGACTGCATAACTGGGCCAACATAACTGGGCTCGCGTAACGGGCCGCACAACGTGGTCGCGCAAGTGGCTCGCACAACGAGCGCAACTTAAGCGCACTATGCGCCAAGCGACGATGCTGACGTGCTAAGTGCAAAATGCGCCAATAAAACGCCACTTTACGCCTCATGAGCCCTTGAGCCCGAGTTCGAGCCCGAGTCCGAGTCCGAGTCCGAGTCGCTAAGCCCCAACGGGGCTTAGCTCCTATAGAAATAAATTTCCCAAGAGCAAAAAGCATGAATGCTTTAATTATTGATTTTAGCCTTTTTCCCATTAGAAAAATAATCCCATATGGCAAACCCATGTGCACCTCCACACCACATGTGCATCTCCAATAATAACAAAGCTAATATATAGAGATACAAACCATTTGTTTTTTCCGATGTGGGACTAAACCTTTCTAAAGGAAAAACCAAAAATCCAACAATCCCCCACATATCTCTATATATGGATATAAGTGTTCCCCACAGTAACTGTCCATCATGCATTAGGAGAGATGTCGCTTATGACTTGAATCTTCCCGCATGGGTCAAAAATCAAACTATAATACAAGAATGGACTAAGCCTTGAATTCTGCATCATAGCTGAAATTCTTTCCACTCACATAATGTAGTTACATGTGCTTCTGGCTACACATTAAAGGCCCTGTGCCAGCCTGGTTTCAGTGTATAATTTTGGGTGTCTACAAGTTTACCCTCAAGAGACGGCCTGATATCTCTGTCATACACTATAGGTGAGTTCATTATAAAAAGACATGGCATGAAGCGCTTTGCGCTTCCCTTGCGGTGCTACGCCGCTATGACATGGCTTAAAGCCGAGGCCTTACCCCGTACCGGAAACCTCATCGTAGTGTCATACTACAGTAGCATGAGGCAACCGCCTCTTTGTAGTGCCAAACTACCCAGCATGAAGCCTTAGGCTCCCTTGCGGTGTTACGCCGCAACGACATGGCTTGCAAGGCCGAGGCTTTATCCCTAACCGGGTACCTCATGGTGGTGTCGTGCCATTGTAACATGAGGAACTCCTCCTCTTTGTAGTGCTGACTACACCCCTCTTTATATTTAACATACAGCATTAGGCTAACTGCCTATTTGCGGTGCTACGCCGCTGTGACTTGGCCTGCAAAGCCGAGGCTTTATCCTATTCCTGGGCAGCACCCCACATATAGGAACCTCATTGTGGAGTCACCCCACTGTAGCATGGAGTTTCATTCCTTGTAGTACTGCTCTACCGTGCTTCCTGTAAAGCACTCCAGGCATTCACTCTGCCTGAGAACTCATTAAGGCAATTAAGCCAACCTTTCCACAGGAACCGTTTTTTCTGCAGAAAACAATAGTAGATAACAGTGGTTATAGGTCCGTAACCTCTCCATGCCCAATAGAACATGTACCCACTGTTCCTGATATTCTTCCGATTAGTGGTCCTCCCTTGAACCAAAAGCTAGATGCCTAGTAGATAAATCTTTGAACTATTAGCATAAAACTTTATGGTAGGAATACAATAATCCAATATCAGAATGCCTTCAAGCCCATTTTATAAGCTGTGTCATTGACCAGCTGGCGCTTGAGGCCCTTGGTGAACGGATCCGCTAGGTTCTCCTGACTCCGAACATCAATCACTACAATAACACCTCTCTTGATAAGATCGTGTACTGTCCTGTGCTTCAACCGCACAGTCTTCTTCTTTCCGTTGAAGAGGTCATTTGATGCCACCGCCGCAGTCGCCTGGTTGTCGCAGTATATCGGTATCGCCGGTATTTGTGCCCCAACCAATGGAAGATCATACATGAGCTCCCGAAGCCATTCTGCTTCCTCGGCTGCGGTATCAAGTGCAAAGAACTCAGATTCTATAGATGACCGCGAGAGTATAGTTTACTTCTTCGACTTCCACGATATAGCAGCTCCATCCATTGTGAAAATGTATCCACCTGTGGACCTCTCGCTCTCCACCTCTGAGCATCAACTGGCATCACTGAAGCCTTCCACTACCGACGGATCTCCGCTGTAGTACAATGCATATGTCTGAGTCTTCTTGAGATATCTCATAACCCGTTTCACAGCTTTCCAGTATTCAGCACCTGGGTTGCTCGTGAAACGACTCAGCATTCCCACAGCGAAAGCTATGTCAGGCCTTGTGGCAGTAGTAGCATACATCAAACTTCCCATTACGCTTGCATACTCCAGCTGTCTGATGCTTTTCCCTGAATTAGGCTTCAGCTTCAGATCACACCTGTACGGCATATCGATCCCTGGAAGATTCCGATATCCATAACGAGTGATCATTTTCTCAATATAATGAGACTGTGACAGCACTAGTCCAGTGTCTGTCCGGATGATCTTGATCCCTAAGATCACATCAGCTTCCCCCAAGTCCTTCATACTGAACTTGCTTGAGATGAATTTCTTTGTCTCCGTGACACAGCTAATATCCGTACCTAGGATAAGCATGTCGTCCACGTACAGACAAACGATCACACCTCTTCTATCAGCGAACTTCGTGTAAATACACTTGTCCGTATCGCTGACCATGTAGCCATTTGACCTTATAACTTTGTTAAATTTTTCATGCCACATCTTGGGAGCCTGTTTAAGACCGTACAAAGATTTCACCAACTTACAGACTTTGTCTTCAAGACCCCTGATGACAAATCCCTCTGGCTGTTGCATGTAAATCTCTTCGGTCAGCTCGCCATTTAGGAAAGCCGTATTCACATCCATCTGATGTATCATCATCTTATGTATTGCTGCGAGAGCAATCAACATTCTGATGGTGGTCATCCTGGCTACTGGAGCATACGTGTCAAAATAGTCAATCCCCTGCTTCTGAGAAAATCCCTTGGCTACCAACCTAGCCATGAACTTGTCAATAGTTCCGTTTGCTTTCATCTTCTTCTTGAAGATCCATTTGCATCCGATGGGTTTCGCTCCTTCAGGAAGATCAACCAACACCCAAGTGTTATTTGAGGTGATGGAATCAATCTCATTGTCAATCGCCTCCTTCCAGAAAACCGCGTCTCTGGTCTTTATCGCCTCATCAAAGGTAAGCGGATCTTCTTCCACATGATAGGTAACAAAGTCACTTCCGAAGTCCTTCGGCCTTCTCACACGCTTAGCTGATGGCTCAGCTTGTTCTGGTTCAACCGTTGTTTCAACAACAACATCATCTTGGACCACATCTTCATTGAAGACTTCAGTTTCTTGTGCACCCTCATTATTCTCCGGAACATCCGGAAGAACAATATTCTTGTGCCTTGCAAACTTGTCTTCAAAATATTCTGCATCGCGAGATTCAATGATATGATTTGACTCAATATCAAGAAATCTTCGAGCATCACTCTTCTCGGTATACCCCAAGAAGATCGTCTTTGTAGTCCTTGTCCCAAGCTTCTGAATCTTTAGATCTGGAAGCTTGACATACGCCAGACACCCCCACACTCGAATGACATTCAAGTTAGGTCTGACCTTGAACCAGAGTTCATGAGGAGTAACGTCTGAAGTTGCATGAGGCACTCTATTTAGAATAAAAGTGGCCGTCAATGCAGCTTCTCTCCAGTAGCACTTAGGAAGGCCAGCAGTCAACAACATTGAATTTATCATTTCTGTCAACGTCCTGTTCTTCCTCTCAGCTACTCCGTTTGATTGAGGAGAGTACGGAGCCGTAGTCTCATTGACAATTCCATGTTTCTTACCGAACGATGCAAATTTATGAGACCTATACTCCCCACCTCGATCACTTTTATCCTTTTGAGTTGTTGTCCAGTCTGCCGCTCAGCTTCGGCTCTGAACTCCTTGAACTTCTCGAATGCTTCGTCTTTAGCCTTCAGCAAGTAGACGAACGCATACTTTGAGAAGTCATCGATGAAGGTTATGAAATAATTCATCCCGGCCTTTGTAGAGAACTGTTTGAAGTCACAGATATCGGAGTGAACCAACTCTAGAAGATCTGTACTTCGATTAACCCGAGGAAAGGGTTTCCTTGTGATCTTCGTTTGAGCACAAACTTCACATTTATCTACCTTACCCCCACATTTGGAGATAAGTCCTAGACTAGATATTCTGTTTATTCGTTTACAATGAACATGTCTTAGCCTATTATGCCACAACTCAAAAGTATAAGCAGAATGAGTGACTTCATTAATTACATTAATTACATTGGACTGATTTACAAGCTGAATCTTGAACATTCCTTCGGTATAAAAAGCTTTCCCGAAATATGTTCCCTTGATAGACATCACCATCTGGCCAGCATTGATGTCCATCCTGAGGCCTGCATTACAGAGTAGGCCTCCCGAGACCAGGTTCTTGGCGATAGCAGGTACGTGCTTTACGCCTTGAAGCGTCAGAGACTTCCCCGAAGTCAGCTTCAACACCTCCGTGCCGATCCCGAGCACTTCAGCTTGTGCTTGGTTCGCCATCATAACCACTTCAGAAGTAGGTGTATAGGTGGTGAACCACTCCTTACTGGAGCAGACATGGCAGGAGGCTCCAGTGTCTACCCACCAGTCAGAGTCAGTCCTTACTGCATCAACCTGTACAATCATAGCAACTACGTCAGTGATCATAGATACCTTACTAGGCTCTCCTTGCTCTGATTGCTTGGTCTTTGCTTTACACTCATTCTTAAAGTGGCCCTTCTTGCCACACTTGAAGCAAGGCATTTCTGACTTTGGCTTCTTTTTCTTGATAGAAGTTCCCTTGACTTTTAGATTGTCAGGGTTCTTCTTCTTGCTGTGGAAAGCCGCCTGCTTTCCCTTTGGTTCCTTGGTCTAATCCAGATTGGCGTTAGCCAATTGCTTGGACAGTGTGTCCACCTTCAGTTGAGCCCGTATCTGGTCCTTAACATAGATTTCCTGTAGGAGATCTTCAAGGGTGATCTCCAACTTCTTCCTATGCATGTTTGCATAGAACTTGCTGCACCCAGCGGGGAGCTTTGAGACAATCCCTCCAACAACAAACTTGTCGGGGAGGGGCATCGCCTCGTCTTCCAGCTTCTGTCGCAGTTTCAGGAACTCCTTTACCTGCGACAGCATAGACTTTTCGTCCTCAAAGAACCACTTGTGATATTTTTCAACCACAAATATTTTACTGCGGTTCTTGTCTTCTTCGTAGAGTTTTTCTAGAGACTCCCATATGTCTCTAGTGATATTCTTCTTAGAATAGGATTCTGCTAGGGAATCCTCCATAGCATTCAGGATAAGCAACCTGCAAATGCTATTCTTCCTTCTCCACTTGGCCTGAAGTTTAGTAGCCGCAGAGATTACGGCAACAGACCCAGTATCTGGAATGGTAGGTTCCTCTTCAAGAAGCACGTGATCCACGTCTCTGAGTTGAAGAGTGAGATAAACCTTTCTCTTCCAGACTTGATAATGCTCTCCATCAAACTTCTCTAACTTACAAAAGTCAATGTTTAGGAGTGAAGCATTAATATTTTCCATCGTAGCTATAAAGCTTTGAGATTGTTATTGCCGGGGCACAATTTTTCGATGGAAAACAGAGAATATGAAACAATTGTAAAAACAATGTTCCAACGCAACACTTCTAGGAAGGTTGCGCAAGGATAACGAAGATCTAAAAAGATATCGTTATGATCTTACGAGAATCTAAAAAGATTTCGTAATCACAGCAATCAGATCGTAGTACTTCTAAAAAGAAGATACAATCAGAGTTACTGGCAGCAACGAAGAAGGTGACTGGCGAAAGATAGAAAAACGCCTGCTGGGGTGAATGATCACCGTTGCTCAAAGCTTTATTCGCCCTACACGAACAGCTTCTAGGAACCAGCAAGTTCGTCGGAGAACTTGGAACACTACTGCTCTTCTGACTCCTCGGATGGACACGATCTCCCGTGCAAAAAGCAACGCCGGTGCGGCGCCTTTCCTCTCTCTCTCGAAGGCTGCAGATCAGAACTATGTTAAAGAACACGTCTGAAAATCTCTGTTTACTTGTGCTAAAGAACACTTCGTAAACTTTCTGGTGGCTTCTCTTTCTGTTATGTTCTGTTCTGTGAGAGAGGAGGAGAAGGCCTTATATAAGCCCCTGCAACAACTGCCCGGTTAGCACAATGTTAGGGACGTGGTAGTAACCACCCCGAACATGGAGCAACCGCTCAGAACATGCAATGACACGTTCTGCTGGAAGTTGTGCCACCAGCGTAATTTACACTTTATGCACACAGCCCCTTTTACGCACCCTACGCACACTACGCACTCTACGCACACTGCGTACGCTGCGCACACTGTGCACTCAACGCACGCTGCGTACGCTGCGCACACTGCGCGTACTGGGCGTACTGGGCTGCGTAACTGGGCCAGCATAACTGGGCTCGCGTAACGGGCCGCGCAACGTGGTCACGCAAGTGGCTCGTGCAACGAGCGCAACTTAAGCGCACTATACGCCTAGCGACGATGCTGACGTGCTAAGTGCAAAGTGCGCCAACAAAATGCCACATTACGCCTCATGAGCCCTTAAGCCCGAGTCCGAGTCCGAGTCCGAGTCCGAGTCCGAGTCGCTAAGCCCCAACGGGGCTTAGCTCCTATGGAAATAAATTTACCAAGAGCAAAAAGCATGAATGCTTTAATTATTGATTTTAGCCTTTTTTCCATTAGAAAAATAATCCCACATGGCAAACCCATGTGCACCTCCACACCACATGTGCATCTCCAATAATAGCAAAGCTAATATATAGAGATACAAACCATTTGTTTTTTCCGATGTGGGACTAAACCTTTCTAAAGGAAAAACCAAAAACCCAACAGATAGAGACGTTGGCCAGGTTGTCAATAGGAGTATGGCGACGGTTGAGGTGGTGCGTGGTGTTGACTGGGAGGATGGGGCGGCCGGCCGGTTATGGATGTGCCAGTGGTGGTGTTGGCAATGGAGGTGGTGGTGTATGGAGGAGTCGGGAATGTGGTGGCTGCACACTGGTGGTGCCAGTAGTTGTGTTTGGCGGCCAGGGAGTCAGGAAGTCGGCCGGAGAGGGCAGAGGAGCTGGTTGTATGTTGCTAGCCGATTGGCCGTGACGGAGAGGGTCCGGATGCCCACGGGAGGATGGGTGGCGGCTCAATAGTTACTAGTTAGGAATATTTTTAGGGAAAAATTTAGGTTGTTACAAACTGAGAAGTGGGCCTATATATAGGGGGAGTGGGAGAAACCCTAAAATTATGCAAATATACATGTAATAGGATTAGGAGAACTTAGTGTAAAACTAACCCTAATTACTAACTACTAACTTCTAACAATTTAGCTATCTGTTAAATTTGGTTAGTTAATTAATAATACTTATAATATACATGCATATAAACTTTATAACAAAAGTTGATAATATATGTTTTTATTTAGAAGATTTCATATGTCGCTAATTCATAGTAACTGATAGAATAGAAAATTAATGCTGCTACTATTGTGCTCTTCCCGAAGCACAACATTTCATAATATAAAACTTTCATATGGTCATATCAAGTTGCACGAATTAATCACTAGCTAATTTGATATCAGCAACTAGTTAATCAATCAATATATATATATATATATATATATATATATTTGCAAATCACGACTCATTTGCAAATCATGACTAGATAATTTTTTTTCTTTATATAAAACAATATTAATAAGTTATGGATTTAAGAAAATGGATAGGAAAATCCCAATAGGGTAAAATCACGTAAATTAGTTTTTTTTTTTTTACAAAACCAACGACTAACAAGCACCGATAGCAGTTACGGTCGAAAATGTTTTCTCAATATTAGAATTGTACGTTTTTCGAAGATTCAGAAAATTTAGAGTTTTGAAAAAAAATACAAAATTTCAAAAAATTTCAAAAATTGATTAACGGAGGTTACAAATCTACCATCCTTAAAGAAATTTCGTCCTCAAAATTTAAGGTTGGCAGGGAAAATCAAAACATCATAAAAGTTTAGACAGCATCCTATAAACGATCAAGAACAACGACTTTGGCACGATCAAAGAACGATGACTATACGAGATTACGATAATCAAATTCAAATTGAGGCACGACTAGTGATTTTGGCACGATAAAATTGTAATATGGACAATATTGTTCAGACACGATTTAGGAATACACATAAATCATTTTAGGCAAATCTTAGTCATGGCTAGCAGAATCGATGAGAGAATTCGAGATTCAAGTACCGAATAGTCAGTAGAATTTTGGCTGGATAAAAATCAGGCTCAAGTCGCACAGGCACGATTAAGATGAAAACTTTGTTATGCCCAAGGATATAATTTGGGCACGATCAAGTTTGAAATTAACGTCTTATAGGCACTATCGAAAATTTAATAAGCATGATTAAATAAGTCGTAAAACTTGATCTGAGCTCGGACGTAATTCAAACTTGAATGATCTAAATTCACTTCGCATGATCTAGGATATGATTACGAAAACCAAACCTTAGGCACATTTAGGAATGGAACCTAAGCACGAGTATCTACAGAATCAAATTTATGGCAGGAATAGAAAATTGTTCAGATATAATCAAGTCTAAATTCTGGCACGACTATTCAATCGCATAGTCAAGACCGAAGATCAGGGTTTTAGGCACAGTTGGAATAAACTCAAGTTATTTAAGTGCGAAGTCGCGACTAGGAAAAATCAAAATCATTCAATTACGATCAAGTTAGAATCGGGTATAAATATAGAATGATCATTATGATCTAGGCTTGATAGGATCAGATTCAAGGTTATATAGGCACGTTCAAATACGAAAATGACGCAATTGGCATCGTTAGGAATAATGAAATGTTTGGCACGATCAAAGACTAAGGATCAAACCATTTGGTCATGAATGAAATCGAGGTTCGGACATGCCGAAGGATTTTGAAATGACTTAAATCGCTTAGGCTCGATAAGGTTAGAGCGGTAAAAAAAAATTTTAACCTAGTCGTGATTAGGAATGAAGTCTGAGCACAATGACTAGGGAATCATAATTTAGGTACGATAGAACATTCATTCTGTAACGTCTCAGAACCAGAATACTGAAGAGCGGGGGCATACATAGCCAGCTACGTATAATGAAATGGAATCCACCTCACTATACGGTCATGGCTGTCTAGATATATAAGGGTTTTACTACAATCCATCAGTCTCCTATGGTCAATAACAAGCCTAAATGTCTCAATCTCAAGCAAGCAAGTAAAGTTACAAGATGTAAGATCACCAAATATACAATAGTAAGGCATCCCAAACATTACATATTCAGCTGATCATGAAGCTAGTCGTTATAAAATGTGAGGACTAGCAAGAGTTTAGTCATACATGATCAACCCTAGGATCTGTCAATCAGGTTACAGCCCGTAGGCAGACAGTAATAAGGTAAGCAATACGAGCTAACAGGTGCTCGCCGACTAAATGCCTCAAAATGAGAATTTTACAATAGAGTGGGGGAGCCAAAAATAAACCCACTCATTATCCTGGTTACGCCTGGTTGTCACCATCGGGCTGGGAAGTCGGTAGATCCTCTGGAGTTGCTCTAAAATCTGGCCATACGAAACTAGCTGGGTCAGATTCCAGAAAGAGCAAGTGCCACAAAGGAGGATCCACTTAAGAACTAAAACCAGCACATCAGAAATAAATATTAAAGTGGTTACAAAAGAGCTTGATAAGAAAAGAATAACAACAGTCATAGTAGAGTACGAGGGAACCATTCAAGTAGCCAGATCACAACCCTTAAACCAAACAAAGACCGGGGTTGTAACCCTTCACCTGAACAGAACGCCGTCTCGAAATCTTGTTGGTAAGGTAAAACATAATAAGCATGACGTGGGGTGCAATAAGACAATAAACGAAGAGAGGACTCAGAACTGCTCCGGAAGCCAGGTTACAACCCTTAAACCAAACAAGGACCGAGGTTGTAACCCTTCACCTGAACAGAACTTCGTCTCTGATCTTTATTGTTAAAAGTGACAATCGTGCGATCAAGCCTGCAGTAATCGAGCACTGAAACTACACCATACAACCGCTCCCGGCCAATCAGTGACTATGGCTTTCTACATTAGCTAACTAGGGTTATCACAAGTCTTAGTTACTAGCAACATGCAGTGAGATGTTCCTCCAGCCACAAACCCTGAAGCTAATCCAGGTTATCCAGGCGACTTGGATTCATTTAAGCAATGCCTCGTTATTTTCCATATATCAGTGAATTTAGACTTGTGCCCCACTCGTCAGCAGGCTGCAAGTCCAACAATGGTGGCTGAGATAACGGGATCGCCTGTAACTGGGAAATATCTTATGACTACTGAATTATTCTAGTTATTAACCTTAGCCATTTACCGTAGGTACCCCTGACCGTGGTACTCAGGGATCCCTGTCCTAGACATGATGCAAACATTACCGGTTAGCTTGTACAAACACAATCGTCCACGGTGTCCAGGTCATTCAATCTTGTCATGACATGCTAGCCGTCGCAACAGCCTTCGATGTATACATCATGTCATGTTCACTGTCAGGAGGGTGCCACGTCGGGCCACTATCCTGCCAAGTCATTTGTCAAAAGTGTACCACAACGGGTCAACATCGTGTCAGGGAACACACTTAAAATTAATATGGCACAAGCGTACATGTAGTAATTAAATATTAGCAGGGCCAAGGGCTGTGGAGGACTCATACGGCTCAGGAAAATTTGATGGATGAAATTGCCATGCAACAGTGCATATGCGGCCAAGCAATTAAGCTTGCACCAATGCATATGGGGCCTGGCCATGCACAAAGTAAATTGCTTACGTGCACAAATATTTAATGGCCAAAGCAAATAAGCATATGCGGCCAGGCAAGTCACTTGGCCATATGCGGCCAAAGCAATTCACTTGTCCATATGCGGCTCAGGCAAGTTGCATGCAAATAACTTAATTAAAGGGCCATGAGGCCACAATCAAATGGCCATGCGGCCGTAAATTAACTAAAGGCCATATGCGGCCAGCAATGGCTAAGGCCATATGCGGCCAATGCATGCAACTTAAAGCAATGGCCATGCGGCCACAATGAATTGCTAATGCATGTTGCTAATGCATGCAAGCTAATTGAAATGGAAAGGCCATGCAATGAATTGCTAATGCATGTTGCTGATGCATGCAAGCTAATTGAAATGGAAAGGCCATTAATATTAGCTAAAGGCCATGAAATTTACTAGTGGCCATTAAATAATGGCCATGCAATTGTTGCATGCAAGCATTCGGCCAAGGCAATTAAATAGAGGGGGAAGCATATGCGGCCAAGCTTTTGCTTGAGCCATGCGGCCACAGTAAAAGGAGGGGGGAGCATATGCGGCTAAGTGATTATTTAAATGGCCAAGGCAATTATTAATGGCCCGGCAATTAATTAAAGGCCTATGCGGCTAGCAAATGTTAATGGCTCATGCGGCCATGAAATTGTTAAGGCCATATGCGGCTAGCAATGGCCAATGGCCTATGCGGCCAAATTAATTGTTTAATGGCCTATGTGGCCAAACAAATGGCCATATGCGGCCAAACAAATGGTTCCATATGCGGCCAGCAATGTTTCCATGCGGCCATGCATGCAATTAATTAAATGGCCATGGAATTAAATGCATGCCAGCAAATGTTTGAAAAATGGCCATGCGGCCAAGGCTATTAATGATCATGCGGCTCAGAGCTAAAAATGCTCATGCGGCTCAGCAATTCAATGTTGCTTGCGGCCAAAAGTGCAATTAATGGCTCCCACAGAGAATATGTCCATGGAAAATACCATGGCCTCTATGCTCCTCCAAACAACAATAGGATCCCAAATCCAAACTCCCGTAGGTCAAATTTGGGCAAAATGGAATTCTCTACATCATGGAACCATCAAATAGCAAAAATGTACAGGTTTGATAGATCAAAATTCATGAAAACCGAAAATACCACAACGCTAGAATTATAAGAAATTAACCATGGAAATGAAAAATGCTAAGTACTAAAGTGGGTTAGAAACACATGAGGAAGGTAGTGGAACAATAAAAAATAGAATTCCTTTATGAAGCAAGATGCACTTGCCTAAACCTTCCACTCTCAGGTTGGTGGAGAAGTAATGGTAGGGAAGAAGAAGAGTTAATGAGGAGGGAGAAATATTTGGTAGGATATAAATAAAGAGGGTGGTGGTAGGTGGGTTCACAACAAAACCGAACCAAGCCAAACAAACCGAACCGAACCAAGATAAACCAATCAATGAAATGCCAAAATAAATCAAGCAGGAAGACATGCAATACGGGTATAAATACGTACACGTATACCAAAATACGTAATATGAACAATGGTCATTACAACTCAACCCACCTTAAAAGAATTTCGTCCTCAGAATTTAATCAAGAGGCTAGAAATGCAAGGACAAGCTATACTACTCACAGGCAAGCTATACTAGTCAAGCAATCAAGCAATTATTCATGCAAGCGAGGAATCGAAGACATGAGGCATAAGAAAGATATTATACCTCACGATTCAAACAGGTCGGGATATCGCGATCGGATATCATCCTCACGCTCCCACGTTGACTCACCCAAAGAGTGATAACCCCAAGCTACACGGACTAACTTGATAGTCTTGTTCTTGAGTATCTTCTCTCTTTGGTCTAATATGGATACGGGCCTCTCCTCATACGAAAGGTTGGTACCAACAACCAATTTCGAATGATCTAGGATATGACTCGGGTCCTGGATATACCGTCGTAGTTAGGATACATGGAACACGTCATGCACCTCACTCAGAGACGGCGGAAAGAGCGAGACGATAGGACACATCTTCTACTCGCTCAAGAATATCGAACGGCCCTATATACCTAGGACTAAGCTTTCCTCGTACGCCGAAACGAATGACGCCACGGTTAGGCGAGATCCTCAGAAATACATGGTCGCCGACAAAAAATTCAAGGAGACGCCGATGAGAATCGGCCCAATGGCGCTGACGATCTTGTGCAAGGCGAAGATGATCTCTGACTCTCCTGACCACCTCGACTGTCTGAGTGATCATCTCTGGACCAAGCATCTGCCCCTCTCCAACTTCGTCCCATGCTAGTAGGGATCTGTACTTTCTTCCATACAGTGCCTCGAACGGTGCCATCTGGATACTAGCTTGGAAACTGTTATTGTACGAGAACTCCACCAGGTGCAGGTGATCTTCCCACGAACCACCGAAATCGAGTGTATAAGATCTCAACATATCCTCAAGAGTCTGGATCGTGCGCTCCGACTGACCATATGTCTGCGGGTGATAAGCTGAGCTGAACTGGAGTTGAGTTCCCAAAATCTTTTGTAGACTATGTTAAAATTACGACGTGAATCTCGAATCTCTGTCCAAGGTGATACTGACTGGTACTCCGTGAAGTCTGACTATCTGCCTGAGGTACATCTCTGCTAGCTGAGCCGTCGATTGACCAACTCTGAAGGGGAGAAAGTGAGCCACCTTCGTGAGCCTGTAAACTATAACCCAAATAGCATCTCTACTGGTCAGGGATCGAGGTAATCCCGTCACGAAATCCATGGTTATATGCTCCCACTTCCATTCTGGAATCGGCAAGGGTTGAAGAAGTCCAGCTGGCCTCTGATGTTCAGCCTTGACTTGTTGGTAAACCAAATACCGAGAGACAAACCGAGCTATCTTCCTCTTCATGCCATTCCACCAAAAGTGCTGACGGATATCACGGTACATCTTCGTGCCATCGGGATGAATCGAATATTTAGAACTGTGAGTTTCCGCCATGACCTCCTGTCGGATATCTCTACTGGTACATAAAGACGCTTACCATGTCGAAGTGTACTGTCTTCATGAATACATAATTCTGGTCGTCGTCCTACTTCACATTCTTCTCTAAGCCGCTGAAGCTTAGAATCGGAGGACTGAGCTATCTTGATCCTCTCAACTATACTGGACTGAACTTGCATCTGGCCATCAATGCCATACTGGTAGGAAGGACAACTTCTATACCCATCTTCTGAAGATCTACTAACAACTCTGGCTGCGCTGTCAGAAAATAAACTCCGGCTCTCCTGCTCAATGCATCGACAACAACGTTGGCCTTCCCAGGATGATACTGCAGGTTGACATCATAATCCACAAGCAGCTCTAGCCATCTTCTCTGTCGCATGTTAAGAACCTTCTGAGTGAACACATACTTCAGACTCTTGTGGTCGGTGGAAATCTTCACCCTATCTCCATACAAGTAGTGTCTCCAAAGCTTGAGTGTAAACACTACTGCTGCCAGTTCCAAGTCGTGGGTCGGGTAATTCCTCTCATGATCACGAAGTTGTCGTGACGCATAAGCTATTACCTTCCCGTGCTGCATCAAAACACATCCTAAACCTCTGCCTGAAGCATCACAGTATACTGAAAATCCCCCATCCCATCTGGAAGTGTGAGAATGGGTGCCGTCATTAAGCCTCACTTCAGCTTCTCAAAAGAACCCTGACACTCTGCTGTCCAAGCAAACTGCACCTCCTTGCGGGTCAACTGTGTCAATGGCGCTGAAATTCGAGCAAAGTCCGAAATAAATCTCCGGTAGTAGCCGACCAATCCAAGAAAACTGCAAACTTCTACAACTGTGCTGGACACTGGCCATGTTTCGATAGCCACGATCTTCTGGGGATCCACTTCTACTCCCCCTCTGGTGATGATATGACCCAAGTATGAAATACGATCGAGCCAGAACTCGTATTTACTGAACTTGGCATACAACTGGTGCTCTCGAAGAATCTGGAGGACAACTCTGAGATGCTGCTCATGCTCCGCTTCACTATTGCTGTAGACCAGGATATCGTCTATAAACACGATCACGAACTGATCCAAATAAGGCATGAAGATACGATTCATGAGGTCCATGAATACAGCCGACGCATTGGTCGCTCCAAAGGGCATAACAAGGAACTCCCAATGCCCATATCTAGATCTGAAAACAATCTTCTGGATGTCCTTCTCTCTGACTCTGATCTGGTGGTATCCTAACCGCAAATCAATCTTTGAGAATACTGCCGTTCCTCTGAGTTGATCAAACAAGTCATCTATCATTGGGAGAGGATATCTGTTCTTGATTGTTACTGAGTTCAAGGTACGATAGTCAACACATAATCTGGACGTACCATCCTTCTTTTTCACAAGAAGCATCGGAGCTCCCCAAGACGATCCACTAGCACGAATGAATCCTTGGTTCTGAGTTCTTCAATCATCTTGTACAATATCTCTAATTCTGACGGCTCCATCCTGTAGACTCTCTCTGACACTGGTGCTGTCTCGGGAATCAAGTCGATAGTAAACTCGATCTCTCGCTCTGGCGGCATTCCTGGAAGCTCTTCTGGAAAAACATCTGGAAATCCTTCGACTATCCGGGGTAACTGTACTGCTACTACGGCCATCCACAATATTGGAGGAGAAGGTGTCACGCCCCGATCCCGCTAGGGTCGTCCGTCTTGCCTGCATCCTTGCGGGATCGATCGTCCTCGCTATGACGTGATGCCATACAAGCCTAAGTTGTGCTTGCACAAGGTCATGTACCTGCACAAAAATAACTAGTCAAGCAAAACACACGCACGCACCCATTCATTGTAGAAAACCAAATATTGAATACAGAGATTTGAAATGAAAATACTTTCTTTTATTCATAAACTTGATAGGAATACAAGTATAAAGCTTTGCGAACTCAGATTTTGCTTTATATTGGCTACATGATTCTCTTTGAAACTCTCTTTAAAAATAGTCACAATGCCCATTCATCATATCCCTTATTACAAGCTGGAATTGAAAGACACCTTCAAAGGGAAAGAAAACTGGAAACTTGACTGGAAAGAAAATGAAGCTTCGAGGCAGTCCACAGCTCTACTGGGCTAGACGAGCTTTAGTGCCTCCTTGAAATCCCCGTCTCCTTTTGCTTTCTGAAAAGAATGCCCACAACGTGGGTCAGCATACATCATGTACTGGCGAACGGCTCTTCGCCGAAACTCACAAATATCTGCACTAATTTAATATGTGAAGCTACATATTTACTAGTGATCTTTCTACTTGTCTAGGTTCTTTTTAACAATTCGTAAGAAATTTGACAGTAAAAATAATCATAACCAACTTATCCATCGCCGACAGTCATCCCTGCACAAAACAGGTTAGCACAATTTGCATATGAATATAAGAAGCATACTTTACCATCATCGTTCATTGTTAGGTTTTGCAATAAGGATTTGTTCACATGCATGTCCTAACTACATGGTGGTCCATGGGCCCATCCCCCATGATTAGCCGCTGTGACTCAATGGTTCAGCTCGTCACTAAGGACACAACATTCCCGAGGTGTAGCATTTACCCCGGGGTGCTATTACAATCTCTCCTAGGCCGATCGATCCCGGGTGCCCCCAGTATCGTCGAGAGACTATTACCTTGTTAACAAGTTGTCCGAGACCAATGCATGACTTGTTCTTTCTATCAGATAAAACCTAGCTGTGCAACAGATAGCGACCAGTTCAATACTAGCCTTAATTTCGGTCATTCATTAGCATTCAGTTCTCATTTGGTCATTCGATAACATTCATATAGCATTCGGTCATTCGATAGCATTCAATAGCATATTAATTCCTTTGCAGTCATTCGTTAGCATTCATTCTTTTTCTTATCTTTTGTTGTTTTGGTATCGTTGATCAGAGGGACGCAACAAAGAGTGGACTAGAGATCATTTTTATTAGGGCGTACAAATAAATACAAGCCTGGTTAAAGCAACTCACCGAGATGAATCTTAGTCGAGAGAAGGAGGGACTTCACGCGTCGTTCAGTTCACGCGTCCTACATTGGCAGCAACAGTTGATTAGCATACTTCGTCTCTTTCTCTCAAGATTCGGAATGAATACGAAATGCGATGAAAGCGAACAATGAAAACCAATCATCGAAAACCAATATGAAAATGCATTCATCAAAACTAAGCAGCAAAAGAAACATCCAACAAAACTCTTGGATTTATTTCAATAGAAGCCAATCCATCAATTGGAAAGGCTCATTGCATTTCATCCGTGATCAATCGATACCGGCAAAGGTTTTCCCAAATACTCAGTTCAAGACTGAGTCATCAAGCCGTAGGTATTACATAGTGGACCGCAAGGAGCGAGGCACTACAGAAGGTTCAACTTTGCCTCGAGAAAAGGAAAACTTCGTCTCACCTGGAATGCTAAAAACAACTCTGGCAATATGGCAGTCTATCCTAGCATACTGGTCCCTCAACCAATCCATTCCTAAGACCACATCATAATCGACCATCGAGAATTCTATCAGCCTAGCGGAAAACTCTCTACCGCTAACCACGATCCGACACGAGGAAAACACTCTATCTATACCCACAAGACCTTTACCAGTAAGTATATTGAGCCTTACTGATAATGACTCGGGCTCCAGTCCTACCCGTGTCGCGAATCGTGTAGACATAAATGAATGCGATACACCAGAGTCAAATAACACTGAAGCCGAAAAAGTGTTAACGAGAATAGTACCTGCCACTACCTCACCTGGTGCCACTCCTTCTTCTCCCATGGTTAAAGCCAACACTTGTCCATGTCCTTTGGGTGCCGGCCCTCTCTGTTGGAATCCTCTCTGCCTATTCTGAACTTGCGCTAGGGCATACTGCTGAGGCCTTTGTTGCTGAAAAGCCTGGGTCTGCGTTGGCAACGGCCTCGGAGATAGAAACTGCTGCTGGACTGGTACTGGGGCTGGTCCCCTAACTGATGAACTGGTCATGGCTGGTGATGAGTCAGTCCTGAACGGGCAGGACCCTACCTTATGGTACGATGCTCCACAAAGCAAACACAATCCTCGAGCCTTGTGACACTCTGAAACAACATGTCCAGGCTTCCCACAATAAGAGCAGCCCATGGGGGAAGACTGCTTCTGCTTCTGAGGATACGTCGGGGTTGAATGTTGAACCGACGTAACTGAAGCTGTCATTCTCGGAGCTCCAATGGTCAAAGTCCTAGCTGCCGGGACTGGGGCGGACGACTGATTCATCTTGCCGTGAGATCGCTTTCGACCTCCGGTCCTGTCCACAATCCTCTGGGAGGTATACTCATGCCTCCTAGCTGCCCTCAATACCGCATCAAAAGTCTGATGCTCAAACTGCTCTACCGCCAACAAAATCTCTAGGTGGAGTCCCTGCTGAAACCGCTGGGCTCTATCTAACTCGTTCGCCACCAAGGTGGGAGCAAACCGACTAAGCCTGGAAAACTCGGCCGCATACCCATCGACCGTCCTATCCATATGCTTCAAATTGGTGAACCTGGTCTGTAGATCGTACAGAGCTACAGCATCGAAGTACTTGGTCCGGAACCTCTCACGGAATACTGTCCAGGCAACAGGCGCCACTAGTCCAACAGCCTGCGCCGCCCACCAGCTGCGGGCTAGATCCAATAACTGTAGGCGTACTACGGCCACCTTTTCATCTTCTGGGGTCTTCGCTGGCTCCAATTTCACCTCTGTGTCCTGAAGCCACGCATCAGCAGCGATAGCATCTTCGCTGTCATCGAAGAATGGAGGGTTCAGGCGCTTGAAACTGTTCGCTACACTGTTCCCATGATGTCCACCTCTGTCCAGAGCATCTGCTACTGCCTGATGCAAGGCATCTCCTCGACGATCCTACGATGCAAGCAACTCCCTGATAAGTCCAACCAAGGATCCATCATCCTGCCTGGCGGGCTGGGCTGGCTGTACCGGGGGTTCTGGATCTCCGGGAGACATGACCCGAGAGGTTGCTCCTGAGTGCTGGGCCTGATCTTTTGGTTGCTGCTGGTCCACGGGAGGTACTTCGCCTTGCCGATCGGTAGGACCAGGAACAATGCCGCTGGAGAAGATGACATAGGGAACAATAAGGAAGGACCAAGACAGATCAACGATACAAGCATGTGATCAGGTCGAGAATCTCAGGGATTAGAAGATACGGACAGAGATCAAGGGCAAGTGCTGATTGAGACATCTATTCGGTAAACCCTCACATATCTTGATTTACAAGACCTGCATGGGCCACCACTTAAACCATGTAATGCCCAGAACCAGAATACTGGAGAGCGGGGGCATACATAGTAAGCTACGTATAATAAAATGGAATCCACCTCACTATACGGTCACGGCTGTGTAGATATATGAGGGTTTTACTACAATCCATCAGTCTCCTATGGTCAATAACAAGCCTAAATGTCTCAATCTCAAGCAAGCAAGTAAAGTTACAAGATATAAGATCACCAAATATACAATAGTAAGGCATCCCAAACATTACATATTCAGCTAATCATGAAGCTAGTTGTTACAAAATGTGAGGACTAGCAAGAGTTTAGTCATACATGATCAACCCTAGGATCTGTCAATCAGGTTATAGCCCGTAGGCAGACAGTAATAAGGTATGCAATACGAGCTAACAGGTGCTCGCCGGCTAAACGCCTCAAGATAAGAATTTTACAATAGAGTGGAAGAGCCAAAAATAAACCCACTTGTTGCCCTGGTTACGCCTGGTGGTCACCATCGGGCTGGAAAGTCGGTAGATCCTCTGGAGCTACTCCGAAATCTGGCCATACAAAACCAGCTGGGTCAGATCCTAGAAAGAGCAAGTGCCACAAAGGAGGCTCCACTTAAGAACTAAAACCAGCACATTAGAAATAAATATTAAAGTGGTTACAAAAGAGCTCGATAAGAAAAGAATAACAACAGTCATAATAGAGTACGAGGGAACCATTCAAGTAGCCAGGTCACAAACCTTAAACCAAATAAGGACCGGAGTTGTAACCCTTCACCTGAACAGAACTTCGTCTCCAAATCTTGTTGGTAAGGTAAAACATAATAAGCATGACGTGGGGTGCAATAAGACAATAAAGGAAGAGAGGACTCAGAACTGCTCCGGGAGCCAGCTTACAACCCTTAAACCAAACAAGAATCCGGGTTGTAACCCTTCACCAGAACAGAACTTAGCCTCTGATCTTTATTGTTAAAAGTGACAATCATGCGATCAAGCCTGCAATAATCGAGCACTGAAACTACACCATACAATCACTCCCGACCAATCTGTGACTACGGCTTTCTATATTAGCTAACTAAGGTTATCACAAGCCTTAGTTACTAGCAACATGCAGTGAGATGTTCCTCCAGCCACAAGCCCTGCAGCTAATCCAGGTTATCCAGGCGACTTGGATTCATTTAAGCAATGCCTCGTTATTTTCCATATATCAGTGAATCTAGACTTGTTCTCCACTCGTCGGCAGGCTGCAAGTCCAACAATGGTGGCCAGGATAACGGGATCGCCTGTAACTGGGAAAATCTCATATGACTACTGAATTATTCTAGTTATTAACCTTAGCCATTTACAGTAGGTACCCCTGACCGTAGTACTCAGGGATCCCTATCCTAGACATGATGCAAACATTACCGGTTCGCTTGTACAAACACAATCGTCCACGGTGGCCAGGCCATTCAATCTTGTCATGACATGCTAGCCGTCGCAACAGCCTTCGATATATATATCATGTCATGTTCACTATCAGGAGGGTGCCACGTCGGGCCACTATCCTGTCAAGTCATCTATCAAAAGTGCACCACAATGGGTCACCATCGTGTCAGGAAATACACTTAAAATTAATATGGCACAAGCGTATATGTAGTAATTAAATATTAGCAGGGGCAAGGGCTGTGGAGGACTCATGCGGCTCAGGAAAATTTGTCGCATGAAATTGCCATGCAACAGTGCATATGCGGCCAAGCAATTAAGCATGCATAAATGCATATGCGGCCTGACCATCCACAAAGTAAATTGCTTACGTGCACAAATATTTAATGGCCAAAGCAAATAAGCATATGCGGCCAGGCAAGTCACTTGGCCATATGCGGCCAAAGCAATTCACTTGGCCATATGCGGCTCAGACAAGTTGCATGCAAGCAACTTAATTAAAGGGCCATGCGGCCACAATCAAATGGCCATGCGGCCGTAAATTAACTAAAGGCCATATGCGGCCAGCAATGGCTAAGGCCATATGCGGCCAATGCATGCAACTTAAAGCAATGGCCATACGGCCACAATAAATTGCTAATGTATGTTGCTAATGCATGCAAGCTAATTGAAATGGAAAGGCCATGCAATGAATTGCTAATAAATGTTGCTGATGCATGCAAGCTAATTGAAATGGAAAGGCCATTAATATTAGCTAAAGGCCATAAAATTTACTAGTGGCCATTAAATAATGGCCATGCAATTGTTGCATGCAAGCATTCGGCCAAGGCAATTAAATGGAGGGGGAATCATATGCGGCCAAGCTTTTGCTTGAGCCATGCGGCCACAGTAAAAGGAGGGGGGGAGCATATACGGCTAAGTGATTATTTAAATGGCCAAGGCAATTATTAATGGCCTGGCAATTAATTAAAGGCCTATGCGGCTAGCAAATGTTAATGGCTCATGCGGCCATGAAATTGCTAAGGCCAAATGCGGCTAGCAATGGCCAATGGCCTATGCGGCCAAATCAATTGTTTAATGGCCTATGTGGCCAAACAAATGACCATATATGGCCAAACAAATGGTTCCATATGCGGCCAACAATGTTTCCATGCGGCCATACATGCAATTAATTAAATGGCCATGCAATTAAATGCATGCAGCAAATATTTGAAAAATGGCCATACGGCCAAGGCTATTAATGCTCATGCGGCTCAGTCCTAAAAATGCTCATGCGGCTCAGCAACTCAATGTTGCATGCGGCCAAAAGTGCAATTAATGGCTCCTACAGAGAATATGTCCATGGAAAATACCATGGCCTCCATGCTCCTCCAAACAACAATAGAAACCCAAATCCAAACTCCCGTAGGTCAAATTTGGGCAAAATAGAATTCTCTACATCATGGAACCATCAAATAACAAAAATATGCAGGTTTGATAGATCAAACTCATGAAAACCGAAAATACCACAACGCTAGATTTACAAGAAATTAACCATGGAAATGAAAAATGCTAAGTACTAAAATGGGTTAGAAACACATGATGAAGGTAGTGGAACAATAAAAAATAGAATTCCTCCATGAAGCAAGATGCACTTGCCTAAACCTTCCACTCTCAGGTTGGTAGAGAAGTAATGGTAGGGAAGAAGAAGAGTTAATGAGGAGGGAGAAATGTTTGGTGGGATATAAATGAAGAGGGTGGTGGTAGGTGGGTTCACAACAAAATCGAACCAAGCCAAACAAATCGAACCGAACCAAGATAAACCAATCAATGAAATGCCAAAATAAATCAAGCAGGGAGACATGCAATACGGGTCTAAATACGTACACGTATACCAAAATACGTAATACGAACAATGGTCATTACATATTCTAACGTAGTCGTGATTTAGGGATCAAAGGTTTTAAGCACGATTTGTGGGTTATGGTCATGATCATGAAAATCAAAGTCGTATAGTCAAGCCAAGTCTTCTACGCACGTCTAATCATGAGAGTTTTGGATATAATCAGGAAATCAAATCATGGTCAGAAAAGAGTTTAGGCATGATTGTTAAAATTCAAACATGATCATAATCGAAATTTTGATACGATCATAGATAAGGTCAGTCTAACCTTGGTCAACAGTATTTAAATATGATCAGGAATATAATTGAAGTCTAGGCACGAGCAATAAAGGATTTAAATCCAAGTCACGATCGAATTTTAGTCACCTGGATATAGTCAAGAATCGAGAAGGTCATCGCAATATAGGAAGATGACCAAAACTGGTTGGTCACGATCAAGGGGGATCAAACTTCGGTGATATTGAATTTAAGAAATAATTCAAGGATAAGGAAGTCAAATTTTCTTTGTATTAGGATAGGAAAAATTAATTTCTTAAGGAAGTCAAGTAATCACTTTACTCTGTTTGACTGCTACCAAGTATACCCATTTGACATTTTCCCCAAATATACTTTTACCTTACAAGTCCAGGCGTACCACTACAAAATCATGATCTTCAATCATGAAAATCCAACCTTTATGTGACTACTACCAAAATCATACTCTTCAGTCATGAAGATTGAACCCTACTATATAATACCTTAGGCTTGACCTCTATTCCAAGGTCACTAACCCATGAAGTATATTCTTGTTAGAACTCCTTTTTTTTATTTCGTACGCTACTATCAAATTAATCATCTTGAAATTCAAATTCCTCCACCTTGTCCTAATTTGGATCTGAAATCTCTAAATCAGGCTTATGAAATATCCTTGAACATCCGTTCAAGTTATACCCCTCATATTACTCAAATATAATGCCACCCTACCATATAAAATTTATTCTTTATTATTTCAATTATCAGCCTTTAAAATTTCCTTCAACTTTCATACCTTCAATGTTATCTTTTCTTTAATTAAAATAATCTCCACAAAATATCTAAAAAAAGAAAATATTTTTAGAACTAAAAAATTTTGTGTTCTTCCGATTCCTAATCATTCTTACCAATTTTTGTTCAATTTTATGTTGTCACCGCATATAGTCATAAGCTTCCTTCATATATTCGAATTCCAATTTTGGTGTCTTCTCTTAGTTCCCTAAGGTAATATTCCAAGAATTTGTAACAACAAGCATTTAATTCTCAAGAATCAATGCCCTCAAATATCCTTATCAGCTCTAAAAGTTCAACTACAAAATATTGTAGTTCTCACCATTAATGTATATTTTACTGTCATTCTTACTCAAAATCCTCCTACGTTCTTTCCAAAATAATTCATACTCATAATAATTCTTCTAGTGTAATCGTTTCTAAATTGATAGCATCGGCCTCTCGATTTCATTTCCATTCTCAGTCATATCTTTATCCCAAAATTCTATATCAATGTCCCATATTTTATATTCCTACCAAGATTATCGCATGATAACAATTTCTGTCCCTTTCAAGCTAGATAACTACAACACTTTCTTGGCCTTCGCAAAGTAAAAAGATACGAGAATTCAAAAGATTTCAAAGTGTAGCTGACAGAATAAAATACGATATAGTTAATCGATGTAATTAGGACAAGGTTAATTAAGACAAACGAATAATGGTAAGATAAGAAAATAATAGTAAGACAGAAATAATGATAGGAATTATTCTTGCTCATTTGGTTGTAAAGAAGTGAACCAATTTAAGATATGATCTGATAACCATACACGTCTTCCTGAAATCATGTTGCCAGAATATTCGCCACGTCTGTAAGCATAGCTGCAATAACGATAGAATCCATAACTAAGGTATCTACCCTATAATCATGTTATCTAGAATTCTCGCCACGCCAACCGCTATGGCTGCAAGAAATATCTAAATTCCATAACTAAGATAAGTATATCTAAATCAGGCTCTATGTGCTTGTCATGCTAGCTAGTATGGCTGCGATAAATTCTAAACTCCATAAATAAAGCAGACATTTACCTTTCTTACTGTCATCATCAAATATGTTATTAGATTATACCTTAATTCAATCCATAAAATTTATCTAGATACAAAATCAAAGTCAACAACGAACATCAAGATTCAAATTCAACAACCATTGAAGGAAAAGTAAATGGAAAAAAACAAAAACAGTTTTGAGATAGAGTTTAGAGTGAGATCACAGGGGTCGTTTCTAAGATACTATCCTGGTCAAAATTCAAAACTCCTTGAATATAATCTAAAACGAATCTCAACCTTTATATATAAGATTGGCCAATCATTCTCTCCTCAACCTAAATGGTATATAAGTTCAATTTCTACTTTATAGTTCTCTCTAGGGTCCATAAACTCATCCTAATGCAAGAATAGGATTCGATAACGGACGTATATTCAAAATCAGGACGAGCAAGAGCAAGTGGGAATAGACTCAAAAGAGTTTTAAAATAAGATTCTCAGGAGTCATACCTGAAATCTATCAAGAGGTCCTAATATATGATTGAGTACCAAAATCCTAAAATATTCCATGAATCAAATCTTAATCCTAGGGCAAGCTCGCAGTACTACGGCTAAGCCTAAGTAGTACCAGGACTTCGCATTAGTTATGAAGACAGACCTGCATGGGCCACCACAAAAATGTGTCACAACTCGCACCCGGATATTCGGGCACGAGTACATGGACAATGCCTAGCCTACACCACAGTATTGGCAGTAGAATGCTGTCAAGTACCCAATAAATTTCTACAACATCTACATGATCATAATCACAATATACTCCAATCATATCACAAACAACTAAGGAAGACATGAATAGGAAAGATATCAAAACACTGAATCTAACAGAGTCTACCAATGAATATATAAGACCAGAAAACATTGGAGACTAATCTGATAAAGAATTATAAAATACAATGGCCTAAAACTCCCGGAAGACAACTCATGTTGAAATAACATCGAGATCCGTCTCAGCTAGTGTCATCCTGTGGTCCAATAATGTGGGGGTGTAACAATTCCTAAAAATGTGGTTATCCAGTCAGGATTGGAGAGAAGCACATAACTTTAAAAGCAGTTCCATGACACGGTAGAAAATATAGAACTAGCAATAGAATATAATACATGACGTGCTGTAAATGAAAGTACATGAATACAAGAAATATAAACAAGGAATCTGAGTACATAAATAAGATATAGTATTTATGAACTATAAATAATATAAGTATTTCAGAGCACAAGATGGTTATGTGATCGGTTTGGGTTGTACATTATTATTCTACGGTAACTCGATTATACGTGAAGGCATAATCGGCATGTACATGATTACACTAATGGGATTTAATCACATAACCACTTCTACTCCCCCTACCCCAATCAATACACAAGGATCTGATCACGTTACGTTACGTATATGATTGTTAGTTTGAACATGAAGCACATGTGAGCACATAAGAGTACACGAGAGCACATGAGAGTACATGAATGATACAAGTACAAGGAGTACACGATGTACATGATAAAGTACATAAACATAAAATATCCGATGTACCCGATGAGGGGATAACATCATATGACAAGATTCATATAGTACCAATCCGTGTGAACAATGTGTTAGCATCAAATAAAGTTGTCTAGAGCAGGCAATATAAGTACTATCATGATGAAAACGATTAGAGAATGTACTCATCTCGATTTGGTTGAAGTTGACGTGCACGACACGAACGTGTTAAAACGAGATAAGTACGATGCTATGTTCCATAAGATAGTCCCAACGATGGCACATGTAGCTCCATTGAGTCCAAAATAGTCTAAATAGCCTAGTTTGGTATATAGAAGCTCTAAGTTAGAGTTTGGCACGATAATCGAATCAAGAATGAGGAAAACGACTATATTGGTCGTAATTAATTTAAGGAAGAGTATAACTAATTAAATATACTATTTTAAAATTATTTATAAAACTCTAATTTGTTAACTATAAATTAGTCTCAAAAGTTTAATATAATAATATATTTTAAAACTCCAAAACTAAATTGAAAAGAAGTAGGGCCTAAGACCCAAACCCAATGTTTGTTGCAAGATATATATATATATATATATATATATATATATATATATATATATATATATATATATATATATATATATATATATATTTATATATATATTTATATATAAAAAAAATATATATATATATATATAAATATATATATATATATATATATATATATATATATTATATATATATATATATATATATATATATATATATATATATATATATATATATATATATATATATATATATAAACTAAAATGTCTAATCACTAATTCCAATATTAATTATAATATAGAAGCTAATACAATGATAATACTAGTAGTATCAATAGTTATATTTATAAGCCGACATAATCAATCGGTAACAATTAGTTAACAATTCTATTAATCTAACCATTTCTACTAATAATTTCTTTAAAGCATTTAGAACCACATTTAAAATATCTCGAGATGTATAAGTTTAGTATACTAGATATAATATCTTTTCTTGAAATATTTTTAAAAATATTTATATATGTCATAATAACATAATATATTTATAAAGTAGATCAACTATTACCAAAATTCTATATAAAATATGCATGACTTATATATATATATATATATATATATATATATATATCTATATATAGATATATATATATATATATATATATATATATACATATATATTTGACTTATATATATATATATATATATATAATATATATATATATATATATATATATATTATATATATATATATATATATATATATATATATATATATATATATATATATTATATATTTATACACACACACACACACCACACACACACTTTGTACATACACCCTCTCACACAAAATAAAGTGATATAGTAGATAAAATATATATATGTACACTTATACTGTTTCTTTAATACCACAGTAAATCAAATAATAATATTAATGGTAATAATAATAATAAACCCTTAATCATATACTAGCAATTATCATTAATATTAAACAATCATAAAGATATTAATTAAAACCAATTTCATAATTAAAACACTAATTATTCCAAGACATAACAAGTCCAATTGGACAACCATTAATCATTTGAATATCTGGGCTTAAAACCCAACGTACTCACTTAAACAAAAAAATATATAAGAAGGATTGAGCCCAAGGCCAGCCCACTGTGGGCTCACCCCAGCTATGCTCAACCCACAAAGAAAAATTAACTTCACTTAGAAATCAAGAAATGGGGTCATGAGGTTTGAGCTCATTCATAAATTTCCAAACGGGTCAGTGAGCTTTGTCCTTCTCTCTCTAAACCAAATTCTCTAAGGCTCACAGAGAAGTCCAATCGAGAAGGGGGAGGAGACACGGGGACTTACAGTGGGGGTTTGCTCGACGGTCGAATCTAGGCACGACGGAGTTAGGCCGGCCGGTGTCGGAAGCTGGGCGCGCAGCTAGAAGTGGTGTGAAACTAGGACGGCACCAAGATTTAGACAGGAGGAAGGACGGCTCTGGGAACAGCATGGCGGCACGAGGGCGGTGGCAGCCGAAGTGGCGCCGGGCGGGGACACGGTCTGGTCAGGTCAGGTCGTCCCCTCCTTGCTCTTTCTTCTTCTATGTTGATGGTGGTTTGGTGGCGGGTGTGATGAACGGCGGTGGTGGATGACAATGGTGTTGGCGGTGTTTGGGAGCCGTAGGTCGACCGAGATGGTGGTGCGGTGATGGCAAGTTTCGGAGTTGGCCGAGGCGGTCGACAGCATTGGTGGATGGTGGTGTATTTGTGTGGTGGTTGTTTGGCTACGATGGTGGAGGCGCTGTTATGGTGATGGAGACGCTGCCGGTTTATCGATGGGAGTATGGCGACGGTTGAGGTGGTGCGTGGTGTTGACTAGGAGGATGGTGCGGCCGACCGATTATGGCTGTGTCAGTGGTGGTGTTGGCAATGGAGGTGGTGGTGTATGGAGGAGTCGGGAATGTGGTAGCTGCGCACTGGTGGTGCCAGTGGTTGTGTTTGGCGGCCAGGGAGTCGAAAAGTCGGCCGGAGAGGGCAGAGGAGCTGGTGGTGTGTTGCTGGCCAGTTGGCCACGACGCGAGAGGGTCGAGATATCCAGGGGAGGATGGGTGGCGACTCAATAGTTATGAATATTTTTAGGGAAAATTTTAGGTTGTTACACATAAGGAAGTCGGCCTATATATAGGGGAGTTGGAGTAACCCTAAAATTATGCAAATGTACATGTAATAGGATTATGAGAACTTAGTGGAAAACTAATACTAATTACTAACTGCAACCTTCTAACAATTTAGCTATCTGTTAAATTCGGTTAGTTAATTAATTATACTGATAATATACATGCATATAAACTTTGTAACAAAAGTTGATAATATATGTTTACTGAAAATAAAAAAATATAAACTTTGTAACAAAAGTTGATAATATATGTTTCTATTTAGAAGATTTCATATGTTGCTAATTCATAGCAACTGATCGAATAGAAAATTAATGCTGCTACTATTGTGCTCTTCCCGAAGCACAACATTTCACAATATAAAACTTTCATATGGTCATATCAAGTTGGACGAATTAATCACTAGCTAATTAGATATCATCAACTAGTTAATTAATTTATATATATATATATATATATATATATATATATATATATATATATATATATATATATATATATATATATTCATTTGCAAATCATGACTCGATAAATGTTTACTTTATATAAAACAATATTTATAACTTATGAATTTAAAGAAATGGACAGAAAAATTCCAATATGGTAAAATCACATAAATTAGTTGTTTTTTTACAAAACCAATGACCAACAAGCACCGATACCAATTACGGTCGAAAATGTTTTCTCAATATTAGAATTGTATATTTTTCGAAGATTCTGAAAATTCAGAGTTTTGAAAAATAAAAAATTTTGAAAAAAATTCAAGAAATTGATTAACGGAGGTTACAATATCATGTCGAAATCTTCGTTGTTCTGTTTAACAGGCTTAGAGTTTGGCAAAATATTGAGCTTATAAGTTGTGATCTTCATAGCTCCAGACGAATACGTCAATGTACTCTTAATGAGTTGGATCAGTTCTTGTTTGTCTGTCTCAGGGAGACTTTTACTGATGAAGATAGGCCTTAGAGAAGCTTCGTCTCCGACATCGATCTGGATCAGTTCATACTCAGTGGGTGGTTCACGTTGTTCAAAGCAAAGTTTCCACTGAGTATCCATCCTTTATGCCCAAGGCTCGTTCGTATAAGCCTTGTTAAAGTCGTCATTGTCCTCCGAAAATTCAGTCATATTGACTGACAGAGTCAATCGATAGACATCCCCTATGTTGGTATATGAGTCCCATGAGGAAGAACCGGAAGAGTGAGATCGTATCTCTTCGTCCGACTCAGATCTGTCTGGGGTTGTGATCGGCGTAGTATAGCCTAACCTATGTTAGTCTTTATTATAATATTGTGATGACCTTCCTTTCGGAGCCGGTAGTCGAATATGAGTTTGTCTACCTATACCTCCATTGAGTCCAGACCTGAAATTGTAACCCATTTTTTGAATGACGTTCTTAGATTGTTGACTATAACGACGTAGTTGTATTCTTCCAAAATCATCATTTTCAGAATCGCTATAGAGTATAGCCCTTTGGTTTCGTTCTCTGCTGAAGAGAATTGGATGCTCATCATCGTTCCGAGGAGGAACTACGAAGAACGAGTTTTGTACAGGTTCAAATGATATCTTATCCTGAAGAGGCTGAATTGCTCATAAGATGAGAGGTTCGAAATTATCTAGAATTTCTAAGTAACGTTGGGTGTAAAAATTGACATCAATATTGTAACGCCCCAGTCCCATAATACGTAGGACTAAGTACGTCAGCATGCCAGCTGCACGTATACGAGGAATACACCAATATGTGGTATCCTCGTATTGGTACATAAGTTGTAAGTAATAATATATGATAAGCCACAATATAATAACTATATCTCATCCACAGCTCAGCACAAAATGAATAAATAAGTCTCAATGATAATAAAAGAAGTCAAGAGATAGCCGGGTGGACATTCCCACTCAAAACATATATGAAAAATAGTCTCAACTAATTGGACTCCAACCTCCTCAAACAGAAAAGAAAGATGATAAAAGATGTCCAATACATGGTCTCAGATAATAAAGAATAAAAACTAAGCAAGAGTATGAGATGCCTCATCACCGATGTATGAAGGATCCAACGCTGCACCGTACTCCTCGGGATAGTCCTGCTCGTCTGATCCTGGAGAGATCACCAGGTCCTCAGAGGGACGTAACAAGACACAGAAAACAAGCCAAAATAACTGAATGTGTAAACATGCAACTATGACTCTGCAGGATCTCCTAACCGTCTATGTGAGATGCACTTTGAGGAAAACGTTCTATGCAGGGGCTGTAGGATCAGCAGAGTAAATAAAGAATGGCAGTAGGTAGCGCTCATCCGAGTCGCTATCGGCCAGGGGCAGAAAGTAGCGCTCATACGAGTCACTATCGGCCCACAAATATGTGTAAAAGTAAATGTAGCACCTACGCTAGTAGCTGTCCTCTCCCCCCAATGCTCATGTCCAAGATGTATCCATAGCCTGTACAGTTGGCAACTGCTACGACTTCTAACTCAATACACTAGTAGCAATTACCTCCTATCCGTCGCACGACCTATACGTATCGATGGCCAGTCGAGTACGAAGGTCCGTGTCCTATATGAACTCACTCATCACGTAATACACACGTGTCGAGGCCATAGGAGATATGAAAATATCCCATACTCATAAGGTGGTCGTCTAACTCTAGGTCGATATGCATAATAAAATATAAAAATAACGAAAACGACTAAATCTAGTCGCCCGCACCCAAGTATGACTTGGACGTCCAATATAAACAAAATAACAAATAAGAGAAATAAATATGCAATAATAAAATATACTGAAAATAAATGAGCACAATCAGAATCTATGGCAAGGTATACTTGTCTGCGGTGCGAGGAGGGAAAAATCCAATGTCGCAAGCGTCAACACAAAACTAACAATTCACGGATGACTCCGGATGCTGAAACAAACATCAAAATGTTCTCGGTGAAAAAGATATACCTAAGGAATGCCTGTCCAAAAGTCTAATTCTGAAACATGGGCAAAATCGTAATTTCGGGTCAAAACGATGTCCGCCGTTGGATCCGCTTTGCACCGAAACGCGTGCCAAAATCTATGGTCTCTAAAGTTGTCAAACTACATGTCTACGGATTTAGTTTAAGGAAAGAACTCAACAGTTTGTCCAATTTTGGATTCCGATGAGCTGCGTACAAAATTGCCCGTTTGAGTGGGTCGTGGGCCCGCCAAAAAGGGTTTCCGGTCGACCTTCTCAGAACCGAACCAAACTTGGCACACAGGACCAAAATTTTGATTCAGACCTGTTGGCGCAAGTTTTGTCTCGATTTTATGACTGTACACGAAGTTAGGGCAAAGTTTGTAAATTTGCGATACGAGGGTATCTTGACGGATACGGACTGATTTCGTCGCACACACGCGACGAAACTGAGTTCCGTCAGTTCCCACACGTCAGCAACGTCCATATGCGCCTTTCGATATAGCGTGCGACCACGTTGCCCGGTTTGTTGGGGCGCACGCCGTATTAGGAAAATTTCTAAGTTTTACTATTTTAAAAATCAGTTTTTTGCAAAAGTTAAACATCGAATAAATTCGTGCACAGAAATCGAAATACATATCTACAAGTTGTGTTTTAATCACGGTTATGTTAACTTGAACTGCCTTTAATTTGTTTCTCGGTAACCCTAATATTCTGATCGAAAACTGGCTTCTAAGTTGAGGTTTTGACAGCCCCCTAACACGATTTTTCGAGCAGTTTTTGCTCAAGTTCGTGTAAATTTTCCGACACGATCCAGTAATTAATTTCAAATCCCCCTGGAGGGATTCGAAGAGGGTTATGTGGTCTGTATCTGTGAGGTGGTGGTTCGAAAAATCATTGAGAAATTGAGGAGATATGAACTTCGACATTAGGGTACCTGGGAACGGCAAAACAGAGTATCCTTTGTTTCCCGGCGGTCGGCTGGCCTTCTCCTCGACGGTACGGCCGTCGGCGGGTAGCGCTCAGGCGACCAGGAAGGGGCGTGTGAACGTCGGGTGGCTCCTGAGTTCTTGTGCAAGGTCGGGGTGGAGTTTTCGATAGAAAATTTTGCGATAACCCTACTCGACTGATGGATTTTATACTAGGATTTAAATCCTTATTTGGATCGAATCCGATTCATTTTTGGCTTGGATATGGGTTAATGTCGTAGAGAATCTCCTTAGGGATATAGGAAAATTTTCTAAAATTTTATGGGGAAGATTTGAGGA